>CM069908.1:148648495-148845109 GCA_036172215.1 Camellia granthamiana | reverse complement strand
ATCATGGACAAAAATTGGGTTCATTGACTTAAAATTGAAAGTGATTGAATGCTTGGAGTCCTTGAATTACCCTTTGATAAAATAATACTCATGTTGCTTGGAAAGGATTTATAGCTCTTTGACTCCTATATAATTTTTCTGTTTTGGAACTCCCTGAATGCCATACCTTGCTGAAGGCGATTCACGAGAGAATCTCGCACAGTTCCTTTTGACCAAGATGTGAATGCCCATGACTGTCAATTCTGTCTTTCCTGATCCTAATGTAGTCAAATCTTGTCTTGAGTTCCCAAAACCCACGTTCTAAATTGGATTTTACAATCGAAGAACACACTGAAGATTACATTTTGGGGACATAAATTTAAATTGGTTTCCATTTACACCACATAGGGTTCAATGGAAAAAGGCTAACTCATTCTTTACTAGATATATATCTTGATTTGGAGAGTAGTAGTGGTGGTGGCAGTGAGAAATGCTATGCTAAAGATGGATTACGAGGGCGAAAATTCAAAACAGCCCTCGAACCACCATGTGACTCTCACGGGAAGCTTTCCCATGACAAATAGGACTTGTGACAACTGACGGAATGTTATTCGGACCCGTAGGTTGGAAGTTAGAGCCGAATACGCCTAAAACTTAATCGAAAAAGGGCATTTCGGGGGCAAAAATTCAAAACAACCCCCGAACCATAGCATGACTCTCACGGGCAACTTCCCCATGACAATTAGGACTTGTTCCAACTGACGGAATGTTATTCGGACCCGTAGATTGGGAGTTAGAGTCGAATACGCCCAAAACTTAGTCGAAAAATGGCATTTCGGGAGCAAAAATTCAAAACAGCCCCCAAACCGTCGTGTGACTCTCACGGGCAGCTTCCCCATGACAAATATGACTTGTGACAACTGATGGAATGTTATTCGGACCCGTAGGTTGGGAGTTAGAGCCGAATACGCCCAAAACTTAGTCGAAAAAGGGCATTTCGGGGGCAAAAATTCAAAACAGCCCCCAAACCTCCATGTGACTCTCACGGGCAGCTTCCCCATGACAAATATGACTTGTGACAACTGACGAAATATTATTCGGACCCGTAAGTTGGGAGTTAGAGCCGAATACGCCCAAAACTTAGTCGAAAAAGGGCGTTTCAGGGGCGAAAATTCAAAACAGCCCCTGAACCTCCATGTGACTCTCACAAGCAGCTTCCCCATGACAAATAGGACTTGTGACAACTGACGGAATGTTATTCGGACTCGTAGATTGGGAGTTAGAGCCGAATACGCCCAAAACTTAGTCGAAAAAGGGCGTTTCGGGGGCGAAAATTCAAAACAGCCCCTGAACCTCCATGTGACTCTCACAGGCAGCTTCCCCATGACAAATAGGACTTGTGACAACTGACGGAATGTTATTCAGACCCGTAGGTTGGGAGTTAGAGCAGAATACACCCAAAACTTAGTCGAAAAAGGGCGTTTCGGGGGCGAAAATTCAAAACAACCCCCGAACCTCCGTGTGACTCTCACGGGCAACTTCCCCATGACAAATGTGACTTGTGACAACTGACGGAATGTTATTCAGACCCGTAGGTTGGGAGTTAGAGCCGAAAACGCTTTAAACTTAGTCGAAAAAGGACGTTCTGGGGGCGAAAATTTAAAACAGCTCCTGAACCACCATGTGGCTATCACGGACAGCTTTCCCATGACAATTAGGACCTGTGACAATAGACGTAATATAATTTGGACCCGTAGGTTGGGAGTTAGAGCCGAAAACGCCTTAAACTTAGTTGAAAAATGGCGTTTCAGGGTCAAAAATTCAAAATAACCCTCGAACCACAGTATGGCTGTCACGGACAGCTTCCCCATGACAAATAGGACCTGTGACAGTATGTTTGTGGGTTAGTTGATTTGTGCAGGACATGGTCAAAACCATGTCAATTAACTTTTCTCTTTTTAAACAATTTGGCACCGCTTCTTTCTTCCTAGGACAATATTCATTTCTTGTTGGGTCTTTTTTCATAATACCACTCTTCCATCTCAACATTCTCGTGTTAGCTATACCTCTCACTTCTTACTTCCTATGACAATATTCATTTCTTTTTTGGGTCTTTTTTCATTATACAACTCATCCATCTCAACATTCTTGTGTTAGTTACACTCATTTTTGACATGTTTTCCAACTAGCCAACAGTCTGAGCCATAGAACATAGCTGACTAGATCTTATAAAACTTCCCCTTCAAATCAGAGGGAATTTTCATGATCATGCAAGACTCAAATAAGACTTTTCTATTCCATCCATTGTACTTGTAAGGATATTGCTGGCATCTTTTTAAACCTCTCCTTTTCATGTGTAATTGATATGAGATATTTGAAATGGTTAGTCTTGGTATAGCCTAGTTATCAAGTTTCACTGTCACATCATTCCTATTTGTAATTTTGCTAAAATTATACTCCATGTTTGTAAGACAGGAAGACATGTTATTTGAAAAATCAAATGTTTTGGAATCGGGTTTGTAAGGAATGTAAAATGTGTGATTTTAATTCCTGTGGTTAAAATCATACTATTTTCGTGCAAAAGTAGATGTTTGCTGCCAAAAAACTATAATTAAATAATGGTGATATATATGTCACTGTGGAGATTTTCAAACACCATGTCATGAATCCTCCGTATAAGAACCTATCTATTAGAAAAAAGGATACTACCATGCATACTTGTCATGTGTCACAAATTACAGGCTTGAGGCATTATTTTGCAGAATTTCCTCACCAAAAATATGGCTCAACTTCTCAAGTTGTACCTAAATCTTCTCTCTTCCTCGTCCTCCGGTCCTCTGCCTCATAATTTAAATCTGAACTAATAAATTTATGTTAGCAAAGGTTATGTTAAGATATCTCTTCCTTGTCTATCAGGTCAATACAGAGAATATTAAAATACCCCCCAACAAGGATTTTAAGTGGTGATGAAAGGCAGCTCTTGTTGAAATTTCGTTTTTCATTGATGTCAGAGAAGAGGGCTCTCACAAAGTTTCTCCGTTGTGTCGAATGGAGTGATGTTCAGGTTAGTATGTTATTTTTCTTTTCTTCTTTCTTTTTCTTTATTGTCATATTATATTATTCCTTTCCATGGGCTGAACTATAAGAGCATTGCATAATTCTTCCCCCCAGCTTGTGCAGTTGGAATCTCTTGTTACTAATTAAATTTCATGTGATGTGACTGTTGTGTTCTTGGCTGGCTTTTGATGTAGGACTTTGTTTCTATCTTTTTAATCCATTCCCTTCCCTCTCAGTTTATTCCTTTAGTTTCATTGGGTGGTTAACAGTTTTTTGTACTTATTTCTGATAAACTTGGTTGGTTGACATGTTGATATGTGATAAATCAGTCAATAACATCCCTCGCCTTTTGTCCGTCGCTTTGTTTATTTGTTCATTAGATAATGTGGAAAGTTGCTTCAATATCTATTCTCAGCACTTATTTCAAAGCAGATTGGTGAATCTCTCTCCCTTGTTTATAGATCAATGTTTTGAAATCTAGACTGTTTATTGAACTGGCTATATAACCTAAGAAATAAACTATAAATATTTTATAGGTTTTCATGACCCTAACTTTGTAATTTTCAAAGTTCAATAGTTTTTCTCCAACATAACATCATGGTGACATACTGATTCACAATTTAACAATGCAAAAGTTGTTTAAAAAGAAAGAAAGAAAGAAAGAATTTAAAGGTGAATTGGAAATTGTCCATTGTCTCTTCCAATACCATGACAAATAGGACTTGTGAGAACTAACATAACGTAATTCCGACCTGTAGGGAGAGAGTTAGAGCCGAATACGCCTTAAACTTACTCGAAAAAGAGCTTTTCGGGATCAAAAATTCAAAACAACCTCCGAACGACCGTTTGACTCTCACGGATAGCTCCCTTATGACAAATAGGACTTGTGAGAACTGATGGAACGTAATTCGGACCCATAGGTTGGGAGTTAGAGCCGAATGCGCCTTAAACTTAGAAGAAAAAGGGCGTTTCGGGGGTGAAAATTCAAAACAGCCCCCGAACCACTCTGTGGCTCACACGGACAACTCCCCCATGACAAATAGGACTTGTGAGAACTGACAGAATATAATCCGGGCCCGTAGGTTGTGAGTTAGAGCCGAATACGCCCTAAACTTAGTCGTAAAATGGCGTTTTGGGGACGAAAATTCAAAATAGCCCCAGAACCACCGTGTGGCTCACACAAATAGTTCTCCCATGACAAATAAGACTTGTGAGAACTGATGGAACGTAATTCAGACCCGTAGGTTGGGAGTTAGAGCCAAATACGCTATAAACTTAGTCGAAAAAGGGCGTTTCGGGGCAGAAATTCAAAACAGCCCATGAACCACCATGTGGCTCACACGGATAGCTTCGCCATGACAAATAGGACTTGTGAGAACTGACGGAATGTAATTCGGACCCGTAGGTTGGGAGTTAGAGCCGAATACGCCCTAAACTTAGTCGAAAAAGGGCGTTTCGGGGGGCGAAAATTCAAAACAGCCCCCGAACCACCATGTGGCTCGCACAGATAGCTTCACCATGACAAATAGGACTTGTGAGAACTGATGGAACGCAATTCGGACTCGTAGGTTGGGAGTTAGAGCCGAATACGCTCTAAACTTAGTCAAAAAAGGGCGTTTTGCAGGCGAAAATTCAAAACAGCCCCCGAACGACCGTGTGGCTCACACGGATAGCTTCTCCATGACAAATAGGACTTGTGAGAACTGATAGAATGTAATTTGGACCCGTAGGTTGGGAGTTAGAGCCGAATACGCTCTAAACTTAGTCCAAAAAGGGCGTTTCGGGGGCAAAAATTCAAAACAGCCCCCGAACCACCGTGTGGCTCACACGGATAGCTTCGCCATGACAAATAGGACTTGTGAGAACTGATGGAATGTAATTCAGACCCGTAGGTTGGGAGTTAGAGCCGAATATGCTCTAAACCTATGAAGCATGGACACTCCAAAATTGGTGTCGTAGCAGTGTCCGACACGCAGATACGCCAGGGACACGTATGGGACACGCCAGATGGCGTGTCCCTTTAATTTAATGATTTTTTTGGAAGGAGACACTGCGGGGACATGGTGGGGACATATCTAGACACGCCATGGGACACAGCGGGGCTCTTTTTTGAATTTGTTATATTTATTTGGGGTCAAAGTATAATATTTAAAAAGTTTAAAAAAAAAAAAAAACCAACGGGCAAAGCCCTAATTGAACAATTGAGGGAGTAAATGAGTAAAATCAAACCTGCGAAGCCCTCCTCTCTCTCAGTCGAAGCCCTCTGAAGTCGATCGAAGCTCTCTCTCTCAGTCGCAGCCCCCCGAAGTCGATCGTAGACCTCTGATCCAGTCATCTCAGTCTCTGTTTCAGTTGATCCAGTCGTCTTCAAAGGTAAGCCCCTCTTTCGCCTCTGTCTCTCTCTCTCTCTCTCTCTCTCTCTCTCTCTCTCTCTCTCTCTCTTTGCTCTGCTTTCGATTCGACTGAGACTGATTTTTATTTTTATTTTTATTTTTTATACTTTTATATATATTTATATGTAAGACTTTTTTTCTTTTCTTTTTTTATTATTTGTTTATACGTTTATATATAAGACTTTTTTTTTTGTAATTATATGCTTATATATATGTATATATATAAAACTGTATTTAAAAAAATAATAATTATACAGTTTTATATATATGCATATATCCAGTATGTAAACTCTTTTTTTATTTATTATTTATTATTTTTTATCCTTCTAATGTTAATGTTAATTTATAGGAAAAATGTCTAGTTCAAATTCTGCCAATAACACACAATCTGCCTTTGATGCTGAAGATGATAAGCCACTGTGGAAATACGTGCCTAGATTATAAAAATCTGGTGCAAGAGGGGAGAATTATACTTTTCAATGTAACTTTTGTCGGGTTACACGTAAAGGTTCATACACTAGGGTAAAAGCCCATTTGATGCAAATTAAAAATCAGGGGATAGAAGTGTGTCCAAAAGTAACAAGTAAGGATAAAGCTGATTTGGAGAGAACAATTGCAGAAGCAGAGTTGAAATTGAAAAACTCTAAGTTGAAAAAAGTCTCATTGCCTCCTCCTAGTTCAAGTGCATCATTAGGTTTATGTTTTAATGAACCAGAGGAGATGTATGGGTCAAAAAGGAAGAGGTCAACTGCTATAGGGAGTGGAAGTAGTAGTAACCCTGTTCTGAAAGCATTTAACATTGGGGCTCGAGAACGACTAAATAGTGAGATAGCTAGAATGTTTTATTCAGCAGGCTTGCCATTTCATTTGGCAAGAAATCCTTACTATGTTAGTGCATTTACTTTTGCTGCAAATAACAACATACAAGGATATTTACCACCTGGGTATAATATGTTGAGAACTACATTGCTTCAAAAAGAAAGGATAAATATTGATAGGTTGTTAGACCCTATTCGAGGCATATGGAGAGAGAAGGGTGTGAGTATAGTCAGTGATGGATGGAGTGATTCCCAACGAAGGCCATTAATAAATTTTATGGCTGTTACTGGAGGTGGGCCTATGTTTCTTAAAGCAGTTGATTGTTTAGGAGAAACAAAAGACAAGTATTTTATTTCCAACTTGATAAAGGAAGTAATTATGGAGGTTGGGCCTAAAAATGTGGTTCAAGTCATTACAGATAATGCCGCAAATTGCAAGGCGGCGGGGCACCCAATTGAAGCATAATTTCCTCACATCTTTTGGACTCCTTGTGTTGTGCACACCTTCAATCTTGCCTTGAAGAATATTTGTGCTGCCAAGAATGTGGAAAATAATTCAGTTGCATTTGAAGAGTGTAATTGGATTAGTGAGATTGTGGGTGATGTGATGATGATCAAGAATTTTATTTGTAATCATTCCATGAGGTTGGCAATGTACAATGAGTTTGTGAGTTTGAAGCTTCTTTCAGTTGCCGAGACACGCTTTTCTTCTTCCATTGTCATGCTTAAGAGGGCCAAGTTGATAAAGCAAGGTCTCCAAACAATGGTAATCAGTGACAAATGGAGTTGTTATAGGGATGATGATATTGGTAAGGCCAAGTTTGTGAAGGATAAGTTGTTGGATGACTTTTGGTGGAATCAAGTCAACTACATACTTTCCTTTACTACTCCTATTTATGACATGATTAGAGTTTGTGACACCGATAGACCTTCTCTTCACTTAGTATATGACATGTGGGATACAATGATAGAAAAAGTGAAGATGGTGATGTATAAGCATGAAGGAAAACGACTAGAAGACGAGTCTACATTCTATAATGTAGTACATCAGATTCTTGTAGACCGGTGGAACAAGAACAACACACCACTTCATTGCTTGGCACACTCATTGAATCCAAGGTGATTACAACACAATTTACTATTTTTATTAATTTAAGTTTAATATTATTCTTTCACATTTATAATGAGTAGTACTTTTTTTTCATTTTAGGTATTATAGTGATGTGTGGCTTCATGAAGATCTAAGCTGAATTCCCCCACATAGGGATGAGGAGGTTTGTCTTGAGAGAAAAAAGTGTTTGAAAAGGTTCTTTGATGATCCAATGGAGCGCACTAAAGCAAATTTGGAATATGCTAAGTTCTCAACAAAAGAGGGGCCATTTGTTGACATTGATTCCATTGGAGATAGATGCGATATGGATCCTCATAGTTGGTGGGTTGTTCATGGTGCATCTGCACCCACTCTTCAATCTTTGGCTTTAAGGCTACTTGTGCAACCTTCTTCTTCATCATGTGCTGAGAGGAATTGGAGTCTATACTCTTTTATCCATTCAATGAGAAGAAACAAGATGACACCCCAACGTGCAGAGGACTTGGTTTTGGTTCATAGCAACCTCCGTCTTTTATCAAGGAGAACCCCACAATACCTTGAAGGAGAGACCAAGCTATGGGATATTGCGGGCGACACATTTGATTCATTTGATGATGTTGGGATGCTTGAGGTTGCAAATCTATCACTTGATGAACCTAAGATGGAGGTTGTGTTGTTTACAGATGATGGAGGTGAAAACGAAGAAAAAGGTGGTGATGCTAATGATGATGAAGACGTGCAAGAAATTGGATCAACTTGAAGTTTTGAAAGGCCTACTTTTTTTCTTCTTTTTTTCCCTTCTTCTTTGCCTCTTATTTAGTGCTTTTGTGAAGAATATTGTTGGATGTTGGATGTTTTCCCCTTATATTTATTGTTGGATGTTAGATGTTGGATGTTGAATCTTTTGCCTCTCTTATATTTATTGAATTAATAGTACTATGTTAGTGTTTGTTAATTTTGATTTAGAATGAATGTAATACGAATCTACATAACAGATAAAAATATATATAAAAATAAAAAAAATTCACCGTGTCCCCCGCCGTGTCCGTGTCCCCATTTTTTGGAAATTGCCGTGTCTCGTGTCCATATCCGTGTTCGTGTCCGTGCTTCATAGCTCTAAACTTAGTCGAAAAATGGCGTTTCGCAGGCGAAAATTCAAAACAGCCCCTGAACGACTGTGTGGCTCACACAGATAGCTTCTCCATGACAAATAGGACTTATGAGAACTGACAGAACGTAATTCGGACCCGTAGATTAGAAGTTAGAGCTGAATACGCCCTAAACTTAGTCGAAAAAGGGCGTTTCGCGGGCGAAAATTCAAAACAGCTATCAAACCACCATGTGACTCACACGGACAGTTCCCCCATGACAAATAAGACTTGTGACAACTGACGGAATGTAATCCAAACCCGCAGGTTGGGAGTTAGAGCCGAATATGCCCTAAACTAAGTCGAAAAATGGCGTTTCAGGGGCGAAAATTAAAAATAGCCTCTGAACGACCATGTGGCTCACACGGATAGCGTCGCCATGACAAATAGGACTTGTGAGAACTGATGGAACGTAATTCGGACCCATAGGTTGGGAGTTAGAGCCGAATATGCCCTAAACTTACTGGAAAAAGGGCTCTCCAAGGACGAAAATTCATAACAGTCCCCGAATACGCCTTACACTTAGTCGAAAAACTCGCAACACTTAGTTTAAAAAGCAACAACTTTATTAAAATAACATCTACATATTCTAATAATTGCTTTTATATATTTATAGGACGAAGAAATTACATATTACATTGTTTGTGCAGTTGGTTGGATTAAATATTGCATGATACATATATATATACTTTCTTTTATTTCCAAGAATACATTTCTCGATTGTTCTACCTTAAATGCATCTTAGAACATGTTCTATATGGCTGACTGAATTGTTATTTTGTAACCAATTCTAATGTTTAGTTTTTTGTTTTTCTTTGTAGATGTCTTTGTTACGTGGACTTATGGATAATCCATATTGGTGTATGGAGAAGAATTTTCACTTTTGTGTAGAACTGATATAATACTTTTGTCGTCCTCAACTTTTGTGCAGTTCATTATTACTGATACAGAAAACTCCTGGCAATCAACAGATAATGACTGTCGTGGTACATAGATCACCTTCTGTCGTGGTACATATATACCATTTGTCGACGTACATATAGGACGTTTTGTCATGGTCCATATAAAAATTTTGTCGTGGTACATATATCACATTTTGTTGTGGTACAGATTACGATGGTAATTGGTACCATGCCAAATGGTAATTTCGCTTGGTAGTAAATGTATTTTTTTGTATACGGAGGGCTTTGATTTTTATATGATATATTTTGTATGGAATTATTATTTTAGTTTGGACAATAGTTGATTTGTATGGACTTTCATATTTAATGTTATTTATTTTTTGTATATGGATGCAGATTGTGGAATGATTGATAATATACATCATTTTGTTTTTATACGTATTACAGGTTGCATTGTATATAGACAGGTTGTGGAGAAATTATAATTTCCCGATAAAACATAATATCATGTTTTTGGCGACTAAACAATTAGTAGCTAAAAAGAAATTGGGAAAAGACATTTGGCGACTAAAAGTTTTGTAGCAAAAAAAAAAAAAAACATTTGGGGACTAAAAGTTTTGTAGCAAAAAAAAAACATTTGGCGACTAAAAGTTTTGTAGCAAAAAAAAAAGACATTTAGCGACTAAAAGTTTAGTAGCTAAAAAAAAATAGACATTTGGCGACTAAAATTTTAGTAGTCAAAAGAAAATCAAACATTTGGCGACTAAAATATTTCGTAACTAAAAACAAAAAACTAAATTATAAACACACTTTTGCCGACTAAAATTTTAGTAGTCAAAAATGTAGAACTTTAGGCGACCAAATATTTAGTAGCCAAAAGAGGAACTCTTTGCCAACTAAACATTTAGTAGCCAAAGATGGGGACTTTCGGCGACTAAATTTTTAGTAGCCAAAAAAGAACTCTTTGCCGATGAAAATTTTAGTAGCTAAAAAGGTGGGACTTTAGGTGACTAAAAGTTTGGTCGCCGAAAAGGGTTTAATTTAATGTAATTTCCAACCTTTTGGCGACTAAATATTTAGTCGGCAAATGAATACATTTGGCGACTAAAATAATTTTAGTCGTCAATTCGCTTTCCCGACTGCTCTTCAGCTACTAATTTTGCGACAAAAAAATTTAGTCGCTAAAGCCCTTCAGCGATTAAAAATTAACTTTTGGCAACTAAAAATTTAATCGCCAAAAGTGAAAATTCTTGTAGTGTTGTTACTCTTGGGTGATAGTTTGTCTTTTGAATTAAGGTAATTTATTTGAAAAACAAGGTTGAAGGTTGAATGAGCTTTCGTTTTTTTTTGTGGAATTAAGTTGAATGAGCTTGTTTATTTTAATGGGATTGGATTAAGTTATTTGAGTTAGGTATTGGTGAATCACAGTTTGGTTGTTATTTTTTCCCCCTAAACCTCTTTGCTCCAACCCGTGCACGTCCCTAATAACCGATGGACAATGCATATTGAGTTGTGGGGTAAGTTTTAGAAGGTATCCCAACAATAGAACACATTCAAACTCGTATCCCTCCAATCTTTTATATGATTTAGTAGATAGAGCCATATGATCTCTCTGATTAACTATGTATGTCAATAAGATTTTCCCGACAAAACCATCTAGATGATGTCTCATAGACCACAATTTCATAGGAATATCCTTTATACCATTTGTCAATAGCAACTCTCTGTGAGTGGTGTCATTTAAATTTTTTTAATTAACTTTATTTTTGATTTTTTAACTTTTTAAAAACAAAAAATAATGAAAGTTTGAAAAAGACTCGTCATTACAGTCTCCTTTTCATTTAATTTTTTTTGAAACTCTAAAAAATAATTCAAACAATATTTCCATATTAGTTTTTTGCTTTTTTCTATTTCTAAAAATAGAAACTTCTCAAATCATAAATAAAAAATTGATATTATATTTAAAATATGAATACATACACTTTTACAATGGATATATATTTATTTATTTATTTATTTATTTATTTGTGTATGTGGTGGTAGTAGCCTTAAATCTCCAAATTAATTGTTCACGTTAGCACAATTCTTCTTAAAAGAATTATTTGTATAATTATCACAAGTTTCATAGGTCAAAGAAGAATTTACACTACACTTAAAAATTTTCTGAAATTTATCCATAATATCCTTGAGACAAGCTCAACCTAGAGAAGGATAGTGGTAAGAAAAGAAAATTATTGAATGTAACAAATTACTAATAGCCACCTCTCATGTTGTTTCTTAAAAACACCAACACAAAATTGATAACTATATATGAATCAATTACATTTAACCATGTGTGCCACATAACAATCAAAGTCACCGAATAATTTTATAACATAGTAGATTGTTATATATCATTTGTTTTTTTATATCACTAAATTACATGATAAGATATCATTTATTTTCATTAATTGTTTAGTAATTATCTTAAAACAATGAACCAATCATGAGTCTTTATATAAGAGGTAATATAAAATGGTAATAAAAAAAAAAAATCAGTGATATACATAATTTCTAATTATAAAAACTATAACTCATTATAAAAACTGTAAATATAATTTCCATCTAAGTATGAGGGTTCAGAAAATAAAAATAAAAATAAAAATAAAAATTTGGTAAAAAGAGAGTTCAGACAAGAAACTTCAGAGGGTTCATTCAATATATTATTTTACATTTAACTATAGAAATTCATGTATCTAATAAACAGTTTTGAACTATTAGTGGGTTCAAGTGAACCCTCTTCACCTTAACGTGGAGTCGCCTATGCCATTTGTTCTGTGTATGCTTTCTTTCATGTATTAGGGGTCTAACCAACAAAGGTCATCAACATTTTCTTCTGTCAAAATTTTGTGTCGCCAAGAAGATTTTTGAGTTCCTTTCCCTTCAAAGAAAATCATGGGTATCCGGCTGCCTAGCATCTTTCAAGCCAAGGCCATCTTCTACTGATTCCTTTTTGGTTCCAATATTAAAAATAAATAAAAAATAAATAAAAAGAAGAAGAAGAAGAAAAAGAAAAAGAAAGAAAGAAAGAAAGAATTTGAAGAAATGCCAAGCAAGCTGAAGGTGGTCTGATCATTGATGATTGGCAGTATGAAAATTTCTGCAAAGCAGAATAGACACATTCATTTGCCTCACTCACATTGAAATGCATGTTGAAAGTTGAGAGGCTACAACAACCTGTAAATAATCGCAAATAATTTTGTAAAGCAGATTCTCCAGTCCCTTGTGAAATTTGTTCTGATTTTTCATTTATACTGGAAATAAGAATTGCTCTCTGACAAACCCATGATATGGTTGTTTTTTAAGTTATAATAAGGCTTTTTTTTTTTTTGGTAGGACAGAATATTGTGGCAGAATTGGTATGTAATTGTAATAAGACATTGTGACTTTGGTGATTGAGCTCATAGACCAGTACAAGACACAATAAATAATATGCAAACTGTTCATGGATGTAATACTTTTTCCACCCAAAACAAATTTAAAAAGAAAAATGTTCATGCAATTTTTCCATATATGCCAGTTGCTATATGATTTTGAATAGATGGAACTTGGAAGAAATGATTTAAAAAAAAATTTTACAATACAAATATAACAATCTAGGCTTGCTAAGAATTTATAAAATGAATTATTCGAATGGCACTAATAATGGGCCACATGGGTCCAATTTGACTGTCCAATTTGTGAACCAGAGTTGGTGTGCTTTCCTCTTGACAGAACTGAGATCCAACACCCAAACTTCAATTCTCTCTCTCATTTCTTCTTAAACCTCTGTTCCCAAACTAGGAAGAGGCTTACTCTCTTTCTCTTTCTTCACCTTATTCACACCAAACTCATATTCACAAAACTCACCTTCAAACTCTTACCGACAACTTCTTCAATTGCATCAATCCAACAAACCCATTACCCTTTAATGCATTCATCTCAGATTTTCATCTAAAAGGGTGTTTTTCTCTCACTCTCAAAACCTTCGCTTTTCATACACATCAATGGGGGTTCCTATAGTTGAATTTGGTAAGCTGTTGCATTCTCATGTTATCAAATCGGATTGGTCATCTAGCTTTTTCTTTTTGTGGGGAGTGATCTAACTGATTTGTATGCAAAAAATTGTTCCTTATCAATGATGCAGCATAAGTGTTCGATGAAATTCCTGTTAGAAACACAGTATGTGCAATTGCTATTTTGTTGGGTTAACTTATGGTGAGGCTAAATTTGTTGGACCAATCTTCTGTGTAGAATAAATAATATGAAACCAAATCAAACAAATAAAAATAAATTACTTACAGAATTTATTTACCGAAATGAAAAAGTGCAAAAAGATCAAGTCGAATGTGTGACACTCTGTCCTTAAGACAGATTCGTCCCGCTACGGTGCTTACGGATAAATGGCGTCTATCTCTCAGGATACAATAATCTTCACAAATTGTAGTAGCACTCCAAACAGTTTGTATAGCGAACAAAAACCTGTATTCTATACTCTCCAAATTTTCCCAAAAATAATATGAAGAATAAGTTGATGTAAGAGAGCAAAAAACTGGAAGGAAACCAAGACAATTTCAGATTTTTCAAGATATTTTGACTGCTGGAAATGGGTCTATATTTATAGGCAACTTGGTGACCATTTAATTTGTCCGAACAGGTACAAATTGAAGTGAACAGGTGTAGAATCCAAACAAGATAGATCTGCTGGAAGTTTTGAATCTGTTCGGTAGTTTTGAACCTGTCCAAACTGCTGGCAGTTTTATAACTATTACAAACAATTTGAATTGGCTAGAATTGGACCGAAAAGGCACTGTTATGGACAGTTTAAAAGTGAATTCAAATTTGAATTAATTTTGTCTAGGAAAATTAACCTTCCGGCAAGAATTTTTGGAAAAAAATTTAAATAAATTTTGTCCAAAAAATTAATGTTAGGACCTATCCGACCCACGACCCACAACCCACACCTACATCAAACGGTGGTGGCGCACGCATGTGTGGTGGTTTGAGCCAAGGTTCAATTTGTCCATAACTCCTCCATTTTACAAGCTTGGGGTACCCCTTGGGGCACCCCTTGGGGTCCAACCCAAGTATTGCTACCTGGCCCAATCCAAGTGTCGCTGCCTAGAACTTATATACACACATAAGTTCTCTTAAGTTCCAATATGGGATAACCATTTCAAGGAAACCCACATTTACTTCTTGAATTGTCCATTCCACAAACCCGAAAACGAAGTCAACTTCCCATTCACTCATAAATGGTTTTGACGAACCGTCTTTACCGTGTGACTTGTCATGTGGCAAGGAACACGTCACCTCTTTAGACCCATCTTAAAAGACGTGTGGGCCCCAACAAAGTTAGCCCAAAATAAGCTTGTAAAACCATATTTTTCCAACAATCCCCCACATGAATAGAATTTGACGGAGAGAAAATGCAACAACATAATCTAATTATAGAGAGTACATAAATTGGGAATATTCTGCAAAGGATATGTAGCTTTTGGCTTTGAACCTTCCCTTATGAAACACTATCGGATTTACTAGCTAACTAGTGAACATGATGTCTTGAACTGTTTAGCCATTTGTGTAAACCAAGACAATAGAACTCACACAGTATATTACCAGACACAAATTAGTTCCCATTATTGTGTTCATTTTGGCCCTGAACAACCTGGTTTTTCATGAGTGCTCTAGAGAATCGTAGCCCTTCACAAATCTCATAGAACCGACCCAATTCACACTCATATAGGTGATTTTTATAAAGAGTATCCTGCCATACTCCACTAGGTATACTTAGATATAAGAATCATTAAAAGTATTACTTAACCTAAAACGCTACAGACATCACTATTTCATCGTAGAAATGGGTAGGAGTTTGACTCCCAGTGATCCTTCTGAGTCATACAGAACTCGGTTGTCCTTTTGAACCTAGATCTTGGGATCTCCAGTCAACTAGGTTGGGTTGTCGTTGTGGTAACTCTTATTTAATAGGCTTAAGTCCCATTCCCCTCGATGAATTCTCAACTAACTCTCTTGTTAACCCTTTGATTAGTGGATCTGCTCTGTTGTCTCTAGACTTCACATATTCAACGGAAATAATTCCATTAGAGAGTAGTTGTCTCACGGTGTTATGTCGATGACGAATGTGTTGTAACTTATCGTTATACATATGACTCTGTGCTTTACCAATTGCTGATTAACTATCACAATGTATGCATATAGTAGGCACCGGTTTTGACCACATTGGAATATCTTCAAAGAAGTGGCGAAGCCATTCTGCCTCTTTCCCAGCTTTATCTAAAGCTATGAATTCTAATTCCACAGTAGACCTAGCAATGCAAGTTTGTTTGGAAGATTTCCAAGATACAACAGCACCACCAAGAGTAAAGACATACTCACTGGTGGATTTTGAGTCTCTAGTATTCGATATCTAGTTTGCATCATAGTATCCTTCAAGTACTACTGGATATCTAGTATAATTCAGCCCAATGTTATGAGTAAATCTGAGGTATCTTAGAACCCTTATAATTATTTTCCAGTGTTCTACTCCTGAGTTACTCGTTATATCTACTTAATTTACTTACTGCATAAGCTATATCCCGGGTGAGTACAGTTCATCAAGTACATTAAGCTTTTAATAATTTGGGCTTACTCTAATTGAAAAATAATTTCCTGTACATTCTTAGAAAGAAACAAATTAACATCCACAGGTATTCTAGCAAGATGATCATCATTTTTGCCAAATTTGTCAAGTATTTTCTCAATGTAATGTGATTGTGACAAAGTATAACCTCCTGATGTTTTGGTAATTTTCATACCAAGTATTACATCAGCAATCTCCATGTCTTTCATGTCAAAATATTTATTCAACATTTTCTTGGTAGTTTTAATCATGTCATCATTACTACCTATGATGAGCATATCATCCACATAAAGACATACTATAACATAACCCTCACTTGTTTTTTTAATATAAACACATTTGTCACATTTATTAATTTTGAATCCATTTGACATTATTACTTTGTCAAATTTCTCATGACATTGCTTCGGCGCTTGTTTTAAACCATATAATAATTTAACCAATTTACACATTTTCTTTTCTTTTCCTAGAACAGAAAATCCTTTTGTGTCACGACCCAAACCCGCCCCTATAGGTTTAGCATCGTAACCGGCCAGTAATCCTTAGATTACCGAAGGCCTCTGAACAGATAAGCATATAATAAGGGGCTAGCGGAAGCAAATACATAAATATAATTGTCCAATGAGCTGTGTTGACTTACATGAAACAGAATAATTTAAAACTTTAATTGCATAACTAGTAGTCAACCATATATTATATTATACCACACACATTACAGTATTTTCCGTACAGACAACATGATTAAAATAAAGTCCCATGCATAAACAGAATTAATCAACCCTTGAACCCAAGATACTTCGGGAACCTCCACGTGAGGCACAAAGGCTGGCTGACAACAGAAACACAGTCCCCCACAAAACCTTCGGGCTTGCACTCCAGAATGCTCACCTATATACATATATATACAAACAGTGAGCTAAAGCCCAGTGAATAACATTAGGGTAAAGGGGTTAGTGAACGAAATCCGAACATTTTATACGTACAAAACAGATCATAGCATAATCATAGTCATCTCATATCAGAACATAATAATGGCATATTCCATAGAACATATCACATATCACATAACGTCTTCCGACTAGAGTAACCGGTCCCGGACACCAATTAAACAAACACCACAATGAAGTGGCTAGCGAGATCTCGTAAACTTGTATGTCATGGACCTGCATTTTCATGCCGTCCCCCATGACTTGGGACTATCTATGGATGCCATAATAGATTTCAAACATGGATCTTCGTTCACAGAAACATATCTCATTTCAGAAATCATAGCTTGATATATCACATTTGGAACATAATTTCATATAAACGTATCTTTACGATAACGTTACGCACAGTGGTTCCGTAGATGGTCAATCACTTCCTCGGACGTTGACCTACAATCACAAAATACATAGCACCAACGAATCTTATCATTACTTATTCATGTGGCCAATAAGCTTAGTTTACATCACGTCGGTTCATGTTTATTCTTATCACATGGCTTAGAACACACACACCCTTGCAATCTCTTAGTGTGATTCATACTTATTTCAATGCTCAACTCACACACACACACTTGTCATTCAATATCTTGTTACATTCTTTTCTTAGTGTGTGTTTCTAGCCCATAACCTCATTACTATAGCTTAATTAAGGCTTAGGAATGCCTAAGATGCAATGAGGATGTCAAAACATGCCTTGGAACACTTAGGCAAAATTTCAGAATTTGAGGTCCTTGCTCGAGCGAAGCTTTCCTCGCTCGAGCGAGCATGCAAAAATGTGACTGGTCGCTCGAGCGTACATTCCTTCGCTCGAGCGATCTGTAAATGATGCAAACTTCTGGGAGCTCGAAATTTACGCTCGAGCGGACTTTTGGTCGCTCGAGCGAGGTGTACGATCTCAGAGTGGTCGCTCGAGCGAGAACCCCTTCGCTCGAGCGAGAACCCCTTCGCTCGAGCGAGGATGCAAAATCTGGAATTTCCAGATTGCTCCTCCAACTTCAAAACTTGAATTAAAACCTCCAAAACTCATCACTTGGCCCCAAAACTTGGAATAACAAAGTAAACTTGTAAAACATGATGAATCAAAGATTATTTGATAAAATCGTGGCCCAAGAGTTTGTTAAAAACTCACAATTCCAACTTAAACCTCAAAAATGTTATGAACACAACATGCATGGGCTTCTTTGAGTTCAAACCCTCCAAAACATAATTAAACTTGATATTTTAAGGGAAAACAAGATGAATGACCAAAATGTGAGTGAAATTAACACATGCATGGAAGAAATCTTAGATTTCAAACTCAAAACATGGAAATTTATGCATGCATGCATGGATTGACTCTTACTTCAACATTTTAAGCTCAATGTACACATCTAAGCTTATAACCTCCATGAATCATGCAAGATAACACTGAAATACATGAATGAAAGGATGAAAATTCTACCTTAAGTCTTGTTCTTGCTAAATTCTTGCTTAATCTTGAAGAGTGCATGCAAATCCTTGAATTTCTTCTTCAATTTCTCCCCTCTCTCTCTAGAATGGCTCTCCTCCTCTCTCTAAAATGTTTCCTCCAGATTTTTCCACTCACTCAAAGGCTGATGAAATGTTTTGTTGAATAAAAGAAGGCTCAAATGTGTTTTGTATGGAATGGGCCACTAGGTGGCAAAATGGTAAATAAGTCTAACTCTTTAATTAGCTTATTTGATCTAATTTAATCATACCAAATCACATTTTGATTAAATATGCCATAAGGTTCTAAAAATTCCAAATAACACAATGGTATAATCAATTCCGGGTTTGGATGCCGATAAGGCTTTCAATTTTCATTTTAAAGCGGGATTCTAAGCAGATATTTTTATAAGTGACAGATAAAAAGCCAATTATCATGCAGATTACATATTAATCCCATAATTCATTTTAATCCATTCAGTAGCATCCTTAAATACCGATTAAGAGCTAATCACGGGTCGGGGTTATTACATTTTGGTTGTTCCATGTAAATTTATTCATCTAACTCACCATTTAAGAAAGCGGTTTTCACATCCATTTGATGAATTTCTAGATTGTACAAAGATGCAATGGTAATTAGCATTCTAATGGATGCTATTCTAGTAACTGGTGAGTATGCATCAAAGTAGCCAAGACCTTCCTTTTGTCTATATCCTTTGACCACAAGTCTTGCCTTGCATTTATCAATTGATCTATCCGCTTTCATTTTTCTTTTGAAAATCCACTTGTACTTAAGAGGTTTACAACCTGGTGACAAATCCACCAACTCACAAGTGTGATTTTACAGGATGGATTCAACTTCGCTATTTACAGCTTCTTTCCATAAAGGAACCTTAGGATTGAACATAGCTTCTTTAAAAGTTGAGGGCTCATTTTCTAACAAAAATGTTAGAAAATTTGGATCAAAACATTTTGAGGTTCTAGCACGTTTACTACACCTAGGTTCCTCTTCCTCACTTTGATCTATCTCTTGCTCTTATTCTTGATCTTGTTCTTGATCATAACTAGTAATAGCATCATAAGATCTTTTATTCGTACTAGTCTCTTATCTACTCTTGTTTGGAAATATATGTTCAAAGAACGATGTATTCCGAGATTCAATAATAGTATTTACATGCATTTCGGAATGTTCTGATTTATGAATCAAAAACCGATATGCACTACTATTCTTGGCATAACCAATGAAAATGCAATCAACGATTTTAGGACCTATCTTAGTCTTTTTAGGACTAGGAATAGCCACTTTAGGCAAACACCCCCACACTTATAAGTATTTGTAGGAGCGTACTCTCCCATGCCACAATTCATAGGATGTTTGATTCACTTTCTTTCGGGGTACTTTATTAAGAATACAATTAGCAGAAAGTATTGATTCCCCCCACAAGTTCTAAGGTAATCCAGAACTTATTAACATGGCATTCATCATTTCTTTTAAAGTCCTATTTTTCCTTTCAGCAATTTCATTTTGCTGAGGTGAGTAAGGAGCGATGGTTTGATGAATTATTCCATGTTCTTTACAAAACTCACCAAAAGGTGATTCATATTCACCACCTCTATCACTTCTTAATTTTTTTAATTTTTCTTACAAAGTTGATTTTCAACTTCATTTTTAAATTGAATGAAAGTTTCCAAAGTTTCATCCTTTGTTCAAATTAGATAAACATAACTATATCTAGTATAGTCATCTATGAAAGTGATAAAATACTTTTTCTCATCTCTGGTTTGAATTGATTTAAAATCACAAATATTACTATGAATTAATTCAAGTTATTCCGTACTTCTTTCAATTGAATGGAAAGGAGTTTTAGTTAATTTTGTCTCAATGCAAATTTCACATTTATGATTTAAATCAATGTCAAATTTAGGTAAACATTCCATATTAATTAATCTACGCAAAGATCCATAATTAACACGTCCTAGTCTACCATGCCACAAATTTGAAGACTCAATGAAGTAAGAAGAAAATGTATTTTTATTAATAACTGAGGGTATAACAGTCATTACATTCATTTTGAAAAGGCCATCAGATATGTAACATTTTCCTACATACATCCCGTTTTTGGTAAGTACAAATTTGTCACTTTCAAAAACTAGCCTAAACCCATTTTTACTCAACGGAGATCTAGAGACTAGATTCTTGCAAATATCCGGTACATGTAGCACATTGTTGAGAGTGAGCTCCTTTCCAGATGTCATCTTCAGAATAATCTTTCCTTGTCCTTCAACTTTAGAAGTCGAGGAGTTGCCCATAATTCACCGTTGTCCACTACAGAATAAGATATGAACATCTTTTTGTTGGCACAAATATAGCGAGTAACACTAGTGTCCACCCACCATTCTTTAGGATTTCCGACAAGGTTTTCCTCGGAAACAACTGCAGAAAGATTTATGTCATCTACACTATTAGAAATTTTGTCCACTTCGGTCATATTGGCTTGAGCAAACTTCTTGCTTGACCTTCCTTTGCCTTTGCCTTTGCTACGGCAATCTTTGGCTTGATGTCCCTCTTTGTCACAGACGTAACATTTTTCATTGAACTTGTACTTCTTTGTTTCCCCTCCTTTAGAGCCTTGTGACGAACTTTCTCCAGAAAACTTCCGTTTCTTTGCTTTTAGAGCATGTTCCACCACATTTGCCTTAGACTCCATTAGATACTTACCAGCTCGCTTCTCAAACTTACGGTTGTCCTCCTCAATCTTTAAATGCATAATTAATTCTTCCAAAGTCATTTTTGCGCTTATATTTAAGGTAGTTCTTGAATTCCTTCCAGCCTGGTGGTAATTTTTCAATTAAGGCAGCAACCTGGAAGAATTCACTGAGAGACATGCCTTCTGCATAAATGTCATGTAGAATGAGTTGGAGATCTTGAACTTGGTTAATCACAGTATTAGAATCAACCATCACAAAGTCCAGAAATTTGCCTACTATGAATTTCTTCGAGATAGCATCTTCTGTCTTATATTTTTTCTCCAAAGACTCCCAAAGTTCATTTACCGTCTTGATAGGACCGTAGACGTTGTACAATATGTTTTCAAGTCCGTTCAAGATGTAATTCCAGTAAAGGAAATCAGCATGTTTCTAGGCATCAACCGCAGCAACCACTTCCTAGTCGGTTTCATCCTCTTTCAGAGTAGGAGCATCCTCACGGAGAAAACATGACAGGTTGAGAGTAGTAAGATAAAACAACATTTATGCTGCCATCTTTTAAAATCAGTTCCTGAGAACTTCTCTGGCTTCTCACCGTGATTGACTAGCACAATCACAACAAGAGGAGGGGTTTGAGCAATTGCAGCCACCACACCAGTACTTGTTTGAGCATTAGTTTCAGTAGCCATGAACTCTAAATTATAAAACAAAATTATAATTAGAATTTTATACTACACAGAAAATTTAAAACCAAAACCACATAATTAAATTCTGTAAAAATAAAAGAAACAAGAATTGTAACTTTTATTTCCAATTAATTTGAAAATAAAATAAAAATTTTATTTAAACAAATCAATTTCAAATAGAAAAATATTTCTATAATACTTCAAAAATTAAAATACTACAACAGAATTTTAATTAATGAACACTTCGAAATTATTTCTGAAAATCAAAATTAATTTCTAACCAACTTCACAAATAAATATTCTGAATTGTTAATGACTAGCAGTATATTATTATTAGTTGTTAAAGAAAACAAACAGTATATTACTACTATTTATCAAACAGTATATTACTACGATTTGTTTTTCGAACCAGAATATTATTTGTAAAACCACAAAAATAATTTCTGTAAGAAGAAGAAAAAGAAGAAAGGAAACAAACAAAAATTATGTTTAAACAGAATAATTTGAATCTGTCTTAAGATTGTTGGACCAATCTTCTGTGTAAAATAAATAATATGAAACCAAATCAAACAAATAAAAATAAATTACTTACAGAATTTATTTACCGAAATGAAAAAGTGCAAAAAGATCAAGTTAAGTGTGTAACACTCTGTCCTTAAAACAGATTCGCCCTGCTACGGTGCTGACGAATAAAGAGCGTCTATCTCCTAGGATACGATGATCTTCACAAATTGTAGTAGCACTCCAAATAATTTGTACAGCGAACAAAAACCTGTGTTCTATACTCTCCAAATTTTCCCAAAAATAATATGAAGGATAAATTGATGCAAGAGAGCAAAAAACTGGAAGGAAACCAAGAAAATTTCAGATTTTTCAAGTTGTTTTGACTACTGGAAATGGGTCTCTATTTATAGGCAACTTGGTGACCATTCAATCTGTCCGAACAAGCACAAATTGAAGTGAACAGGTGTAGAATCCAAACAGGACAGATCTGCTGGCAATTTTGAATTTGTTCGACAGTTTTGAACCTGTCCAAACTATTGGCAGTTTTATAACTGTTACAAACTATTTGAACTGGCTGGAATTGGACTGGAAAGGCACTATTATGGACAGTTTAAAATTGAATTCAAATTTGAATTAATTTTGTCTAGGAAAATTAACTTTCTCGCAAGAATTTTTGAAAAAAAATCAAATAAATTTTGTCTAAAAAATTAATGTTAGGATTGACCTGACCCACAATCCACACCCGCGCCGGACGACGGCGGTGCATGCATATGTGGTGGTTTGAGCCAAGGTTAAATTTGTCCATAATTCCTCTATTCTACAAACTTGGGGTGTCCCTTGGGGACTAACCCAAGTGTTGCCACCTAGAACTTATATACACACATAAGTTCTCTTAAGTTTCCAATGTGGGATAATGATTTCAAGGAAACCCACATTTTACTTCTTGAATTGTCCATTCTACGAATCCGAAAGCGACGTCGACTTCCCATTCATTCATAAATGGTTTTGACGAACCATCTTCACTGTGTGACTTGCCATGCGGTAAAGAAGATGTCACCTTTTTGGACTCACCTTAAAAGACATGTGGGCCCTATCCAAATTTGGGCTCAAACTTAGCCCAAAATAAGCCTGTAAAACCGTATTTTTCCAACAAAATTGTAGGTTGATTTTTTCAAATAACACATACTAGGCAAGTGGTTGAAGAGTTAAAAAACAATGAGCTGGTTTTTGTACCCCATGAAAGGCACACAATTGGTTTTTGTGATGGAGAGAAAATGATTTTTTTTTTTTTAATTTTAATTTCCTCGCCAAATAACTCAATTCAAACAAAGTGTAAGTTGTTGGCCACACTACTAGACAAAACTAGTTACTAACTAGGCCACTGTTATGCAGGACCAAAGACTTCTCACAAACTCAAAAGAGCATGAAATATTCTCAAAAACAAACACTGCTGGGGAATGAAGAGATGCACCAAAACCCACAAGGGACAGCTGTGTATGGTTTTGGTAATTTATTCTATAATTAGTTCTCTGAAATTAGTATTCTAGCCCACCAACTATGTCAACCTTACTAACAGGTAAAAATTTGTGGGTTGGCCACCACGTGGGCGGACTGTAACCACATCGTCCATAAAATGTTGAACTAGGTTCGGCCACAAGTCCATATCCATAATACCACTGTGATTTTAATAACAAGTACAACTGTGAAAGAAGAATAAGAAGAAGAAGGTTAAGCAGGTCTTTAGTTTAGACTAGAGAGGGAAAGAGAAAGAAGATGGATGTTCTGTGGACTTCAATGCTTGGAGCATATGGCCACTTGTATAATAAGTGATTAGATCGTACAAAGAAATTTTGATGGGAAATAAATGTGAGAATGGGATAAGGTTTGGAGAAAGGCTTGATAATCATCACGTGCACAACACTTGATAATTTTTCATCTAAATATCTAATAAATGACTAATAAAAGGACTTAATGCTCAAATTCAAATAGTTTGAGGGGATAATTGTTAGGTTTAAAACATTAAGGGGTAAAGTGTAAATGATTAATAGTTTAAGGGGATCTAATATAATTTGCCCCCTCCCCCCTTTTTTTCTTGTCACTCGTTAGAACCTACTCTAGCTTAAATCACCCTGACTCAAACTCGCAACTTCTATTATCGAGTTAGATTTTGGAAAGCATACAACGTAAGGTCATGGGTAGGTCACAAGTTGAATTGAAGGGCAAGTCTATGTAGAATGTATATTTTGAAGTTGTAAATAAAAGAAAGTGATTTGCAAACATAAAACTTATACAAAAAGAACATCGATGATGTATTAATGACATTTGTGAATTACAAAAATAAAGGAATTACATGACGTCAACTCATTCTGTATGAGAATTTTATACAAATTTTTTATTTATATATTAAAAAGATGTGAATAATTTGATAGACATTTATATTTTTATTAAAAAATTATTTAAAATTATAAAACATCAAATATGATTAATTGTAAAATAATAATAATAATAATATTTAAACATCTAATAATATTTAAGATAAAATTATCAAAGTCAAATTACACAAACCAGGCAAGTGGTTAAAAAAAGAAAAAGGAATGAGCCGTGGTTTTCGCAGCACGTGGAAGGCACACAATTGATTTTTGAGCTAGATGGTCAACACCACAACTAGACAAAACAAAAAGCTATTAACTAGGCCAATGTAAATCCTGGACCAAAGACTTGTCACTAACTCAATAATAGATCATAAAATATTCTCAAAAACAAGCACCACTGGAGAAGAAATGCAGCAGAACCCATAACATACAGCTGTGTGTGGCCTCTGTAATTCATTCTATAATTAGTTCCCTCACATTGGTATTACAAATAATTCATATCTATTTTATTATATAAAAAAAGCAGCTTATGGTGATATTGACACTGTTTGTCTAATAAACCCACCCACAGTAGCTAACCTATAGCGCATCAGTTACAAATTCTCAAATTTGTAGGCGCCTTCACTTTTCATTGCTTCGCAAGCTTTTCAAGGTTTTCTTCCATTGACAGATTTGATTGTTCCTTTTGTCTTTTTCTTTGCTTAGGATTATTTAAAATGTTTTGAATAAATATATTTTTTAATTTTTCATAAAATATAAGTTAAATTTAAAGTGATGTGATAAAAAAATAATGTGACTTAAATAAGATAATATGACTTAAATAAAATAATAACTTTTTAATTTTTTAACTTTTTTAAAACACTCCAAACAAGACCTTACTAAAAGTTGCTCACTCTAATTTTCAAACGGTTGTGGGTTTTATCACATAGATTTTCAAATTTAAGAGTTATCTTTTAATTTTTTATGAAAAAATATATAAAAAAATAAAAGAGTAATATCACCTAAAAAAGATTAAAATATATATATATACTATTTCAACATATCCCACACAATCATATTTTCTTTTTTCTTTTTGTGTGTCCATTCTTTTTGGTCGTAAAAAATTTTATTTATCACCCAGAGCGTGGAGTCAGAATTATACATTGGGGAAGCTAAAAATAAAGTTTTAAATAAGTTTAAACAGTTGGATCAAGTCTAATTTAAATTACTAAAATTAACAAATACCTATTAGAACTAAGGTAAAAAATAATTACAAAAGTGTATATGAACTTAAATTTCAATGATTTATCACTAAAAAAATGCAAATGAAAAGGAATATTGCATAATTCATCCCGTACATGAATGATAATGAATTACAGATCGCATAGTGTACATAAAATTTTAAAATTACTACATACTAATAAATGAAAGATAAAAACACTTGGGGATTTTTTTAGGGAAGCATACACACTTTTTTAAAAATGCATACAGTATGTCTTTTCAAAACTATACTACATTGATTGGTAACATAATCATAATAGTTAAATAACTTTTTTCATCAGAATTGTATGTAATATTTTAATATTCATAGCATAATCATAATAGTTCGTTTTACAATCATAATAATTTGTAAATAAAACTTTTATTGTGATGCATCCCTTCGTAACATAATTATAATAATTTGTATAACACTACAAAAACTCATATGATTCTACAAAATATAGTATATACAAGTAAAAAACAAAAAAAAGGTTTGGACGGGCCAAGTACAATTAAGTAACCTATAAATTACACCCATATCTTGCCACATTGATTTTTTTTTTTTGACTAATTTGTATCACTGTTTGCTTTATCTTTTAACAGAATTAATGTCAACCACATATTGAAGTATTGGGGTTAAAAAAAAATTGATTTTGAGTATTTTGTATTATTATTTGCTTTATCTTTTAACCGGAATTAACATCATATATTTGAGTAAAAAGCAAATTAATTCTGAATAGTAAATTGTTGTTTACTTAACTTTTTAATAGATGTTGGTGCATTTCGGGAAAAAAAAAATACTATTTAGTATTACTGTAAAGAAAATGTAAATCACATATTGATGTTTTTGAGTATTTAGTATTACTGTAAATTATATGATTGTTACATAGAACCCAATAATTATTCAATGAGTATAGTATTATACATTCTCAGTCTTATTGAAGTTATTGTTAATTTTACTTTTTAATTAATTCTATTTTTTTCATATCAACATTATTTTGATGGTTTGTAAAATAATTTTTAAAAAAAAAAGTAGTTGAAGAAAAATTATTCTCCTCATGTTATAAATTTTTTTTGAGTTGCACATGTATCATGTGTATCCGACCGCTAGTTATCTTAATATTTAATCAGAAATATATATTGAAAATTATAGATTAGTGGGACAGTAAAAAAATTATACTATAAATGGAATCTATTTTGATGCAATTGTGACACACAGGAAGTGTTTGCACCAGGCACATAGAAAATTTGTAGTACCATAAAAATGCAAATATTTTTTCACTGTGCGTCTGATTTGTAATTTTCCCAAATATGTATATATATACATATATATTTTAACTTTTGGATCTCTCCCTCCCATTTTGGAGCTGTTTGATATTACTCATAAATTAACTTTAAGATATGATTTATTAAATTATTAGTTTAAAAGATTTTAAAAAAATTATAAATTTATTTGGAGTAATTTTTCATTATCTGTAAGGAAAAAAAAAATTAGTTAAATAAGTTGTTCGTAATTGTTTTATTATTCAAAATATTATAAAAAATTATAAATAAGATAAAAGAAATGAAATTATTTTGTCCATGTATACTTAAGAGATTCAAATAGATTAAAAAAGCTAAAGTTTTAATTTTAAAAAATTCAATTTTTTTTTTTTGTCAAATAAGTTTAAAAAGTTAAATACTAGAATTAAGGGAGTGCGAGCACTCAGGTGCTTTACCAAGGGTATGGAGATTTTCTCTCATAAGTGCTAATCTAATAACTAACAACTAACATTTACTGATCAAAAAAAAAAAAACCTAACAATCCTTACCAAACAGGAATAACTTTCTCCATACTCAGCTTGCTTTTTTTCATTTTTCAGAAAACACTTTTCAGAAAATTCTACTTTCTTATTTTTTGGGTTTTTTTGTTTTTACTAAATTTTTTTAATATGGTGAGCAATTTTTTTATTTTTTAGACACACTTAACATAAATACACCTAAAAAGTAAAAAAAAAATTGTAAAAAAAATCTTTAAAAATTCACTAAATATCAAAAATACAAAAAAAAAAAAAAATACAAGAATTCAGTGCATTTTTTGTATTTTTATGTATTTATTAATTTTTTAAAATATTTTTTCACAAATTTTTTAATTTTTAGATATATCTAATTAAGGTGCATCTAAAAAAGTAAAAAAATTGTTTAAAATTTAAAAAATATTCACTAAAAACAAAAGAATACGAAAATCAAAAAACTCAGTTTTCAAAAAACTTAATCCAGAAAACTCAAACCAAACACACTGATTATTCTTTGTATTTTTTCATAGGGTAAATTACATTGACATCTCTTGGGATTTGGTTTAATTACTACCCACTCCCTGATATTTTAAAAATTACATTTCCACCCCTGTAGTTAATAGTCTCATTTCACAAACCCCTCTGTTTATATAAAAAGTCGACTTATTTATTTTGATGATTTATTTAATTATGTTTTAATTTATTTGGAAAAGAAAAATAGATTCAAAATTTATTTTGATAATTCATTTGGAAGAGAAAAATAAAATCAAAATTTATTTTGATGATTTATTTGAAAGAGAAAAAAATATTTATTTTGATGATTTATTTGAAAGAGAAAAATAGAATCAAAATTTATTTTGATAATTTATTTGAAAGAGAAAAATAGAATCAACATTTATTTTGATGATTTTATGCTTTAATAAAATCAAAATTTATTTTGTCCCATTATTTCTCACCTAAACCTTTGTCCTAAATTTTGTTAGAATGTATTTAATATTTGATTAAATCAGGAGTTCAAACAGCCCAAAACAGAGATTCAAACAGCTCAACACAACAGCAATTCAAAAGGTTCAAGTGGAAGATATTCAAATTTATAATGATGGAGTGGAAGATATTCAAATTGGTAATGATGGAAGTACAACGACTATAAATTCAAATGACTACAACGGCTATAAACGGCTATAAATTCAAATGAATACAACGGCTATAATTTTCATTATATCTACCAAAGCCTCTAATGTAAACAAGTTACAAAAACCTGAAAATATTCTTTGATCTATAATCACTCACATCTATTCTCAGAAATTATACACTGAGCCTTATAGCTTTAAGCCCATCTTTCCTGCGTGAGGTTTATAGAAAAAACAAAGCTTCATTTTTATATCTATCTTTGAGAGATATTTATTGTAAGCATTCTTTGATAGCAAAAATACCATTTCATCTTGTAAAAGTGTTGCAAACACTGTGTTCTTGAAATCTTGAGAGTGATTGTGAATTACCTAAGATTTGCAAGGGTTTGGACTTGTGAAGTCTATGTAAAATCCGTGGAGGATTGCTCCATTTGTAAAGAGGTTACTAGCACCCCCGTGAACCTAGAGCATAGTGAAAAATTTCAAGTGAAGCTTGAGAAGTGAACGTAGACCGAATTGAAGCCGAACCACTATAAATTTGTTTGCCTCTCTTTCCCTTATCTCTTTATTTTATTTAATTGTTGTAGCTATGTTTCACATTTTCACTGTGCTAAAATCATTAACTGACATAGTTGTTAGAACACTTGTTTTAATTATTTTTATTTCATTAACTATATTTATCTATTATGCTAGTCATAATTTTTATTAGGGTATTATTAATTTTTAATTGTAAAAACCTAATTCACCCCCTCTTAGGTTGTCTTTTGGATAACAATTGGTATCAGAGCCTAGACTCTTGCTTTAGATTTAACCATCTAAGGGTTTCAATCCATGGCAACCTTAGCTAGCACCAGCACTATTGAAGGACAAGCCACCAATAGGCCACCATTATTTGACGGAAACAACTATAGTCATTGGAAAGATAAGATGACCCTATACCTACAAGCCACTGATTATGCTATGTAGATTATTGTCACCAAAGGTCCAAAAATTCCTACCAAATTAGTAGACAATATTAGTGTACCTAAAACTGAAGATGAATGTGATGAGAAGGATCACAAATTATTGCAAGCCAATGCTAAAACCAAACTCACCCTTATTTGTGGATTAGACTCTAAGGAGTATAATAGAATTTCAAGTTGTGATTCGATAAAAGAAATTTAGGACAAACTTGAAGTAACTTATGAAGGTACAAACCAAGTAAAGGAATCTCGTATTGATATACTTGTTCATAGTTATGAATTGTTTAAAATGAACTCTGATGAATCTATTTCAAGTATATTTACTAGATTTACTGAAATTGTAAACTCTTTGAAATCTCTTGGCAAAACTTATACTAACAGTGAGTTGGTAAGAAAAATTCTTATGTGTTTACCAAAGAATTGGGAAGCAAAGGTCACCGCCATTATAGAAGCTAAATATCTCTCCACACTTGGATTGGATGAGCTTATGGGTTCCCTTATGACATGAAAGGACATGAGGATGTTGAAAACAAAAAGAAAAGTGGAATTGCATTCAAAGCCTCATCAAATGAAGAAGAACATGAAAACTCCAGTGAGGATGAAAGCTATGCCATGTTTAGTAGAAATCTCAAAAAGCACTTCAAGAAAAACAATTATGGAGGAAGAAGACTTTTCAAGAAAGAGTACAACAAAGATAAAAAGAAAGAGCCTATTATTTGCTATGAGTGCAAAAATCCTAGACATATGAAGATGGATTGTCCAAAATTGAAGAATCATGGAAAAGACTACAAAAGAAACAAAAAGGCCATGGTAGCAGCTTGGGGAGAAAGTGAAGATGAAAGCTCAAGTGATGAAATTGAAAATGAAGTAGCCAACTTATGTTTCATGGCTCTTGAAGATGAAGACTCTACTCAAGATGAGGTAACTACTCTTTATGAAGAACTTGAAAGTGCATTCCATGAACTATCAAATGAATTTAGAAAAGTTTGTGCCAAAAATAATGTGTTGAAGAAATCTATTGCATCTTTATCTATTAATGTAGAAGAATTAAAGAAAGAAAAAATTATTTTGAAAAATGATCTTGATACTATCTCTAATGAGAAAACTACTTTAAAAAACAATGTTGATGATTTAATTAAAACACTTGAAAATTTTGTAAAAGGTAGAGATAATCTCAACATGCTTCTTGGAAATCAAAGATGTGTTTTTGATAAAGCGGGTATTGGATATGACCCTATCAAGAAACAAAAGAATCTCAATACAATTTTTGAAAAGGCACCTCTCATGACACACCCTCATATTACTTGTCATTATTGTAGAAAGAAAGGCCATTATATATCTTATTGTCCATTCAAAAAGAATATGAACATGGGAATTAAAAAGATTTGGATTATTAAGGGATCTAACAAAACTAACCAAGAAGGAACCCAGAAACTATGGGTACCAAAAACCAACACTTGATTGTCATCTTGTAGGTTTGCTTTAAGTCCAAAGCTAAAGAAAGGAAGTGGTACCTTGATAGTGGATGTTCTAGACACATGACTGGAGATAAATCAGTCTTTACTAAACTATCATCGAAAGATGGAGGATTTGTTACTTTTGGAGACAACAAGAAAGGAAAAATCATCGGTATTGGTAGTATCGGTATTTCTCCTAACCCTTCTATTGAAAATGTTTTACTTGTTGATGGACTTAAGCATAACCTACTTAGTATTAGTCAATTATGTGATAAAGGTAATCGAGTTATTTTTGATAAATTACATTGCACAATTGAAAGCACAAATGATCATAAAGCTTTATTCGTTGGTAATCGCCATGATAATGTTTATGTTTTTCATCTTAATGATTTATATGCCAGCGATGTTAAATGTTTATATGTTAATAATGAAAATAGTTGGTTATGGCATTGAAGACTTGGTCATGCTCATATGGATTTAATTGCTAAACTTTTAAGAAATGATTTGGTCATTGAACTTCCAAAAATTAAATTTGAAAAAGATCATCTTCGTAGTGCTTGTCAACAAGGAAAACAAACTAAAACATCATTTAAATCAAAATCTCATATTTCCACAACTAGACCTTTACAACTATTGCATATGGATTTATTTGGTCTCCCAAGGACATCTAGTCTAGGTGGTAAACATTATTATTTTGTTATTGTTGATGATTATTCAAGATTTACATGGGTTATGTTTTTAGCACACAGAGATGAAACCTTTTATTCTTTCACAAAACTCTGTCGTAGAATTCAAAATGAAAAAGGCTTTCTTATTTCTAATATTCGAACCGACTATGGTAGAGAACTTGAAAATGAGAAATTTGTATTGTTTTGTGATGAGCATGGTATTGGACATAATTTTTCAACACCTAAAACCCCTCAGCAAAATGGTGTAGTAGAAATGAAGAATAGAACTTTAGAAGAGATGAGTAGAACAATGCTTTGCGAAAATAATCTTCCTAAATATTTTTGGGTCGAAACCGTTCACACTGCATGCTATATTTTAAATCGTGCATTAATTAGACCTATTCTCTAAAAGACTCCTTATAAACTTTGGCATGATAGAAAACCCAACATTAGTTACTTGCATGTTTTTGGTTGTAAATGTTTTGTGCATAATAATGGTAAGGATAACTTAGGTAAATTTGACTCAAAATCTGAAAGAGCAATTTTTCTTGGCTATTCCTTAACTAGCAAAGCTTATCGTGTTTTTAATAAAATAACTCTTGTTGTGGAAGAATCTATACATGTGGCATTTGATGAAACTAACATCTCTGCTCAAAAGCAAATTGTTAGTGATAATATAGATTTGGAACCAAATGTGGAAGATTCAAGTATCTACAAAGAAGATAACCAACCATGTAGGTTGAACAAAGAGATTGAACAACCTATTCTCCCACCTTAAGAAGAAGGAGAAAACAATGATGATTTGCCAAGAGAATGGAAGTTTGTTCATAATCACCCTAAGGATTTAATCCTAGGTGACCCTACAAAAGGTATTGAAACTCGCTTTTCACTTAGAAACATTTGTAGTAACTTGGCTTTTCTCTCACAGATTGAGCCTAAAAACTTTCAAGAAGCCGAATTCGATGAACATTGGATGTTAGTTATGCATGAAGAGCTTAACCAATTTGAGAGAAACAAAGTGTGGGAATTTGTGCCAAAACCTAAGATCATACCATTATCGGTACCAAATGGATCTTTCGAAACAAGCTTGATAAATCCGGCATAATTATAAGAAACGAGGCTAGACTTGTTGCACAAGGATACAATCAAGAAAAATGTATTGATTTCGATGAAACCTTTGCTCCGGTTGCTAGATTAGAAGCCATTCGCATGTTGCTTGCATTTGCATGTTTTAGAGATTTCAAACTTTACCAAATGGATGTAAAAAGTGCATTTCTTAATGGTTTTATAAATGAGGGAGTTTATGTTAAACAACCCTCAAGTTTTGAAGATCATGCTTTTCCAAATCATGTTTTTAAACTATCAAAAACTTTATATGGTTTGAAACAAGCACCTCGTGCATGGTATGAACGATTAAGTAAATTTTTGATTGAAAATAATTTTTCTAAAGGAACGATTGACACAAAACTTTTTGTTAAAGCTAAAAATGATGATTTACTTATTGTGCAAATATATGTGGATGACATTATATTTGGTACTACTAATGAAACCTTGTGTAAGGAATTTGCTAAGTGTATGCAAAGTGAGTTTGAGATGAGCATGATGGGGGAGCTAAATTATTTCCTTGGGCTTCAAATCAAATAATGTAAGGAAGGAATTTTTATCAACCAAGCTAAGTACACAAAAGAACTACTCAAAAAGTTTGGTATGTGTGACTCAAAAATAGTTGGAACACCTATGAGCACATCCATTAAGTTAGACAAGGATGAAAAAGGTAAGTCCATTGATCAAACAAAATATCGAGATATGATTGGCTTACTTCTTTATTTAACTGTAAGTAGACCCGATATTATGTTTAGTGTTTGTATGTGTGCTAGATATCAATCAAATCCTAAGGAATCACATCTTAGTGTTGTTAAAAGAATTTTTAGATATCTTGCTGGCACTCAAAATTTGGGACTGTTTTATCCTAGAGATGTTGCATTTGATTTAATTAGTTACACGGATGCCGACTTTACAGGATGCAAACTTGATAGAAAAAAGCACCGGTGGCACTTGTCACTTTCTTGGTAACTCATTAGTATCTTGGTTTAGCAAAAAGTAAAATTATGTTGCTTTATCAACGGCCGAAGCTGAATATATAGCTTCCGAAAGTTATTGTGCCCAAATACTTTGGATGAAACAACAATCGGAGGACTTTGATTTGTATTATGATCATATCCCTATTAAATGTGATAATACTAGTGCCATCAATTTAAGCAAAAATCCGGTTCAACACTCATGAACAAAACATATTGAAATTCGACATCATTTTTTAAGAGATCATGTTCAAAAAAGGGGATATTGTACTTGAATTTGTAAACACCGACAAGCAATTGGCGGATATTTTCACAAAATCCCTAAGCGAGGATTGTTTCAATTTTATTCGTAGCGAGCTTGGAATGTCGATTTCCACTTTAAAAGTTTTGTTATGACTAGGAAACTTGAATATTTTTAAAAATGATATATGTGTATTGCTACATTGATATGGAAACATTTATATCAGTTGAATGTTCTCAAATCCTTCATACATTTATTCTCCTTAACAGTTTGCTATTCTCAACTGTGTAATTTTTTTTTTTTTTTTTGGTTCTGCATCTTGAGATAAAGTTAACTTTGCATACATTTATTTTTTTTAAACCCTTATGGTATTTTTTTTTTTTTTTTGCATTACCATTCCAACAACACCAACATCCCATTAAATTTAATTTCTGTTGGTATTATTTTATTTTAATTTATTTTATTTTGCTATTAGGCTTAATTTCTTTTATTTTTATTTTTTTTCTCATTATTATTTTTTTGTTTGGACTTAATTTTCTTATTTTTTTCTACTTTTTAATTTCATTTTTCAGTACTTAAACATAAAAATAAAAACAAATCAAAATACAAATATTTACATAAAAAAAACACCATTCATTTTTTTTACGGCCATACGCCGATCAAAACAAACCTATTTATAAAAAAAATAAAAAAAATAAAAAAATATCATTTTTTTACGGCCATCTGCCAATCTTACTTACTCACATATTTCATCATTTTCTTCTACTTTTTATCACCTTGGGTGACCCTTGACGCCCTACCCCCGTGCTTTCGTCGAGAGCAACGACTCCCCGCGGACTATCAAAAGACAAGAACGACGTTGCTCCAAATCGGGGCATGGAGGTGATTTTTCGTTTAAGCTCTTTATTTTCGGCCTTCAATGTGCCTATTTCTGCTCACGTATCCTTGTACATGCGCTGGAGCAAAGTGAGTTGGGCGTTGACCTGATAGAGCTCACTCGTCCTGTTCTGCAATTGGTGAGCCAATTTCGTAACTGCCGTCACCATCTCCGTACAGGACGTCAATGTAAAATGATTGGCTTCAATGTCTGATTGAGCTGCTATTATTTGCTCAATCGACATCATAGGGAGGTTGGGAAGAGTGGGAGCCGGGACACTCGGCCCAGCAGCGCTTACGGGATCATTCAGGTCCGGAAAGAGAGTAAGGGAACGAGACGAGGCCATGTCGTAGGAGAGAGAGATGTAATTGAAGTGAGAGTAGTTTTTGACAACCTTTCTGCTCTGCTCAGTCTCTCTATTCTATCTCTCTCACGAAGCGAATGAGGAAGAAGAAGGTGAAGAGAGTGATTAAGAAGAAGACGGAGGGGAAGACGACAAGAGGGAGAGAAAGCTGAGGCAGCTGATTGACTGATTGACCCATCTCGCTTTTGTCAGTCGGCTAATGCAAAAGCGCGGACGTGTGTTCGACGTGATTTTCGACGAAAAAAAGGAGACGCAGGCAAATCTTATCTATATGTATATATATATCTGTATATATATGTTTTGATTCTCTATTTTTTTATGCCATTTATCACTCTCATTTTCCTCCTCCTCCTCCAGATTCTGACCCATGATTCCCTTTTGATAATGTCACAGGGGGAGAAATTATATGATGTTATGTATTATGGTATTATTTGAAAACTAATCTAATGATTATGTATTTATAGTTTGATATGTTAGTCTCATATCATGTCTCTAATTAAAGCTTATTTATTACACATGTGCTAACTTGTGTATTTAGAAATGAATTTAGGGAACATGACTTGAGGGGGAGCTTTTCTTACTCTCCAATCAAATCAAAACATCATTGTGTGGCATCATCAAAAAGGGGGAGATTGTTAGACTTATTTATTTTGATGATTTATTTAATTATGTTTTAATTTATTTGGAAGAGAAAAATAGAATCAAAATTTATTTTGATGATTTATTCAAAAAAGAAAAATAGAATCAACATTTATTTTGATGATTTTATGTTTTAATAAAATCAAGATTTATTTTGTCCCATTATTTCTCACCTAAACATTTATCCATGTTGTTAGAATGTATTTAATATTTGATTAAATCAAGAGTTCAAAACAGCCCAAAACAGATATTCAAACAGCTCAACACAACAGCAGTTCAAAAGGTTCAAGTGGAAGATATTCAAATTTGTAATAATGGAGTGGAAGATATTCAAATTGGTAATGATAGAAGTACAATGGCTATAAATTAAAATGACTACAACGGCTATAAACGGCTATAAATTCAAATGAATACAACGGCTATAATTTTCATTATATATACCAAAGCCTCTAATGTAAACAAGTTACAAAAACCTGAAAATATTCTTTGATCTATAATCACTCACATCTATTCTCAAAAATTATACACTGAGCCTTATAGCTTTAAGCACATCTTTTCTGTGTGAGGTTTACAGAAAAAATAAAGCTTCATTTTTATATCTATCTTTGAGAGATATTTATTGTAAGCTTTTTTTGATGGCAAAAATACTATTTCATCTTGTAAAAGTGTTGCAAACACTGTGCTCTTGAAATCTTGAGATTGATTGTGAATCACCTAAGATTTGCAAGGGTTTGGACTTGTGAAATCTATGTAAAATCCGTGGAGGATTGCTCCATTTGTAAAGAAGTTGCTAACACCCCCGTGAAGCTAAAGCATAATGGAAAGTCTCAAGCGAAGCTTGAGGGTGGACGTATGCCGAGTTGAAGTCGAACCACTATAAATTTGTTTGCCTCTCTCTCCCTTATCTCTTTATTTTATTTAAATTGATGTAGCTATATTTCACATTTTCACTGTGCTAAAATCATTAACTGACATAGTTGTTAGAACACTTGTTTTAATTATTTTTATTTCAGTAACTATATTTATCTATTGTGCTAGTCATAATTTTTATTAGGGTATTATTAGTTTTTAATTGTAAAAACCTAATTCACCCCCCTCTTAGGTTGTCTTTTGGGTAACACAACTCATAGTAGAAAAATAGAGAAAATTACATTTAAAAAAAAAGAGTAAAGGAAATGGGGAAAAAAAAAAAAAAAGTAAAGCAAAGCAAAAAAAGAGAGAGTGCATGAGTTCAATGTCTTCATTCCGTCTAAATAATTACAATGATAGGGGGGTTAGTGTAATTTTCCAAACGTCAGGAGGTGATATGTATTAAATCCAAATCTCAAGGGGTGTAGGTGTAATTTACCCTTTTTCATATTTCATTTTATTGAGTCCCAATTTAGGCTCACAACGATAATCTAAACCAATCATATAATAGAACCAACAATAAAGATGAGTTATGTAAAAAATTAATTTCATTAGACATCACTAAAAACATAAAATAAAAAAAATAAAAAAATTACATTTTGTTTTTTTTTTTTTAAATGATTGATAATTTTGAGTTTAAATTCAAACCATCAATTTTATTTTTATTTTTTTTAAAAATGTGATTTTTTTTTTATTTATCAATCTATATCTGATAAAGTTTATTTTTTGTACAAACAATTTCTACAACGTGATTAACAAACTAAATGATTTAAATCATCATTGTGACCCTTACAAAATAAAATATGAAAGGAATATAAAAGATAGTAATATGGAGGAGTCATTCCCTCATCAAACATTATTACTTAATTTTTTTAAATTATAAATAAATAAATTGATTTACAGAACAAACTAGGCATTTGTTAATCCTGCAGACCATCAATAATTGTGGGTTGTCCAACAATGGGCTGGTTTTTGCACCACATGAAAGGCACACAATTGGTTTTGTGCTAGATCATCAGCACCGATAGTGAAAAATTGATTACTTTTCTTTACCAAATAACTCAATTCAAACAGAGTGCGAGCTATTTTTTTCTCTTTTTGTTTTTTTTTTTTTTTTTTGATCAGCAAAGAAAAATTTCATTAACAGCATGAAATTAAAGGTACAGGAAGATGACATGCATCGAGAGAGATTCGGAAAGTATAAAAATATCCCTACTACTGCTACTCATATCCATACAACCAACCTCTTGGCCTCACGATTTTTTTTTTTTTTTTAACAAAAAAGTTAAGAAGGACTTAACTATAAAATAAAAACATGAAACCCCACAAGATCAACCCAACAAAACACCCAAGCTGCACCTGATTACAACCCCACAAGACCCACGCCTATGCTAACACCCTATGCACACGCCACCTCTGTTGCAGCCCACACTACCTACGCCTCTGCTGCAGCCTACACCACCTACACCTCTGCTACCCACACCACGCCATGCCAAGAAAAAACTCTCTAACCGAGTGAAACTCCAAGCCCACACCGGACAGCAGCACCAAGAAGCACCAAGACCCAAGTTCCCCTGCTGAAGTTGACAATGCAGCACCAAGACCCACGTTCACACGCTCCACCTACGCCTCTTCTTCTTCTTTCACACCCCAAAGTTCTTCTTCTTTCTTACACCCGCTGCAACTCCAAGACCCACTGCAGAACCAAGACCCAAGTTCTTCTTCTTTCTCACCAAGACCCAAGTTCACACCCTCCACCTACGCCTCTTCTTCTTTCACACCCCCAAGTTCTTCTTCTTTCTCACACCTGCTGCAACTCCAAGACCCACTGTAGAACCAAGACCCAAGTTCTTCTTCTTTCTCACACCCACTGCCTCTCCCCTGCTGCAATGATCTTCTTCTTTCGCACACCCAAGTTCTTCTACTTTCTGACACCCACTGCAGATCCAAAACCCGACCAAAACACCTACCAACCGCTGTGATATCACCATACATTTGGAAGAAGTTCACCCCTCAAACTCTCACCCGAAAGGAGCGCACGAATGAAAACCAGACAGATCTGGATCACCCAAACAGAGCATCGATACTACTCCAAAAATCTGAACCAGTGAACACCCCTCAAGCTCCAACTCGCACAAGAGCACTCGAGTGAAGATCCTGGACGTCAAAAATACGAACTACCGCAGCACACACCTCCAGCTATTACAAAACACACCTGGGTGGGAAAATCATGAGGGAAACAAGTTTATTAAAGGAAAAAAAACTAACAAACAAACGAACGATGGAAAAAGCTAAGGCCAGCCGACCGCCATAGCCAAAGGCGGCGGCCGGCCGGCCGGCCCAAAGGAGGCCTGGGGAGGAGGTTTTTAGAGAGAGAGAGAGAGAGCCAATGTTTTTTTTTTATCAATAAGGGTTCTAAATTCAACAGAGTGCGAGTTATTGACCACACTACTAGACTAGACAAAACAACCAGTTACTACTCTCTTTCTCTCTCTTCACCTTCACACCAAAAACTCATATTCACAAAACCCACCTTCAAACTCTGAGACCGACAACTTCTTCAATTGCATCAATCCAACAAACCCATTACCCTTTAATGCATTCATCTCAGATTTTCGTCTAAGTGGGTGCTCTTCTCTCACTCTCCAAGCCTTCGCTTTCATGCACATCAATGGGGGTTCCTATAGTTGAATTTGATAAGCTGTTGCATTCTCATGTTATTAAATCGGATTGGCCATCTAGTTTTTTTTCTTTTTTCTTTTTGTGGTGAGTTTTCTAATCGATTTGAATGCAAAATTGTTGCTTATCAATGATGCAGCATAAGTGTTCGATGAAATTCCTCTTATAATAAACACAGTATATGCAATTGCTATTTTGTTGGGTTAACTTATGGTGAGGCTAAATTGTGGGTTGACTTTATCAAATAACACATACCGGGCAAGTGCTTGAAGAGTTAAAAAACAACGAGCTGGTTTTTGTACCCCATGAAATGCACACAATTGGTTTTTGTGCTAGATCGTCAACACGTATAGAGAGAAATTGATTTTTTTTCCTTCCTCTCCAAATAACTCAATTCAAATGGTTATAATCCACTTCTCAGATTATAACTCATTTCCTCTCTCACAAAAAAGCTGCTTATAAGCAGTTTTTAACAAAAAAACTGATTATAACCATCTTTCCAAAATAGCCCAAAGTGTGAGTTGTTGGCCACTCTACTAGACAAAACAACCAATTACTAAACTAGGCTGCTGTTATGCAGGACCAAAGACTTCTCACAACTCAAAAGAGCATAAAATATTCTCAAAAACAAACACTGCTGGGGAAGAAAGAGATGCAGAAAAACCCATAAGAGTCAGCTGTGTATGGTCTTGGTAATTGATTCTATAATTAGTTCTCTGACATTAGTATTATAGAACTATTAATCTTTTTTGAATTTTTTATTTTGCATCTGTCCACCCACCCATTATGTCAATCTTGCAGACAGTGAAAAATTGTGGGTTGTCCACCACATGGGCGGACTGTAACCACGTCGTCCATAAATGCCGAACTAGGTTCGGCCACAAGTCCATATCCATAATACCACTGTGATTTTAATAACAAGTACGACCGTGAAAGAAGAAGAAGAAGAAGGTTATGCAGGTCTTTAGTATGGTGTGAGATTTAGACTAGAGAAGGAAAGAGGAAGAAAAGGGATGTTGTTCTGTGGACTTCAATGGTTGGTGCACATGGCCAATTTTAAAAGAAGTGAATAGATTTTACAAAGAAATGTTGATGGGAAATGAATGTGAGAATGGGAGAAGGCAATTGAGGGAGCTGATAAAAAATAAATAAATGAGGTTTGGAGAAAGATGTTGTAAGTAGTTTTTTTTTTTTTTCACTCGTTAATACTTACTCTAGCTTAAATCACTCCGACTCAAACTCGCAACTTTTATTATTGGGTTGGATTTTGGAAAGCATACAATGGCGTAAGGTCATGGGTGGGTAGGTCACAAGTTGAATTAAAGGGCAAGTCTATGTGGAATGTGCACTAAGGTGTCGTTTGGTAACACTTACGTTTTCAGTTTTCTGTTTATATTTACAAAAATTTTAAAAACTCAAATAAAAACTTGTTAGGTAAATTTTTGATTTATAAATCAATGGTCTCAGTTTATAAATTTGACCAAAAAATGTAAACTTAAAAAATGTGTTTCCGTTTTGAGTTTTGAGTTTTTTTTTTTTTAACCATCCAACACTAGCCACCATCCGCCACTATTTTCCGCCACTGTCTTCCGCCACCACCACCGACCACCCACCACTCACCACCCACCTGCCACCACCACTCACCACCCACTTGCCACCCACCAGCCACCACCATCCACCACTCACCAGCCACCCACTCGCCACCACCATCTACTTCTCGCCCCCATCACCACCCACCACCCACCTGCCATCCACCTGCCACTACCATCCACCACCCGCCACCACCACCACCACCCGCCACCACCACTCACCACCCACCTGCCACCACCATCCACCATCCGCCACCACCAGCCACCTGCCACCCACCTGCCACCACCACCACCCACTTGCTACCACCCACCACTAGCCACCGTCACTCACCTACCCACCACCACCACCACCACCACCACCACCACCCGCTACCACCGACCACCACCTGCCATCCGCCACCTACCTGCCACCACCACCCACCACCATCACCCACCCACCTACCATCACCACCCGTCACCTACCAGCCACACCACCACCCACCCGCCACCACCCACCACCACCCGCTACCCACCACCCACCGTCACCACTTTCCACCACCGTCTTCCGCCGCCACTTGCCATTTCTCACTCTTTTTTTATATTTTTAAAATTTTATAAACATGTTGTCAATTACCAAACGCGTTTGTAGTTTATGTTTTTCTAAAAATAAACAAAAAATAAACAAAAGCCAGTTTATAAAATTTTTATAAATATAAACTGAAAACGTAAACGTTACCAAACAGAGGCTAAGTAATTTTGTGAGTACCAAGGGAAGTATTTTTTGGGTGAATAAGTACCAAGGGAAGTTGTGAATAAAGGAAGTGATTTTTTTTTTGTTCAGCCAAAAAGGAAGTGAATAAAGGAAGTGATTTATAAATATAAATCTTATACAAAAAGAACATCTAAAATGATGTGTTAATGACATTTATAAAATTGTAAAAATAATAGTAGGTATTTTGATTGTAAACGAAGAGATTACAAGATGTCAATTCATTATGTATGAGAATTCTGTACAAACTTTCTGTTTGTATATTAAAGATATGAATAATTTGATAGGCATTAATATTTTTATCAAAAATCTTATTTAAAATTATAAAGGGTTTATTACACTTTCTACTCCTAAACTGTTGTTAAATTGTTTACCTAGTCCTTGAACTATCAATTGACTCTATTAAGTCCCTAAAGTATATACATCAAAATCTATTTAGTTTCTAAATTATCGATTGAATCTATTAAGTTCTTAAAATATTTAATTCAAACATATTTAGTCCTTGAAAGGATTACAAAAATAAAATATAAGCTCATAAGTATTATAAATTAATAAAAGACCCAATCTAGTTAAGATTTTATTATAAAAAAAATTTAAATTTCTATTTTATCTTTAAAAAATATTTTATTTCGTTGTGTTTAAATTAGTATCAGTTTTTGGTTTCTCAGTCTTACCAATAAAATTATACAAGTAGTAGATATACTGAAGAAATAAAATTAGATAATTTAAATAATAACACTTTGCTATAATTAATAATAGAACAAAATAATAGATTAGTTAAGATTTAAAGACAACCAATTAGAAATTATAAACGAAATCTGGTATATAATAGTAGATAAAGACAAACAAGTAGCTACTATAGAAGATAAGTAAGAAAATATTATAGATAATTACTCTTACCCATATAAAGAAAATTTATCGAAAGAACTGATGCCACTTTTTAAATACAGAATAAAAATTTAAGATTTTTTGAAATAAAATTTTAACTAGATATTGTCTTTTACTAATTTATAATACTTATGGATTTATATTTTATTTTTGTAATCCTTTTATGGACTAAATTGATTTAAATTAAATAGTTTAGTAACTTAATAAATTTAATCGATATTTAGAGACTAAATCAACTTTGATTTATATATTTTAGGAATTTAGTAGACTCAATTGATAATTGAGGGACTAAGTAGACCATTTGGTGATAATTTAAAAATAAAAAATGTAATAAACCCAATTATAAAACATTAAATATGAATAATAATAATAATAATATTTAAATATCCAATAATATTTGATATAAAAATTTTAATACATACAATATGGTCACATTTTATCGAAGTCAAATTACACCAACAAGACAAGTGGTTAAAAAAAAAAAAGAAATGAGCTGGTTTTTGAACCATGTGAAAGGCACACAATTTGTTTTTGAGCTACAACTAGACAAAACAAACAGCTATCAACTAGGCCAATGTTAATCCTGGACCAAAGACTTCTCCCTAACACAATAATAGATCATAAAATATTCTAAAAAACAAGCACCATTGGGGAAAATTTTTATGTATGAGCATTTTGTTTGTATAGCATTATTTAACTGGAATTTATTTTGCTATAATTCTGACACATAAGAAAGATTTGTACCAAAACACAAAAAAAATTTACACTATACACAGAAAAATTTGTACCACCATGAAAATGTAAATAATATATATATATATTTTTGTATCTCTGACTAGTAATTTCCCTATATATATATATTGAATTTTGCATCTCAATATTCTCCATCTAGACTTTATAAAAAAAAAAATCAATAAAATTTTTTAATTGCACATACCAGGCAAGTGGTTAAAGAGTTTAAAAACAATGAGCTGGTTTTCGCACCACTTGAAAGGCACATCCTCTCCAAATAACTCAATTCAATGGCCACACTACCAGACAAAACAACCAGGTACTAACTAAATAGCATAAAATAATCCAAAGACAAACACTACTGGGGAAGGAAGAGATGCAGCAAGCCCCATAAGACAGCTGTGTATGGCCTGATAATTTATTTTATAATTAGATCTCTGACATTATTATTATAAACTATATATAATATCTTGATATTTTATAATTTTTTTTGAATTTTTTATTTTCCATCTCTCCCACCCCCTATGTCAATCTTGCAAACAGTCAAAAATTGTGGGCTGTCCACCGCGTGGGCGGACTGTAACCTCGTCGTCCGTAAATGCCGAACTGGGTTTGGCCTTAAGTCCATATCCATAATACCACTGTAATTCTAATAACAAGTACACCGTGTAAAGAAGCAGGAGAAGAAAGAAGACTGTGGTGACTATGGCGGAATCTGTAGCTCTATCTTTTGCAACCTTTGTGGTGAAAAGTCTGGGTGGGTTTCTCATCCAGGAAGCGAATTACTTGGGTGGGGTGAGTTTTCAAGTTGAGCAATTGCAAGCCCAGCTAAATCGGATGCAATGCTTCTTAGTAGCTGCAGATGCAAGACCAAAAGGAGGAGAAGATGAGATTATAATCCGCAACTGCGTTGCTGAGATCAGAGAAGCATCCTATGATGCTGAAGCTGCAATTGCAACTTTTGTTGTCAAAATTGGGAGATCAGATCAGTTCCCTTTCGTTCTCAAGAGGTATTTGTGTATCTTCAAGGAATGTTTAGCCCTTCGTGAGGTTAGGTTGGAGATTAAGGCTATTAATGCCAGGATCACCGATAGCCTCACAACAGGTTCTCAAACTTGTGGAATACTAAATTCTACAGGAGTTAGAGAAAGTTCATCATCAACTTCTATGGCTGAGAGGCAGCGACAATTAAGGCGATCCTATACCCATATTGTTGAGGAGGATGTTGTCGGCACAGAAGAAGATGTAAAAGCAGTAGTGGATCTTTTGGTGAAGGAGAATACAAATTATAGAGTTGTTTCCATTTGGGGGATGGGTGGTCTTGGCAAGACCACCCTTGCCAAGACGGTTTACAAACACATTGAAATTAGCCGTCGTTTTAAATGTGTTGCCTGGGCCTATATATCTGAACAATGCAATACAAGGGAAGTTCTTAAAGAGATTCTTATCAAACTTCTCTCTCCGTCAGACGAAGAAAGGAGAGCAATTGGAAGGTTGAATCCTGCTGAGCTACTCAAGAGACTTCATCAAGTCCAAAGTGAGAAGAAATGTTTGGTGATTCTCGATGACATTTGGAAGGATGCGGATTGGGATAGTTTGAGTCCAGGCTTCCCAAATACCACAGAGGTAGGCAGCAAAATATTGCTAACAACTCGCAATGAAAATGTTGCTAAGCATGTAGATCAACAATGCGTGCTTTATAAATTGAGGCACTTGACAGAAAAGGAGAGTTGGGAGCTGTTTGAGAAGAAAATATTTCTGAGAAGTAATGAAGGTACCGGTAATTATTAACCTCCTACTTGATCTAATTAATTATTTGTGCTTTTAAAGTTTCAAATGTCTTTCTTAAACTTCTTTCCTTTCGGATTTGAATTCTTTCAATTTGACAATTCAATTTGAGAGAATAGTTTGGTTTTGATGGCCCATTTTGGACCAACTTCGGTAAATTTAAATTGTTCATTTTTTTTAGAATTTATTAGGTAGAATATTTATGCAAAAATTTAATATAATCAGATATCAATAGTTATATTTTAAAGTCATATTTGTATTACAAAAAATTGATGCTATTTTTGAAAATATATTTGTTGTCTATTTTTCATAACAAATGTGACATAACTATTGATGTCTAATCATCTTATCTTTTACAAGATTATTCTAGTCAAAGAATCTTAAAAATTGAACAGTTTAAATCACCAAAATTAGTTCCGAAATGATTGATTAAGTCCAACTCCTCTCTCAAGTTGGATGACCAACTTAATAATTATGTAGGCAAATTGTCTAGTTTTTAAGAATAATTTTCAGTGAAATTAAAAATTAGTGAGAAGTAAAAAATAATTAAAAATTTATTAGGTGCAAATGAATACCAATCAATAAGAGATATGTCCCTGCCACAACTATACAAACTCATTTACAGCACTGTGAATTTTTTATTATTTATCTCATTTTCTTCCACTAACCTCCGTTAACAGCATTTGTAAATTTTTCTACGCACACTAATCTACTTCCTCTAAACCTATATATATATACTAGTTTAAGAAGGCCGGTATAAAATACCGGCTATTATTATAATATATTTAAAATTTTATATTTTGATAATTTTTTAAAAATTAGATTATTATTTTGTGAAATTGAATAAAATAAATCATTAGATATATAATAGAATTATGTGATATGATATGTATTATTTTTTGATTTGTTATACAACCAATGATGTAGACTCTAATTTTATTACCATAACATTTTATGTGAATTTGTGAGTCTTTAACATTTCTTCTGAATTTATAAAAAAAATTAAAAAAATATATGGTGTGTAGTTTTTCTCAACAAATAAATATAAAATAAATACTAAGATAATTCTCCTATCTAAAAAAAACTACTAAGATAATTCATTGAACTAATAAAGAAACAAAAAAAATACATATATATAAATAACTAATTTTATTAATACATAAATAATTCTCGCATAACGAATGACCAAATTTATTAATAAGTAAATCATTAAGTAAATTGACAATTTGTAATGATATGAAAAATATTTTTCAGTTAACCATTTTGTTAATAAATAAATCGTTAAGTCAATTAATAGTTTTTAATGATATGAGAAATAATTTTCAATAAACAATTTCGATAATTTATTATTGCATACGAGAATTGATTTTTTTTTTTTTTTTTAACTAAGTACTATGTTAAATAAAAATTTATAACAAACGGTAGTTATAATTTCTAGTATTATAAGACCAATTTTTATTTTAAACAAACCTTATAGGTGTTAGACATCACCCAAGTGTGGAGAATCCACTAAGAGAGAGTGTGGTTGTTGAACCCACAAACCCACTACAGAGTGGGGTGGTTGAATAGAGCACCCACCAAATGGTGGGGTGGTTGAACCCACTCACCCAGCTGCAGTCTTCTTCTTCTTCTCATCATGTGTATAAATAGTTGAAGCGAGGAGGAAGAAAATGAGAGAGAGCAAGTGTAAAAAGAGCATATCAGTGAGTGTGAGATGTGAGACGGAGAGACCGTCTCCCTCGGTATGAGCGAGGGAGACGGGAGAGTGGGTGAGTGAGGAGAGTGTGAGCTCCTCCTCTATTTTAATCTTTCTGTAATCTCCAAATTGGTATAGTAAAAACCGGCTACTCTCCCGTGGACGTAGGCATTGAGGCCGAACCACGTAAAATATTGTGTCTCCTTGAGTGTGGGTGTGTTTTTCTGCTTGGTATGGTTTCTATAAGGTCTTGGACGGGATCCTCAATCCCAACAATAGGTATATTTGTAATTTGTCAAAAAATAAAAAGATTTATGTTTCATAATTGACTAAGAATATTTACGCAATTACGTAAAAAACCTTTACTAAACATATGGGCCACCATTAGTAAATTATTCAAAATGAAAAGGCAAAATCGGAAAGAAAAGACGAACCTCAAACAGCTAAGCGGTTCTTATATATATACTAGTTACAAAGGCCTGTGCAAGGCACATGCTACTATTACAGTATATTTAACTTTTGTATTTTAATAATGTTTAAAAATAAGAATATGATTTTATGAAATTAGATAGAATACATTATTAGATATATGATAGAATTATATAAATTATATTATAAATAATACCAATTAGAAAAAATATAGTAAGTCCTATTGTTTTAACATAATTATATTCTTTTCTTTTTCAGTAAGACTAAGTGTGAAGACATAAAAATAAACAAAATAAAGTATACATTTTAGTATAAATGAGATAAGATAATTCTCCATCTAAAAAAAACTGAACTAATAAAGAAGTAGAAGATAATACATATGTATACAAATGATAAATTTATTAATAAATAAATCCTTTAGTCAATTAACATTTTTTAATGTTATGAAAATATCTTTTAGTTAACGATTTTGTTAATAAATAAAGCATTAAGTCAATTAACAGTTTTTAATGATATAAGAAATATTTTTTAACGAACAATTTTGATAATTTATTATTGTTGAGGAGAGTTGTTTTTTCTTCTTCTGATTATTGGGTTAAATTAAAATTTGTAACAAACGATAGTTGTAATTTGTATTATTATAGGATTAATTCATATTTTAAACAAACATTATGAGTGTATTTTTAATTTGTTAAAAAATAAAAAAATTATGTTTTACAATTGACCAAAATGTTTGTATATTTATGAAAAAACCTTCATTCAAATTGTTATACCATTAGTAAATTATACAAAATAAAAGGGCAAAATAAGAAATTCCCAAACAAGCTAAGGGCAAAATAGGCAACCCAAAACAAACCTTCCCAACCAAAGCAACCAAAATGGGGAAATTCTATTTCCACACACTTAATTAGCTCAGTACACATCTTTTCTCAATACGCATTCTTATTAATTTGATTATTAACTAATTTTCTCAATCTACACACTTAGGCCTTATTTGTCATAACCTAAGAAAGTCAAAAAGTCACTATCCTATTTAAGTTACATCATCTTATTTAAGTGACATCACCTCTCTATCACATCGCTTCAAACCCAACCCATACCTAACCCATATTTCATAAAAAATAAAAAAATGTACACTTATTTAGATCATCCCAAACAACTCCTTAAAATTACAATTGCACCCTTCACTTATAACCATTGTACACACACAACTTTACCCTCCTTCCACACACTTTTATTGACCCTACTTCACATTTGTAGTTCCACCTGCACAAAAGTAAAGTCCAAAGTCAGTGAAGTTTTTTCCATTGAAGACTTTTATTGAACCTCCATTGAAAACCCTTCTTGAAGGTAAGGAATTTTATCATTTTATTATTACATTTACTATTTTCGAATCTCGTGGCATAAAACCCTTGACCAAACAATCACTAAACAACCACCAAATAATCAAAAGAACAAAGACACTTTAAATCCCAAGCACAGGTTCATACCCAAAAGAACAAGCAACCATTAGCATTGCAATAGAGGAGTTTTGAGAATTATTTTGCAAGTAATAGAGGCATATAGAGTGTGTAACAAGCAATGTGACAACAATGAAAAAACTAGGATTTATTTTTTTAATTCAAAAGGTGTACATTGAGATCTTTTTGTTCTTGAAAGATGTGTACAGAGAATTTTTTCATATAATATTATAGATGTTAGATGTCTATTATGGTCATTTTTATTTAGAATATAATTGTCATTAAATTAATATTTCATTTAGTGTGTATCCTGAGCTAACTAGATGTGTGGAAATAGAATTTCCCACCAAAATGTCTTACATAATTTCCAAGATGCCACCACTCAAATTGTTTCACCAACCAACTGAAGGGCAAAATAGCAATTCCAAAATAAGTTAAGGGCAAAATAGGAAAAGAAATGACAAGCCATAGAAAAAAAGAGCTTATTATATATATATATATACATACACATATCACTTGGAAATAGAAAATAGAGGAGAAAATGTGCCGAGATAGCCTCTCTTGTAAGAACATTTTTAATCCTTTTTTTTTTCCCATCAAATTTAATAGCGTTTAATCTCCACTCATTTCATCAATTGTTCATCAAATTAAGGGAAAATAATTTTTTTATCAAATTAAAAACTCATCAAATCCTTAATCAAATTTAAATTTGATGAAAATTTAGAGCAATAAAGCATTGGGGGTGATTTTTTTTTTTCCCCATCAAATTTGATGAAAATAAAAATTTGGAATAAGAGGGAAATTTTTATAAAGATTTTAATGAAAGAAAAGGAATAATTCATATAAAATCATTCTTTTTGCTCGAATTTAAAATCAAATTAGATGAAAAAAATTAGTGAACGATTGGAGATGCTCTATGTGTTAGAAAACTTTTAACATCTGCAAAAATTAGATCGACAAAGATGATTAGTTATGTAATAATAAACTAGGATAGAAGACAATTTTAGTCCTTAAAGTATGCATTCTTTGTCATTTGAGTCCCTTAAGTTTTAATTTTGTCATTTTGGTCCTCAAAGATGTCAATTTGGTCTTGGATTTAACGTCCATTAATAGAAATATGAATAAAAGACAGTTTTGATCCCGGAAGTATGCATTTCTTGTCATTTTAGTCTCTCAAGTTTTAAATTTTGTCATTTTGGTGTTTAAAGTTGTCAATTTGAATTAATTTGGTCCTAACTCAAATTGACAACTTTGAGGACCAAAATGACAATTTAAAATTTGAGGGACTAAAATGAAAATAAATGCATACTTAGGGACAAAACTGTCTTTTATTCATATTTTTGTTGACGGACGTTAAACCTAGGACCAAATTGACAATTTTATGGATTAAAATGAAAAACAATGCATATTTTAGAGACTAAAATTGTCTTTTATCCAATAAAGTAACTAGAACAAAACAAACCATATATACCTTGGGCCATGCAATTATGGTAGAATTCAAGAACAACTAAGGCCCTACTTGATTAGCAAGATTAATAGTGAAATGATTAATAATTTTACGAATTAGTATAGGATTAGTTATCCAATTAAATTAGTGAGATAACTCTTTATTAATATTCATTTTGATTTTCTTATTTCATACTTGAAATTATGATCCCTGCGCCCTCTCAATATTAAAAATTCGCTAATTTTCTTGAATTGAATGTCTATCAACATGTAATCCAATTAATAAAATTTGTAATAAAAAATGAGATTGTGAATTCATAAATTAACAATCCTAACCCTATGCTATTATTTACTTATGAAACATGGCCACCAACTAATTATTACTAATCCCTACACCAAAAAATTTAATCTTTACACCAACAAATATGGTGTAAATTCAAAGTATCTCTCTCTTCAATCACGCTATTATGTTTGTTTTCTCTTAGGATCTATACACACAATTAGTGTATGAACGGATGATGTGGCATAATTTTATTGGCTTTAAGTCTTTGTAGTTTGTATAATAGGTGGGGTCCATAATTTTGAAGTTGCAATGCTATAGTATGTGTTAGTACACTAATTAATATAGTAATTGGTGTGTGTAGTACCACTGCTATCCCAGTGATACGATGGCAAGCTTCTAGGGAAATTGTGTGTTGTATGTGAATGGAGAGAGGGACCTTGAATACTATTTAATAACGCGATATTATTTTCTTTAATTAATTAAGATTAGTGTATAATGCTTATTCTACTAATTAAGAACTGATAAATTGTAAAAGTTTAGGGTTTAAATTGAAACAATTAAAAAGTTAAGGTTTGATTTGTTACGGAGGTCAAATCTTGGGATTTTTTGTTGTTGTTGTTGTTGTTGTTGTTGTTGTTGTTATAATTTCTTCTATATATAGTAAGAGGTTACAATGTGCATCTCAAACTGGTGCATATGGTATCTTCTTTATAAATTTTCTCACCACAAAATATCATTAAAAATCAAAAGTCATAACTTCACCATTAATAACTTTAATATGCACAACATAAATTCACTATTGGTAACACACTACAAATATTCATTATTTTCATCGCATAAAATTGTAACTTTTTTACGATGCGCACCTATGTCCTTAGGGATGCACGCTCTAAATCTGTCTAGATAACAAATTTAATATATGAAAACAACTTATGTTACAATATTTTGTTAAAAATTAGGACAGTAAAAGAGACAATGCTACTTAATCTCAATTCGTGGTCAACTTGTTCAAAGTTTGTTTGAGATTGGTTTGTTAAAAGTTGGTATTATTTTCATTTTTTATGTAAGGTTTAAAATTTTGAGAATTTTCTCAAAATCAATTTTAAAAATAGTTTCACTCAATGCATTTTTGTGTATCATTTTAATTTTTTTTCTAGTTTTGGGAACAAAGAATTTTAGCCTAAACACAATGTTAGTGGACCTCACGTCAAGTGATGAAACTTACATATAATTTTTGTATTGTAGTTAATAAATTCGTTGGTATATTTATTGGTATTCTTAGCATTATTGTTTTTAATATAAATACACCTTGCTATTTTTTATTTATATCAATACCGCCCGTATAGACTAGTACAAACTTACCAACAGATGCATTTTTTTCCCCTTTAATTTTGCAGGATTCACATTAAACACAGAAATGATTGAGTTAGGGCAGGCAATGGTCAAGCATTGTGGTGGTGTACCATTGGCCATTGTGGTATTAGGAGGACTTTTGGCAACAAAATGCACACTAAACGACTGGAAAGAGGTGAATGAAAACATTAGTTATGACTTAGGTAAGGGCAAAGGCCGAGCAGGAGTCCCAATAACAGAAATTTTAGCCTTAAGCTACCAAGACTTGCCTTACCATCTTAAGGCATGTTTTTTGTATTTGAGCCATCTTCCTGAAGATCATGATATTCGTGCAAAAAAACTGATTCAAATGTGGATGGCTGAAGGCATTGTGTCGCCGTCATCGATACCAACACAAGTAGAACTAAAAGAGAAAACAATGTTGGATGTTGGAATGAGTTACTTGGGTGAGTTAGTCCAGAGATGCATGGTTCAAGTCGAATTAACAAGCTTCAGAAAAAGGATCAAACTTTGTCGCCTCCACGATCTCATGAGAGACTTGTGCTTGTTGAAGGCCAAAGAGGAGAATTTTCTCAAGATTGTTCGCATTAAAGCCTTTGGTCATCAGCTCGCGTGGGCAGACTCTGCGCCGCCTTCTTCATCTTCACCATCAACAACAATTCGTAGACTTGCTGTGTACTATTTGGATGACCATGATGCCAACTTTATAGAAAGTGTATCTGGACATGAAATGAAGAATCACAACCATATCCGATCATGCCAATTTTACTCTTTTGGCCATGAATTGGAAAGTTCTGGTTGGCAAAAATTAAAATTACTCTTGAAGGGTCTGACATTGCTTACAGTTTTAGACCTGGAAAGAATTATTATACCTGAGGGAGGAAATATTATACCTGGGGGAGGAAAGAAGTTTCCGAGAGCAATAGGAAACCTAATTTACCTGAAGTATTTAAGTATAAGAGATTCTACTATTAAAAGTTTGCCTTCCTCCATAGGCAACTTGGGATTCCTCCAAACCCTAGATTTAAGGGCACAGTGGAGTTTAAGAACACCCAATGTCTTGTGGAGGTTGAAACAATTGAGACATCTATATCTTCCTGATATAATCAAGCTGTCTTGTATAGGTAAGTTGCGATTGGATGGTTTAAGCAAATTGGAGACGCTAGAAAACTTTGATGCAAGCGAGTGTGATGTCAGATGCTTATCTAAACTGACAAATCTTCGAAAATTCAGTGGTCGTGTAACCCCCAAAGACTTGGTCGTGATATTGAAATCCCCAATTTTCAACAATTCAAACCGCCTTCTGCAATATTCATCCTTCAGGATTTTGAGAGGAGATTTCCGAACGGAAGAAGAACAAAGCCTTTTAAGGCAACTTTTAGGATGCCACCATCTACGCAAATTGGAATTACAGGGGTCCCTGAATCCGGTTAAGAAATTGGCAGACCAATTCCCTCCAAATCTCACCACGTTAAAATTGGTGCATAGTAAACTAGTGGAAGACCCAATGCCAACATTGGAGAAGTTGCCCAACTTAAGGAGTCTCAACTTAAATTGGAATTCCTACATTGGGAAGGAGATGGTTTGTTCTTCTGGACCATCCAGCATCAGCGGTGGAGGAGGAGGGGGCTATGGCGGCTTTGATGGTGGAGGTTTTCCGAAACTCATATCTTTACATCTCAGCTCTCTTCATAACTTGGAGGAGTGGAGGGTGGAACAAGGAGCCATGCCCTGTCTCTTCCGTTTACAAATTTTTGATTGCGAAAAATTGAAGGAGATTCCGGACGGATTGAGGTTCATTACCACCCTCCGTGAATTGCAGATCGTATCGTTTGGATCTGAAGCACTCCCAGACAGGGTTAGAGAAGGAGGAGAGGACTTCTACAAAGTCCAGCACGTGCCTTCCATCATATTACAGTGCCTTCCATCATATTAGAAAGAATTGAGGCTTTCTCGGATCTTCCTACATTTACATCAGGTTGGTTGGTGGGTCCAGGCTTAGTTTCTTTCCCCTCTCTTTTCTTTTCTTTCCTTTCCTTCCCTTCTTTTTGTTTAGGGTTAATTTCACTTTTATCTCTAAACTATCAACATTTTTTAATTTTTTATTTCTTCTCTAAGCTATCAATTTGTCTATTTAATCCATTAAATTTCTAATTTTTGTTCATGTGGTCTAATTGTAAAAATCAATAACCATTGAAAAAAAAAAGAAGGTAATTTTATAATTTAAACAACTTAAATCATACAATTAAACACCCATTAAGTTGGTTGTAGGTTGTAATTTATTCAAAATAACAAGAAAAATTAGTGTTTTGTTATATGTTTTAAGATGTTCAAATTCTCAAATAACATTTTTTTTAATCAAATTAAGTTTTAACAATTATTTATTTGTATAATTTTCTCCAATTGGACTACAAAAACATAAATTCAAAACTTTAGGAACTAAATAGACGAAAATGATAGTTTATGAATGAAATAGAAAAAAATGGTGATATTTGTGACTTCAATGATTCGAAGCCATGTCAAAATGAATTTTTCAAAGTATTTGATTTTAATTTTCTAGAAATAAGTTTTTTGTTTTTCGTATTTTTTTTAATGAATATTTTTAAAATTTTAAGCAATTTTTTTACTTTTTTAGATGCACCTTACTTAAATGTATCTAAAAAGTAAAATATTTATAAAAAAATATTTTAAAAAATCAATAAATACACAAGAATACCAAAATGTACTGAATTTTGTTTTGTGTTGTTTTTTTTTTTTTTTTTTGTATTTTTGGTATTTAGTGAAGTTTGTAAAGATTTTTTTCACAAATATTATATTTTTTAAGAATATTTATGTTAAGTGTATCTAAAAATTTAAAAAAAAAATTGCTTAAAATATTAAAAAAATTCAGTAAAAACAAAAAATTTTAATTTTCTGAAAAATGAATCATGAGTTATGAAATCAAACAAGCTTACTTGGTTCAAAAATTCTTATGATGTTCTCAGAGTGGTCACTGTTGCAATCTCATGGCTCAATTGGTGTTGGAGAAATATGATCTTATGCAACTTAAGTAACTCGTTTTATGTTTGCATACAACACACGAAGCAATTCTCCTATGTTGTTTGTGTGTGTGCAGGATAAAAAATTTTCTAGTATTGTTTATGAATCTAATAACATGTCTTTGTTCATAGAATGGAGATATTAGAGAATTAGTATGTGAAATCTTGTGCTTAGCTACTATCACCACTTCTTGAAAAACATAAATAATTATTCATACTCCAACGTTTACAAGGCATCCTTGCAGAGAAAATTAAGTTTCTCATTTTTTTTTCCTTCCCAGTTGCCCAAAGGGTACAATGGCTGGGTGTGGACAAAAAACAGAACTAAAGAATCAACCTTTTCCCTTTCAAAAATCAACCTACTACTCTTCAATGCATAAGAACCCACTTGGAAACTTGATTTTATGACAATCTTCAAAATGCAGAAAAGCTTGTGGACTGATTTTGATTTGCTGAAGTTAAACATATTCAACTAGCTTTCACTTATTGTTACAGTGATAATTGTAGATTCTAAACGAGTCAAGAATAGTATCAAGAGCAATTTCACAGTTGAACTTTAAATCACATATTCCAATGAATTTGGTACAAGAAAATCCCACCTTTGCCTTGTTTTAGCTTTCCGATGACTTTTGTGCTAGCAAATTCTGAAACTATCATTAAAATGACCTGAATTCTACTGTAGTTAATCCTATTGGCCAATCGTCATTTATTGTTTGAATATGCAAAATGAATCGTCACTTGCTTCTTCTATTAGACCTGGGAACATCAAAGTGGGAGGGCCATATGATATGCAATCTCTGCTGTAGTTTTGCAAGTAAATGATGATTTGTTCACTTGGTTCAGCATTCCATAGACTTCATCAGAAAACCACTGTTCAAATAGTCTACATATCTAGACATTTTATTTTAATGGCATTGTCCATTCGCCAAACTTTTGGACATTTGAACGAATTTTAAATCCAAATTTTATGATTGTTCTGTGCACAGGCCTTGTGCTCCACTATTGGCATCTGTTTCTGCTCTTAAATGGGCTCATAGGCACAATTTTTTGCATATTAATATTGTTACTAACTCTGACTCTATTTCAGCAGATGAAGGGCAGTAAATATATCCAGGTGATGGCAGCTCCATTGTTTTTGGATTGTTGTTATCTCGCAAAATCTTTTCATTTATGCCAATTATCTCTACAGCCACGGAGTTTGCTCACAGCAGCCTTTTCCTTAGCCTGGTTTGCAGCATTTTCGTTCGTCTCTTCTTCTCATGAAGAAGCCTACTTGATAGCCTCTAGTCAATCTACCGTTAGCTTCACGTCTGTTCTCAATTAAGGTCTACATGTTACCTCTGGTGGTTTTTTTTTTTTTTTTTTTTTTTTTTTTTTTTTTTTTTTTGCTTGAGTGTTTGTAAGGCTTATTCAAGTTATTGGTGGTTGTTTCCTGAACTATGTTACTTTTTATATGTATTAATGAATGATGTTCTTTTCTTGTGCCAAAAATAAAAAATAAAAAAATATTCAATACTGTGTAATCCTATGTTTGGTGGTGTCATAACACACCTAACACTTTTTTCCATCATGTTTATTTGATCTCAGTTCTCAATAGTTAAATATGTTACACAGCTAGATTATGGGCTGCTCAACAAATATATGAGTTGTATTCATCATGATAAGTCCTTACTATTTAGGGGTTGTTTAGGGTGTCCTAAATAAGTGCACTTTTTGTCTTTTCGGACTAAAAAATTGAGGAAGAAAATATAGATGTTTGGGTTAACTTTTTGACTTTTTATGAAAAAATGTATAATAAAAAATTGTAAAAATTGGTTTGTAGGAGAAAATTAGGATTGAGAGTTGTGTAGCCGTAATTGTTGACTTTTGGTGAATAGTGTTAACTTTTTAACTTTGACTTTTTGGCTTTTCCTGGACATGCCAAACTTGGCCTTAGTTTTCAATCCAAACAGTCAATAGTACATTGTTGCCCAGATGAAATGTTCTGAAGTGCTACTTCGCAGTAATGTTAAATTGCAATTTGTGGTTCCAATAGCATACACCAGCCTTCATTTGAAAACATGCCAAGCAAGTTGAAGAACGTCTGATCATCTGTGGGTAGTACAACAATTTGAACAGAGCATAATAGACACATTCATTTGTCTCACTTACATTGAAATGGATGAAAGTTAATGAAGACGTATAAATATTTTCAGAAGTATGGATGATATGGTTTTGTGTTATTTTGTAGCAAGGCATATGTTTTTATAGTACACAATTGGTTGAGCTCATTCTATTTCAAGCCTTTTCTCCCTTGTGTGGGGCTGCTCTAAGCTTTTCTTGACTTTGTGGTAATTTATTTAACACGAACCAAAACCTGCACATTGTGGATGCAATTCTGGGACCTTAGTGGATGGCCTCTGTTATTCCACTTGATGATAAGATTGCATTAATTACTATGGTTAATTTATCCTTCTCTGAAATTCAAATGATATTTGGTTAGTTCAATATCATCACTACCAAATGAGAAATTTGGCAATGAAGATGTATCCTGTACTTGCTTGACTTGTTTATGTTTGCTGGATTTCTATATGCATGACATAAGGAGTGTCAAGTTTGTCCATAATCTAAGCATCAGTTGGTTCCATAATCAAATTTGCATGTGATTTTCTAACCATTCAAGCCATTGTCTGATGTCAAATTTGTGGGGTAAGTAGTATTCCAACAACATAAAGATATTTGGTGTAGTTTGATAGAAGTAATAAGTTGAATTTGAGGGCAAGCCTATGCATTTACTGACTGACCGGCTTTGCTGAAGAATGTGCATACGTTAATTCTGTGATCACATTAAGGTTGTATTTGGTTTGGGAAGAAACATGGTTTAGGCATGGTTCTAATACTTTTGTCTTCACAGAGCAGAAAGCTTGATAAATTGTTGAAAACAACCTATCATTCTTTAACATTTTGGTATGTAGCTTACATGTTGGTTTTGGGATTCCTTGATGTGGTTCATTATGCACTGTTTGTCATTGCAAATTGTCTTAATACTTCATTAAGGCACAATCATCTCATTTAGTCATACACACATCAGTTGACAGTGTTTGATTGATCTTTTTTTAAGCATTTTTTCTAGTTGAAATAAATGTAGCCCAAGTGCAGAGAGCTTGATGTACAATATTCAACCCAGTCCCTAATAACTTAAGTTCTTTGCAACTAATTGTCTAATATGTAGCTGAAAAATCTAATTTTTGAGGTAAAGACAATTGTTTCAATTTTTGACAGCATGAGTAAACTGATTCTTTGACTTATTTATTCATTTATTTTTCAATATTATAGGTGCAAGCCCATATTGCTCGGGTTAGGAGACACAGGCAGTTGAGTGTAATAGATGGGCACACTACTAAAAAAAGTACTTTTTGCGACCGCTACAAGCCGTCGCAAATAATAAAAAAATAATCGCAAAAGACTTTTTGCGACGGCCCTTGCGACGGCAAATGAGAGTCGCGAATGTGGGGGTGGCAAATACTTTTTGCGACCGCAAAATAGCAGTTGCAAACTATTTGCGACCGTCTAACTTACTTATAGCGACTGATATTTTGCCGTCGCAAAAAAAATTTAAAAAGGCCTACAATGTATTAGCGACCATCTTCTTACCGTCGCCAAAAAAAAAAAAAAAAACCTACAATCATTTATATATTCAAATATTATATACAATAAACGTAAAGACATATTTGCAAAAATCTCAACATTCATGCATTATTTTTCATTTCTTCCCTCAATAAAATTCTCTTAAAAAAAAAAAAAAAAACCAGTACAACGGCCTCTTAACTTACTTGGATTGATACATCAAAGATGCGTTGCCCAAGGCTGCTAAATGTCTGATCATCTGAGTACATGATTTCAGCAAAATGGAGGAGTACTTTATAACTACCCTTACACAAACAAAGCCCGTAGTACTTCAGTGAATTAGGGGCAAGGCGGGCTGTTTCATAATAGTCTCCAGTCAATTTCAAAGAGAATGAGTTGTTTGCTCTATAACTGGCATCACTCTTGCCCAGGAAAACCCCCGTGCTGCTATAAGCCCATTTTTGCAAAGAAGGATAGAAGTATGATGCACCCTCGGTGGCTAAGTCCTCTTCGTATTCATTCCCCTCAAAGGTTATTTTGCCTCCTCCGCAATTGATAAAAAAAGAATGATCTGCATAAAATAGAAACCATAATACAGGATACTTAACAAGGATCTTTGGATAATAAATAGTTAAAAATTTGCCAAATCATTACAAAAAGAAAAGAAAAGGTTAAAACTTCGCCTCCAAAGCATAATAGAAGAGTTTGGCATCCTTATGCTTACATTTGGGTTTATTGGAGCAAGGGAGGTCCTTCTTGAAGCACCAGTCAATTCTACAAAATGAGTTTAGGTTCGGTCACCCATAATATCTTATCTACTGGTGTTTAAATAAGTAAAATAAGTATATGGTTTACTAGATAAGGAACTTTACGTGTTGCTCGCTGCAGATGAATGACTGGAAACTAAATTCCTGTTGAACAATATACAAATGGGTGATTTCTCGATGACATGAAAAATTGGAACTGATATATAAAATTAATAACTAAAACAGCTTACACCCTCGATGGCTGGCAACCAAACAAAGATGACTCTGTGAAGTTGTTGTAAGATATATCACTGCAGTAGGAATGAACATGACATTAGTGATGAATTTCTTGGTAAGCAAGCCCACTGTCAACCTCATTATGACATTAGTGATAACTTTCTTGGTGATCAAGCTCAATGTCAACCTCATTATGCTTCACAGATTGAAGTATGGAAAATGCATGGGTAACCATCTTTTGTAGCCAAAAATAATAATCAGAAGATTGGAGAAATACTAACATATAATTTTTGCTGTTAAGAATCCAATCGGATACTGCTCCACTTAGTGAGTTGCTAGTCAGAAGCCTACATCAGTAGACAATATTATATCTAACATTGAATAAAAATCAATCATAAATCAAACAACCAACTTGAAACATAATTAGCAAAAGACGTAACTATTTGAAAATTAGTTGCTTACATATAATTTAGATTAGAACTCTGAAGTGTTCCCGGAATTTGACCAGTCAACATGTTGAAGCTCAGGTCTCTGCAAGCAAAAAGCACATACTACCAAAATCATATAAAACTACCTAACAGAATGGGGGGAAAATAAACCAAAAGATGACTTTAATGTGATTTAATTTACATCCACTTTGTTCCCCAATAATTTCTAGGACTCAAACAGATCCTAGACAGCAAATCTTAAAGAAAATTTGTTTCATAAAATCCGAAGGATAATTTTGGTATGCACAAACTAATTTAATCACAATCAATCAATCAAATCAAGCTAAAACTAATTTAAAATCCTACAACTCAGTTATAGATAGTGAGAAAACACGCATCGATTAGTTTGAAATGAAGGCATTGAGGTCATTGTCTAACCTTAAATCAATGAAATAACTGTCAACATTAAGTCTCTTAAAAGTCCTTATACACCAGCTGAGTTAGGTTTGGGCTTGACCTGTAACGACAGAAACGAGAGTTAAAAAAATATTAGATCTAGAATTTTTTCTTTCCTAAATAGAACATGTCTGATTGATATTCAAAGCACATGTAGAAGCCATGAAATGAACAGCATATTCAACAAATACAACAATAAACTGAAAAACAGTTCCGTAGAAACATCAAGCATCTAATGAAGTAAGAATAAGATAGAAGTTGCTAGCATAAATCGGGTGAGGACAGTCATATGGCACGAGGGAATCTCCATTATGCTCAATTTGATCAGCATGAGAATAAAAGAAAATTATAAGGAATCGAGTCTTGTGATGGGTTTGTATTGGCAAATCAACTACCAAACTCCTATCATCAATATGATAATAAAAAATATGGAGAGCTAATGTCAAAATTTTAAATGAGACTAAATTCTTAATTACTAGAAAATGTAGGACAGGAAAATAATAATAACAATTGAAACACATCAAATTTCATAAGCAAATATTATACAGAAATAATAAAACAAAAATATAATATGAGGGAGTAAGGACCACTCACAAGTGGCTTAAACCATTTACTTCTCTCCTGCAATCATGTTTAAAAGAAAACATGTAAGAAACAAAACATAATTTCAACAAATAGACTATTGCAATACCAATGCAAGATACTACTTGCCAAAAACACAAGGAGAAACAAACAAATAAATAAATAAAACAACGCAAGCAACTATATAGCACACTTCCATGTGGAATCACTTTTATCATGAACATAAGTTTGCCTACTACACCACAAGGATGTAGGAAAGATCCAAAACTGGCTGAATTGAATTGCCAGCATTGCTGGAATGATTTACACACTACAAAATATCATGCAACCTTCCAAGCAACAGATAACCAGCAGCAGGGCAACATGTAATAGATACCAGCAGGGAAATGTGTAATCCGTGAAGTGAAATGAAACTTAATGTAGTTAACCAATGCATTTGGTTGTCAGCAGGGCAAATGTGTTTCTAAAGTTTTTTGCAAATTGCCCTTTGGTGACGGCCTACCACTTTTTTTCTAAGCAGGGGGCATGGATGGCTCTTGATTTATCTGCAATGTAAATAATAAGAATTGTGAACCCTGCTCAAATGATTATCATCAGCGCATGTTTTGGGAAAAGAAGATGGACCAAGTAACCAGCTTTCCTCTTTCGCATCATTCCCTATTCTACTGTTTTCCCTACTCAGATTAGTTTCAAAACTAAATGTTTGCTCCATAGGAACATTATTCATAACATCAGCAACTATTCCCGTGCCATTGTTGCCAAAAGAAATCATTAGCTCATTATTGCTAAAGCTTTGGACTTCAGGTTTGGCTGGTGAAATATAGAGAGGCTAGTGAAGAGGGACAGCCCACTATAGCTGAAGTACCCCTGAGGATGGCAAGATCTTTCAATCAGAAGGTAAATGAACAAGCAAAGTCATGAGAATCATGTGGAGTGTATTTTCACTTCTCATTTAAACTAGGCTACCAATAATGAAATTACAGTTCTTTTTTTTTAAAAAAAAAAAAAACCATCTCCAAAAATAAAACAAGAATAAAACGATATAATACTTTCAGCATGACTTTTGTTGGAGTCATCATTCCACTAACATACATTGTGATGTTCAAAAGAAGCAAAAATTGAAAAGAAAATAGGAACAAACCTCAGGCCCAAGAAATCGTTCATAGCCGATATCACAAGAGTATGGTGCCTCTGTCCCTGGTTTGATTCCTTTATATTGCTTGATGTATTTAGCTGGTTCTCTGTCATACTTACTGAACTCTAAAATCATAGAAGAAAAAAGACTTATCATTAGAATAATGCTGGATTAAATATTTCAGATTGATATGAATATAAAATTCTAAAAACAAAATATTTTAAACATATTCATGCTCAGCACAGAGCATGAATTTGTTGACTAATAATTTTCCAAAGTAGTGAAGATAGTAAATGACTACCTTGACAATATCGAAACTAGTATAGCAATATGTTTCCTTCACTTTTCGAGTTACTTCAAAGGAATCTTTAGGCGGAACATGCTCTCCTCTTTCCTACAAGAAACAATGTCAAAATCAAAACCTTTGATAATACTATCTATTAACCTGATTCTATTTATGATAGTTTCAGATTCAAATGAAAAAGATGGGGTTGTGGCCCAATTCCTTATTTTGACTTTTGGCTCTCAAAAATATTTGTCTTAGGAAGTGTATATCATACTTTCATCAAGTTCTATTTCCCAACCACCACACCTTAAAGCAGATATCATGCCATATCACTAGTATGATGTTCATACTTTCACAATAACAATATCCTGAAAAGTAACCCACAGAACCATGACATGGAGAATATGTGAATGCTAGTATAATCAACCAATCTAAGTAACACCAGCAATCAATCCCTTGCTTGAACACGGATGTTCCAACAAACATGCACATATTAACACAATAACATGTTCAAGGAGGTGAAAAAGAAAAATTACTTCAAGCATCTCGACAAAACAAGATCCACTGCTGTGCTCATATTGATAACGACCATGCTTCTCTCATCATCTATCCATCTCTTATTACCTTTTACTTACTGTCTGCCTCTACCTATGTACTTATCTGTGTATGCAATAAAAACTTACTATAGGATGTGTTGATGTGAAATTCTAAATTTCTAACACTAATTACTACTCTGCTCAGTTCTGGAAATGGCACCTGATACTTCCACTGTAGTCTTTGTTGTGCACTCATGTAAATTCTGCAATAATGCTATGATCATACGTATATATTTTCATGACAGGACTCACTATCGTTGAGTACAAGGCTTTTTGAATAAATTTTGAATTAGTGTGATAAACTCACATATGTATCGGTTAAGCTCGGGTATTTTGTTTCTTGTGAGAATTGAACATGAATCCTCCAAAACAAAAATAAAAACAATAGTGAGTTTTCATATTCAATCCTTTAAAAAGGCTACCTGCATGGATTATTGTGATCGTGCATGTGCTCAATCTCATCAACAATATTAGCATTGAATTCATAAGATGTTTCTTTTTTAGAAATGAAATATGTGGAAGTGCATATTATGTGGCACCAGAAGTCCTCCACAGATCTTATAGACTATAGGAGCATACTGTAAAATATATTAAGAACAGAGCATGTTAGTGCTACAAGTGAGACAGCTAGATATGTAAGGAGAAAAATGTTCAAACAAGGTTGCAACAATTTTGCTTGGACTAACAAACTTTGCTTGAAAAATACTGTAAAATATAGTTGAGAAGAGGGAGATATTCTTTGATGCGAGTGCTACACGCTAACCTGTTGATGAATTCGCTTCTTCAGCTGAATAATTTCTGGATTACTAGCGTCATCCTCTCTGAGATACAACAAACCAAAAATAATGTGAATGCTCTCTGATATTCATTTGTCGATTCATGTCTCTCAAATTAATAGCAGATGAGGAAGGATTTATTCAAACCAAAGCTTGTTTCCAGAATCAGACTACCTGGTGGAAAAATCAATATGAATGAATGATTTGAATTACAGTGAGTTCAGATGAAGAAGTTGAATACGAATTACAGTGAATTCAGTGAGCTCAAGTGATCGAAGTAGAGAGATGAATAAGTTGAAATACGAATGAATGATTCGAAGAGACTCACTGAGACGAGAGAGAGAGAGAGAGAGAGAGATACCGTTGGAGATCTCTTCTTTAGACAACCATGGTGATCTACAGAGCGAAATCGAGAGAGGGATCTTGATCTAACAATGAACCTGGTTACTCAGACACGATCGACTGATTTGGGGAAAATAAGAGTCTAGGGCAAGATATAAATCAATGATCGAACGATTTGGGAAAAATGAGAGTCTAGGGCAAGATAGAAATCAAGATCGAGCGATTTGGGGGAAATGAGAGTTTAAGAAAAAAGGAGAATATAAATTGGGCTGAGTCCCAACGGTGGGCTCGCAAGTTTTTGTTTGAAAATATGTCCCAATAGTTGCTTCGCCTGGTTTGCCATTGCAAATAATATTTTTTGCGACGGTCAAATTATCAGTCGCAAAAAAGTAGACGCAAAAAGTTATTTTTCTAGTACGTGTGAGTGTACACCATTTCTCCCATAAACTATAAAATTTTACTTGTTATACTGATTTCATGGTAGACTTGAGTGTGTGTTCTGAGTCTGTAATATAGTTTGAATCTACTATATTTTCTGAATGGTTTGCTGGAATGACTAAATAACATTGTTCAAGTTTACATAATTTGTTTCAGAAAAAACAGTGATTCCAGCAGGGAAAGTGTGTTATTACTAAATGATGTGTCATGAAATAATGTAACTTTGAAAATTGAAACATGACACGCTTCAATAATATAATAGATGTCACGTGAAAGTAAGGAAATTTTGTAAAATTTATTAGTTTGCTTAGTATTTTTTTTAACACCATCAATAAATCTCAATTGAATTCGACTACTCAATCAATATTGAAATGTGTAGATGTAGACAATGAATGTCATGCACATCATAAATATTTTACATTAAACATTGATCTCTCACCTCTCTCACCATGTTTTGAACAAGTGTCCTTACAAAATGACAAATTTAACTTAGGAAAATGTATTGACAGACTTGGGGACTCAAAAAGATTCCTATAGTGTTGTGGGTAGTTTACAGTTTCTGAGTGATCATGTTTGGATAAGTACTGCAAAACTTGCATTTTCAAAGGGGTATTAGAATTGAATTTTGATCTCTCTCTCTCTCTCTACATGTGCTTTTTAGCTATGTATATGTGTTTGTCTTTACATATAGGAGGGTTTTGTTTTGGAGGCAAGACAAGAGTAACATGGCCTTCATGTGACACACCTAAGGCAGTGTCACCATCACCTTGTAAATGGAAAAATATGCCTTCTGTTTTGATTAGCAGCTGCTATGCCATGCCATGCGGATCACCGCATTTCATTGAGATTGCTCGGTAGGGGCCACGCTTTTAATCTTCAACCATTCTCATTGACAGAACATGGCATAGTTTTCCCCAAATAAGGGGTAAAAATTTTAGACACAATGGAAAGTCTATAGTACATTTTGTTTAAAAAATGTATGGTACATCGAAAATCAATGGCTCAGATTGAGCCACATCATTAAAAGTGACCTGGTAAGCAGGTCACTTTTTATAGTTATGAGCCAAAATCATATTTGTTCATAACTAAAATCAAATTAATCATAACTTAGTTATAAGCTCTCATCACTTATCTCATAACCATATCTCATAACCAGCACCATTTTGTTGATAACCAATATCACATATTTCATAACTACACTCACATATCTCATAACTACATCTCATAACCAATATCCTTTAGCTCATAATCACACCACTTTGATCATAACCACTATCACATATCTCATAATTATTAATCACATATGTCATAACTACTACTCATATAGCTCATAACCACATCTTATAACCAATCCCCATAGCTCATAACCACATCTTATAACCAATCCCCCTTTGACTCATAACCAACATTACATATCTCATAATCAACACCCTTTTGCTCATAACCACATCACTTTGATCATAACCAATATCACATATCTTATAACTAATAACCACATATCTCATAACCAAACACCCTTTTGACTCATAACTACATCACTTTGCTCATAACCAAAATCACATATCTCATAATCAACAATCATATATCTCATAACCATTACCCACATATCTCATAACCAACACTCTTTGGCTCATAACTACAATCACTTATCTCATAACTACAATCACAGATCTCATAACTACATCTCATAACCAATATCCTTTAGCTCATAATCACACCACTTTGATCATAACCACTATCACATATCTCATAACTATTAATCACATATCTCATAACTACCACTCATATAGCTCATAACCATATCTTATAACTAATCCCCATAGCTCATAACCACATCTTATAACCAATCCCCCTTTGACTCATAACCAACATTACATATCTCATAATCAACACCCTTTTGCTCATAACCACATCACTTTGATCATAACCAATAACACATATCTTATAACTAATAACCACATATCTCATAACCAAACACCCTTTTGACACATAACTACATCACTTTGCTCATAACCAAAATCACATATCTCATAATCAACAATCATATATCTCATAACCATTACTCACATATCTCATAACCAACACTATTTGGCTCATAACTAACATCACATATATCATAACTACTAATCACATATCTCATAACACCCTTTGGCTCATAGTCACACCACTTTGATCATAATTAACATCACACATCTCATAACCATTAGTCATATATTCATAATCAATACTCTTTGGCTCATAACCATACCACTTTACTTATAACCACTAATCACATATCTCATAACCAACATTCTTTGGCTCATAACCACACCACTTTACTCATAACCACTAATCACATATCTCATAACCAACATTCTTTGCCTCATAATCACACCACTTTACTCATAACTTTGTTACTTGATTACAATATTATGGTCTGTTTGGTAACTATTCCGTTTTTAGTTTTCAGTTTATATTTATAAAAATTTTAAAAACTGTCATAAAAACTTGTTTGATAATTTTTTTTGGTTTATAAGGTGTCGTTTGGTAACACTTACGTTTTCAGTTTTCAGTTTATATTTACAAAAATTTTAAAAACTCAAATAAAAACTTGTTTGGTAAAATTTTTGATTTATAAATCAGTGGTCTCAGTTTATAAATTTGTCCAAAAAATGAAAACATAAAAAATATGTTTCTGTTTTGAGTTTTGAGTTTTTTTTTTTTTTATTTTTACCACCCAACACTAACCACCACCCGCTACCATTTTCCACCACCGTCTTCCGCCACCACCCCCTACCACCCCCTACTACCACCACTCACCACCCACCTGCCACCACCACCCACCACCCGCTACCATCACCCACCAGCCACCACCACCTGCCACCCACTCACCACCACCACCCACCCCTCACCACCACCACCACCGCCCACCTGCCATGCACCCGCCACCACCCACCGCCCGTCACTACCATCTACCGCCCGCTACCACCACCCGCCACCTACTTGCCACCACCACTCATCACCCACCTGCCACTACCATCCACCACCTGACACCACCAGTTACCTACCACCACCAGCCACCTGCCACCCACCCACCCACTACCACCACCCACTACCACCTCCACCCGCCACCCACCTGCCACCACCACTACCACCACCCACTCGCTACCACCCACCACCCGCCACCATTTTCCACCACCGTCTTCCGCCACCACCCCCTACCACCCCCTACTACCACCACTCACCACCCACCTGCCACCACCACCCACCACCCGCTACCATCACCCACCAGCCACCACCCACCTGCCACCCACTCACCACCACCACCAACCCCTCACCACCACCACCACCACCACCACCACCACCCACCTGCCATGCACCCGCCACCACCCACCGCCCGTCACTACCATCTACCGCCCGCTACCACCACCGGCCACCTACTTGCCACCACCACTCATCACCCACCTACCACCACCATCCACCACCTGACACCACCAGCTACCTACCACCACCAGCCACCTGCCACTCACCCACCCACTACCACCCACTACCACCCCCACCCACCACCCACCTGCCACCACCACTACCACCACCCACTCGCTACCACCCACCACCTGCCACCATTTTCCACCACCGTCCTCCGCCACCACCCCCTACTACCACCACTCACCACCCACCTGCCACCACCACCGACCACCCGCTACCATCACCCCCCAGCCACCACCCACCTGCCACCCACTCACCACCACCACCCACTCCTCACCACCACCACCACCACCCACCTGCCATGCACCCCGCCACCACCCACCGCCCGTCACTACCATCTACCGCCCGCTACCACCACCTGCCACCTACTTGCCACTACCACTCATCACCCACTTGCCACCACCATCCACCACCTGACACCACCAGCTACCTACCACCACCAGCCACCTGCCACCTACCCACCCACTACCACCACCCACTACCACCCCCACCCGCCACCCACCTGCCACCACCACTACCACCACCCACTCGCTACCACCCACCACCCGCCACCGTCACCCACCCACCCACCATCACCACCCATCTGCCACCACCAACCACCACCCGCCATCCGCCACCCACTTGCCACCACCACCCACCACTCACCACCACTACCACCACCACCATGACCCACTCGCTACCGCCCACCACCCGCCACCATCACCCACCCGTTACCACCCACTATCCGCCACCCACCTGCCACCACCATCCACCACCTGCCACCACCACTACTACTACCCACTCGCTACCTCCCATCACCCGCCACCGTCACCCACCCACCCACCCACCCACCCGCCACCACCCACCGTCACCACTTTCCACCACCGTCTTCCGCCGCCACTTGCCATTTCTCATTCTTTTTTATATTTTTAAATTTTTTTAAACATTTTGTCAATTACTAAACACGTTTGTAGTTTATGTTTTTCTAAAAAGAAACAAAAACCAGTTTATAAATTTTGTGTAAATATAAACTGGAAACGTAAACGTTACCAAACACAACCTAAATGATTGTCTCAGTTTACAAATTTGAGGAAAAAACATAAACTCAAAAAATGAGTTTACGTTTTCAGTTTTCAATTTTTTTTTTCAATTAATTTATTTTCAATTTTTTTTTTCAAATGATTTTTTTTTCAAATAAATATTTTTTTAATTATTATTTTTCAAACAATTTTTTTTTCAAATAATTTTTTTTTCAAATAATTTTTTTTTTCAATTAACTTTTTTTTCAAATAATTTTTTTTTCAATTATTTTTTCAATTAATTATTTTTTCAATTATTTTTTTAATTAATTTTTTTCAATTATAATATGTGTGATCCCATTGTTATAAATAATAAAAATAAATATAAATATTTTAGGCTTGAACAAACATATTTTTAGTTTATATTTTTAAAATTTTGTAAACATTTGTTCAAATCAAACGCGTTTGTAATTTATGTTTTTTTAAAAATAAACAAAAACCAATTTATAAAATTTTTGTAAACATAAACAAAAAACGTAAACGTTACCAAACACTGCTTTATAGTTTCTAAAATTTTGTCTATTATGTTTACGCCAATTTATGGTGTGATTATACATTTTGTAATTGATGAGTAAAATATTTTTTTTATTAATTTTACTTAATAAAAATATATGAGAATTTATATTAAAAATAAATAAAAAAAAATTTAAGTATAAATTGATAAAATTATAAATTAATAATTTATTTTTTAATGGGAATAGTTTCACATTACCTCCCAATTTATGAATTATGATTTATTTTTATTTTTTTCATATTTTTCTGTCTTTACATACCCAAAATGAAGGCGTCAAAAAAAATTTCTGATTTAGCGCCTAAACTTTTCAACTCCCTTTGTGCCCTAATCTATTCTTTCACAAAGCTGTAACATAGAACCTCCATGAGTGGATACTCCACCGTGAGGACAGTTCATCCACCACCGTGAGTTCATCCTCCACCGTGAGGACGGTTCATCATCCACACCGTGAGTTTATCCTGCACCGACATCAAGCTACAGCACCATCGTGAGTTTTAGGTCAGTTTGTTGTCTCTGTTTCTCTTTCTCTACCCCTCTCTCTTTCTCCCTCTTCAGGTCTCTGGGTTTCTCATTCTCTACCTTCACTCTTTCTTCGAACGTTTTTGCGTAAATGGAATTCATTGTTAAGATGAGATTAAAGTCATTCCGTTCGTTAATTCTAACATCTCCAAGACTTCTCTACTTTAAACGGTTCAATGAACAACTTGAATGATTTTAATTTGGGGAAAAAATATAGAAGACAGAATGCTTAACATGTTATGTATTTTGATTATGATATTCATATTCTACCAAATATAATCATTGAAGTGAATGAATTGTTGGTGATTCTACACACAGTAAAGTCTCATGCTTCTGATTATGGGTCTGCTAGGTGTTTGATAAAATGCCACAATGGCTAGTTTTTTCTTTATTGTTTTGTTTTTTGTTTTGCATTTCACATCCTTGGTTCTTGTAATGAATGATAAATGATAATGATGTCCCTGCTAGATTTGAATTATTTGAAATTATTTGAAATTTGAATTATTTGAAATTATTTGACTTCTCTACTTTAAAGGGTTCTTGAAATTATTTGAAATTTGAAATTCTTGTTTTTTGTTAGGATTTGAATTATTTGAAATTATTGACGCCCTTCTTTTTTCAATTGACAACAATTCACACAACTATTTTAGTAATCCACGATAATGTTTCTCTTTATATGTACTATTCATTAGGCAAACCTTTCTTTGGTGTCTGATGCACAAGTCAGTAGAAATATTCTTTTCTGTAGGTTCCGTTGCAGTTATCTTTTTGAATACTTTGTCCTATTGTATGCCTTAGAATGGTAGAAATTGAATTTAGTCATAGCCTCATAGTCATAGTTCAATTTACTCGCCCTTTATTTGAGGTGGCAATTGAAGAATATATTGTTTCCTTGCAGTGGGCTGCGGCAATTGCAAGTTTGGACTATGACAGCCGGTCAGATAAGAGCTTTGGCATGAAGCAAAGGCCTGATGGTGACATTGAGATAGATGAGAAATTTTGGGAGGAAGGTCTTCAAATCCCAACTTGCCAGAAATGCAATGGAGTGCTCAAACCTGACGTAATACATTTAACTTTTAATATATGTATTTGCAGTGTTTCCGTTTGCTTTCTTGGAGGGTGCTTATAATTCTCACCCTGAAAGAAGAATATCATTTGGTATGATTGTAGGTGATGTTGAAAAGATATGCACACTGAATAGCCAATACCTGCTGATCAAACCCTTATATCTGTCTATTGCTTTACATATTAAAACCTTAGACACCCATTGTTCTTTGTAAAAAAGAAAAGGGAACTGTTACCTCAGATGCATTTTAGAGGACAACATACACATACTGATCTCTTAACCTTCCTGCGTAGCGAAGTTGCATATGCTTTGATATCGATATTATGTTGAGTTGTGATACCAAAGAAAGAAATGTGGAGTAGAACTTCCTTTGGTTATGGTCTCATTGTCTTAATTTGTCATTGATTCAAATTATTTTTGTTCCACTGACAAAGAGGATCTATAATTTTTTATTGAATTGTATGGTTAGTACGATTTCTTTGTAGTTTCTCTTGGTTTTATATCATTGCATTTAGCTTCTCTGCACACACACTTCCTTGAACTACATAAAAAAATATATCCCGAGGTAATCCCTTAGATGCTTGTATGTATTTGATAATTTTGAAGGTTGTCTTCTTCGGCGATAATGTCCCCAAGGATAGAGCTGATAAAGCAATGGAATCTGCAAAAGAATGTGATGCTTTCCTTGTTCTTGGATCAGCTCTCATGACCATGTCTGTTTTCAGACTTGTTAGGTACAAAATGTTGTTGCTTTTCTTTTCCTCTAATGGGTCTGTTACCAGATAAGCTTTATGTATGAAAAAAATTTGGATTCGTATTTACCTTGGAAAAATTGAATATCATATCTAATCTGAGGAAAATTTAAGAGAGTAATGTATACAGTATTTTCCTCCAAATTATTGATAATCTCTGGTTGATATGGCTTTTCAAATTGATTTTACAGAGCTGCTCATGAGGCAGGTGCTGCTACTGCAATTGTAAATGTAGGTGTGACCCGGGCTGATGATTTTGTGCCCTTAAAAATCAATGCTCGACTCGGAGAGGTCTGGTTCCTTGGAATTGCTTTAGCAGCAAGTTCTTCGCAACTGGTTTGATAGCTTATCTGATCATAAAATCGCTTTGTTGTTGGTGCAGATACTGCCAAGATTGCTTGATTTTGGTTCCCTTAGCATTCCTGCTCTCTAGTGATGGTACAAGAAAATAGATTTGATACAATATAGAGCTTGACTCTTTTAAAAGACAGCATTGCTTGAATATTTGTTGTTGCCTGATTCAAGGTCCATCATCGGCTTAATTTTTTTGTGGATGATCCATTGTCTTGTATGTTGTGTTAAACATTGTACGAATATTGAATTTTTTATTTTATTTTTTGTTTTGGTGTATAGTTTAGCTTGTACATGTTTATATAATTTCATTCCCGTCAAATAATGATGATGTGTTTGGAAGGAAGGAAAGTCAGGTCGTTCACTTATTAGACAAAAATGGCTTAGTGTGAGTGTTTCATTGGCTTCTCTTGTCGAAGCAAAAAATGAGCAAAAACTCAATCAAATGCATAAATTCATTATGAGATGTACACAAAAGCAACAAATCCACCACCATCAAAAGTACATTACAAGGTATTAACTTTCACTTGCAAATGCATGAACTTTTTATAGAAGTTATTTGCAAAATAGACCTTCCAACTTGCAAGTAGAGACAAGTCTATTTTAAAAATAGACCGAAAACATTGGAGGGGAGTAATGTTTTACTCATTATAAAGTGACAATTCTTTGGATATTGATTTAAAAGTATGTTAGAGGTTGTAACAAAAAGGATAATACTAGTTCCGCAATTGAATTGAGTTGTTTGTGAACTGAGTTTGGTTTATTAAGTAAATAAATGAACTCAAGTCAGACTTTTAGATTTGTTTAGTAAACGAGTTAAGCTCGAAGAAACATTTATCTTTATTTAAATAATAAAATAAAAATATGTACAAATAATAAGATAAATATATTATTTATATATTTAAATAATGTAAATAGTAAAAAAAATTTCATTATTGAGTTTTGAGTCCAGCTTTCAAGCCAAGCTCAATACCTGTAAAGCTCAACTTAACAGAGTTAGTTTGCAGCTTGACATAGTGTCCAAATGATCCAGAAAGAGAACCTATGAGCACAGATATGACCAAAGTCCTAAATGACATAGTTCCAATATGGATAAATTGTGTTTTAACATTGTCGTTCATGATTATCACTTTTAAATTATATTGATACAACAAATTGGTTGTTTTGGCATCCAATTAACATGAATTGTCCTTGTGATGTCACCTTGAACAATCATTTTTCAAATTTGTCATGTATCCACCAATACAAGATATCTAAACTCATTGCACAATTAATGAATCCTATAGTGATTATTGTGAATCCTATACCGATCATTTTTCAAATTTGCCATGAATCCACCAATACAAGATATCTAAACTCATTGCACAATTAATGAATCCTATAGTAATTATCGTGAATCCTATAGTGATAATGGCAACGGGGCCTACCCCAAATCATATCAGGAGTATAGCAAATCCGGGAGGTGCCTAGGGCAATACTCATTGTCTGTTCAAATGGTTGGAAATCTTGAAATGATTCCAGTCCTCAAGACTTTCTAAATTAACACCAAGAAACACAGGCACAGTAGATTTAATAGCAAGTTAGCCAAAAGCTACCCAGTTTCCATCCTCAAGTATATACAAAATCAACAGTTTCATTCAGCATTCCATCCTAGTCCCTAGAAGATAGACAAAATAAAGCGATTTGATAGCATTTAATAGCAAGTTAGCTAAAAGTTACCCAGTTTCCATCCTCAAATAGATACAAAATCAACAGTTTCATTCACCATTCCATCCTAGTTCGCTAGAAGGTAGACAAAATACAGCAATTTCAGTTCCATTGACAACACTTCCTTCAGCGACATCAAACAGATACTCATATCCTCCAGCTTTCTAACCATTCTCAGCAACTGCCTGGTCAATTTCATCAACATGGTCTCGAAGTACATTCCACTACAAATGGAGGTAAATTAAATATAATTCCTTCAAAAAGATAAAAGAAAAACAAAAAAATGACATCCAAAGCATACCTGATCCATGGGTAGTGAAATACCTGAAACAGTATAACAAGACTATTATTATTTGATCTCATCTAATGTACAAACTCAACATCTATACATGACACATTCAAACAAAAATCCTCAATTTCTTTCATGAGAGGCAATTACAATCATAGCCTATAATAGCAGCTTAAAACTCTTATTTGAAGCCATGTAATATAAGTCCATCTTTTTTGAGTGAGGACTAACACTTGATTCAAAGGTTAATCAAACAATATATATAGCCACGTCAAGTATGAGGGTCCTCTTAAAGCAACATGATGAACCCAGTGAACTTTACCATTCCAAGAGGTTATAGCTAAGTGATGATCATTTTCTGTACAACATTCTCCAACTACTCATACCACATTGAGCTGCCCTAAGTTTTTCTAGAATAAAAAAAATGTCATGATAATTTACATAAACCGAATACTCAAAAAAATAACAAAAATATTTCAACTAGTCAAGGAAAAGCACTCTAACACTGACATTCTATACAGTACATATAGTTTTCCCAATAAAAACTTCAACTTGAAACCTGCCAGAAGAAGTCAATGCAAGGGATTGGAGTATTTATAAAAAAAAAAAGAAAAAAAAGAAAGGGATTGGAGTAGCGCAAAAGCTAGTTTCAAATTAAATAAGTAGTCAGGGAACATGTAGCAACTCTCTATAGACTCAAACAGGAAAACACTGTAAGGTTTGCACAACATTAGAATGAAGAAAAGCCTAAGGAAATTCTTGCCAATTCGCAGATAAAGTTCAAAAAAGAAGAAGCAATTTTCACTTCAAAAAAGCAATATAAAGATGAAAAAAATAAGTAGAGCTTAACTTTTAAATTGACAGTTATAATATTCCAAATGGTAAATTAGATACACACAATACATATATATGTTGCCCTTATTTTAGTCCAAAAAAACGCCCTTATTTTTGTAAAGATAATAATTTTCATTTTAGATGCAATCTGTTATTATAATTGTTTAAAAAATTAATATGCAAGACAATCATTGTCATATATAAATGTGTAATTCATAATAAGAAACACTTCAACATAGCTTTATTAAGCACCCCATAAGAAAACTGTACAATTTGTCAGCATTTCAATAACAATTGTATAAAGTCTGTTCACAATGCACAAGTTTTGTCCTCAAATTATCTTACTTTTCCCATTTTAAATAAGTAATGTGCAACTGCAAATAGCTAATGCATCATTCATTTGTAGTTAATTAAAAGATAAATTACACTTTCACTTCACACCTTAAAGTATGACCCTTTTATCACTCTGCTCCTTCAGAAAAAGATTATCTCACTTTGGTCCTAAAATTAGCTAAGTTGTCCCACTTTGGTCCAATTGCCAACGGCTGCTAGGGTTGAAAGGGTTGTTTTGAAATTCTTCTTCTTAGTATCTGAACTTAGCCCTACACACAAAGTTTGAGTGTTTGTAACAATGGAGAGGGTGAAATTGAGTTAATTTGTTAAGAGTTGGGTTGCAGGTCTTGCAGAGAAACTAGATTTATTTACATGATTTCTAAAGACGCAATCTTCATAATAAGAAATAATAACCATTCAACACAATCAAATACTCAATGGCTTCAATCATTTTTTCTCTCATCAAAATTGTAATGATTCTACCTTTATAACTTAGAGGGAATTTAACAGTTCCATTCATCATAACTATGAAGAGTCTAAGAATACGAAAACCTAAATTATAACTGTTGAGTGAGTAAGTGAACTAGGTCAGTACGCTCATCACACTCCAATCAATCTTAGAAATTATCAAGAAAGCAAAATCCAGATTCCCTGTTTGGTTTGTGGATTTATTGAGACGAAGAGAAAATGCTAAAGAAATCACTATTCATGGTTTATTGGTTACGTTACGACACAAAATCAAGTTTTTGACAAATTTTTAGTTGTAGATATGAATTAGGGTTTCATATCATTGGGGGTTTCCTTGTCAATTTTCTTTCCTTTCAAATTCCAAATTCCAAACAAATCCAAAATGAAACTACCAAATACGACAAATCACTGCAACAGTGGTACATACAGAAGAAGCACATAGTGATAGTATATCAAATCGAAATCATACATAGAAGAGTAAACAAAATTGATAAAAAAAATTTATATACAGTGTATGTGTATGTAAATAGACAAGTGAATTGAGAGAGACCTCGCAGACAACGACGTCGTCGCCATCGTCGGAATCATCATCGGCGGAGTCCTTCTTTGAGATTTTCTTAGGGGGAGCGTCGCCGTCGGATGCGTACTCTTCCTCGTCCTTCTTCTTTCCCCTTTTCAACATTCTTCTTCTTCTTCTTCCCTCTGTATATACAAATGAGAGTAACTATGGTGGTGGACGACGATACAAAACCCTAGAGACAGAGAGACAAAGAGCGCGATCGCTGTGTTGCGTTACACAAATACTAGCGGTACGGCTCGAGCAAGATTCTTGCTTGCCTTCTCTACTTGCCCTCTCCGGTTAAGATTGACTCCAAGAATTTAACGGATCAGATTAATTTTTTAAAATATCAAAAATTAAAGGGATGATTTGAACATTTCCTTAAGTTGAATCTCGACCTTTACAATGAGAGCCAAGTAAAAAAAAGTAAGGGAAAGATCTTCAGCTATGGTGGAAGAGAGGAGGGAGGAGGACAGAAGAGGTAAGAGCATGAACCAGAGAGCACGAACCAGAGAGGGAGGCCAAATGGGTGATGACTGTTGGACTACTCTGATATTGCTCTGTTTGGTAACTGGTTCAACCGGTTGCCTAATTTGAGAGTCAATTATTTAAATAACTTATTTATGACCTGGTTATGAATAATATGGCATAAGTAAATAATTGAATATAACTAAGTTATGAGTTAATATGATAGTAGTTATGACTAATATGATATTGGTTATGATATAAATCATATAAGTTTATAACTAAATGTATGGTACATCTAAATGTACCATAGCATCACCCGTGAATTAGAGGCAGTTAGCAAGTTAGAGTCGGTACCAAAATACTTAACACGATTAGTTAAACAGGTTAGGGTTAGGTTAGCATTGAGAAAATTTTGACTCAAAACTCAAAATAACACGACATGGGTTAAACTTTATTTGAAGGACATTTTTGCCCTTTTGCATCTTTATGCCTTGACAAAAGCCAAGTCTCCCTAACAATAGGACCGCATACGACTTATTTCTCTGCAATTTTTTTTGACTAATATGATATAAGGGTTGATGATATCCAAAGTATCCGTCTTGTTACACCTAGAATAGCATGGACAATGGTGTAAACTAGTCACGTTGAAGTATGAGTTTGTAATATATTAATAACTACAGTTAATGTAGTTAGAATCTGCATCTTTCAGATGTTATAGCATACTTTGTGTATATATGTACATCCAAACCTCCTCTACATTCCTATTATCATAATAATAATAATTATTGTATATAGAAATCTCAAATACAAATGTGTATGGTTGTAAAGTTTATGGGGATATATATATATATGTACTGGAAAGGACATTCTCAATGTCCTGAGTAAAACAAAAAGAGAAGACAGAAATGCCGGACATGGACATAACCTGTATCAAGCATTAAATCTTACCGAGATCGCTTTGTGAGCCTTAGAACATGCAGATATTACTCTTTTGCTGAGCAGAGTGTCTGGCAAGCGAGGCATATTTGTGGTTCTCATTTCAAGTGGGCTCAAATTTCCTGATTGTAACCCTTCAATTTGGTGGTGGTGGTGGTTGCCTATAGAGGACCACATGGACAGGCCCAAAACAATTCCTAGCTATTTTTATATGACCCCTAATAACCTGCATGAGGGTTAAGACTCTGTACATCTGACTCTTTCCCAAACCTGCAGTGGTGAGTGCACAAGGACTGTCCTTTTGTGAAATAACTCCACAATCTGCACTGGTAGAAATGTAGGTTGATGGAATATTAAACCAAGGGGACATAAATGATTTAGTTTGTTAGTTCTGTTTTTTTGGTTACCTATCCAACACTAGCTCTTACCATCTTCTAAATTCCCAACTGAAAAAACTTTTACTTGCTCTCTAATCTCATTTCTTAGTATATCTGCAGGCTAACAATCAGTCCACTGGATTTTCCCCAGGGAAAAAGATGGTTCACCTAAAGGTATATATGATCTATCGCATTGCTTCATCATACTGACATTAGATGCAACAAATTGATTATATTTGTTGGTTCCATAAGATCCATTTTTTATCTAGGAATCTCCTAATAGATGTGTATCCATTACTAATCCCATGTAATTGTAGAAACTACAGTTCGGTTAGAAGATATTTGGATTGGTTTGTACATGAGGAGAGACAGACAAAATTCTATTAATTTTGTCTAAATTATGAGATAAAGTGGTAGAAAACAAGAGAAAGACAAAATAGATGAGAGATTTTAGATACAAAAATAACATGGGAATGAATGAAGTATATCTGAAGCAGGTGGTGGAATAAACTAGATTATCTGCTGTGGAGGATGATACAAGAGAGAGTATGGAAGTACAAGAGTAATCCTTGGACATAAAAATATGAATAGAATAATATATTAAAGTAAAGTAAGCTATAAGGTTAGCTTTATTTGTTTGTATTTATGTTGCTCACAAACCATATATATCAGTAAAGTTAAACCTGAGCAACAGAGTTAGCGCACATGGTTCTGCAAAAAATCTTATATTATGGATTCACTGGGACAAAAATGCTCTCTCTCACCCACCTGACACTCTACACTTTGCACAGAATCACCAAGCCCCAACAATCACAAACAACCAAACTATCTTTAACAGACTAGTACTCTTCGGTTCGATTATTATAGTTAGGAAATCGTTACTATGCACACCTTCCTGTGTATTTGTAATTTCAATCACAATAGTTTATAGTAGTCAATTTGAGCCATAATCAAAATTAAATTGATCCATAACAAAAACATCATAACAAGACTTCATAACTAAGTTCATTACAAAAATCTCATAACTAAGCACTATAAAATTTATAACTAAAATCACAAATATTCATAATTAGGACTATAATTTTTTCATATAAATTCATCACATGAATTCACATAGAAGGAGAGTAGTGTACTTGAAAAATGCTGTGATTATGAGAGATTAAAATTATGGAAAAGTTTTGAGGTTGGGGCAGAAATAGCAATTGGCCATGTGAGTATTTGATATGATAAGAAAAGTTGAAAGATATAAGATCCAAATCTTGAATTTGATCCATCTCGAAGGCCACTTGGAATTTTTTTGGTCATCAATTTTAGGATCTTAGGATTAGTTAAGATGCGCTCAAGTTGGTTTGGACACACATACACACACATATATATATAAAGGAAATAACATAATTTTTTAAGGACTATAGACAAGAATGTTTATAAATGGAAACTAAATTTTAAAGTCAAATTTACTAATAAAACTCAATGCGTAGAACCAAAAGGCCTCCTACGATATACTATAACAGTGCAACATAGATTCAAATTAGTCACATCTATCCATTAAAAGACTTGCTTAGAGGAATTTAGAGAGAGAGAGAGAGAGAGAGAGAGAGAGAGAGAGAGAGAGAGAGAATCCATGCTGTTATTTGGAGAACCAACAAAGGACGGGTAATCCATTGGGTTTGGGCCCACCCGTGTCCCTGCACCCATACACATACCCCAAAACACCCGTGGTCTGTCCTTTGGTTCCAACCCCACAATATCCCTCTCCCTCTCTCTCAACTTTCTTCATAAAATACCCTTTACACCCCACTCTATCCCTTCACCACCACCACCTTTACTATCTATCTCAGACAACTCTCTCAAAACCTAAAATGGCCATTAGAAAATCAAACAAACTACCACAAACTGCAGTTCTCAAGCAAATTCTCAAGAGATGCTCAAGCTTGACAAAGAAACACAGCTATGACAACGATGACAATGGTCTTCCTCTTGACGTACCAAAAGGCCATTTTGCAGTCTATGTGGGAGAAAATAGGAGCAGATACATTGTTCCAATCTCATTCTTGTCTCATCCTCAGTTCCAATGCCTTCTTCGACGTGCTGAAGAAGAGTTTGGCTTCGATCACGATATGGGTCTCACAATTCCTTGTGAAGAAGTTGTTTTTCGATCTCTAACATCAATGCTTGGATGAGAGTGTGATGATTATTTCTTTGGAGAGAGATGACTAAGATGAAGCAGTATTAAAAAGTACTGCTGCTCTTTTTTTAACATCTTTCTTCACGTGTAGTTTTTTTTTTTTTTTTGGTTTTGTAAAACCCTTTTGGAGGTTTGATTGTTTGATGACTTCTCTTCTTTTTTTTTTTTCTTTTTTTTTTTGCGGGTTAGATTTGTATAAAGTTTGGGATTTTTCCTCATAGAGGTGTGTTGTTATCAAAAAAAAAAATAGAGGTATGTTGTTATGTTACACCCTGTGAGAGAACTTGATGTTTAAGCAAGGAAACTGATTTGCCTCTTTCAATCTCTCTATTCTCTATCTTATGTCATGTGCCCTTTTTTTCAATTAAAAAATATAAATAAATAAATAATGCATGATTAAGACCAAAAAAGCTAAAGGTCTTGCTACAGGAACATGTTAAAAAGATTGTAGATTTTTTATTATAATTTTTATACAAAATATATAATAATCCCCAAAACACAAGTTCATAAAATATTAGAATTGCATTTTAATAGTAAGAACTTAGATCTATGCATGCCTTGAAACTTACAATTGCAAAATAGAATACAAAATATGTACGGATCATCATGAATTTTATATTGAATAATCTTGTTCCAGTTTTCTTTTATTTTTTACCAAAATGCGAAATAAACCCAACTTAATTTTTATTAGTTTAAAGAGTGACACTTATCACTCTAACGTTGGTTTTTTTAAAAACAATATAACAGACATCACAACATAAGTAATTTGAAGTATTGCTCTAATACTACATTGAAGCGTGTCTACATACATATAGCTATATTCTTAGATCATCAAACTTTAAATGTTTGCATGACTAATTTATAGTGACATCTTGATGAAATCTTAAGTTATCATCCCCCACACCATTGTTCAACATGATGAAGAAATCAAAGCTCCAGTTTGGATATTAAATACAGTACTCCAGTTGCACTTTCATGTCAGTATATTGAATTTTAATTTTCATGATTGATCAGGGCCATGCATGATGCATGGGACACCATCATCATCATCATCTTAATCAACCTTATCCTTTCTGCTTTATGGTATAAATATATGTGGTCCAACATGTCATATACTTAAGACCCCCGTTAATCCTTGGGCTTGACAGTTCTAACCACAATGATGTACTAATTTCAGTTTGTGAAATTTCAGATCATTTTTTTGGTGCATGAGAATGAACGCGGGAGAGGCGATTCTGGGGCTCGATCATTTTTTTTTTTTTTTTTATCGGCAAAGAAAAATTTCATTTAATAGCATGAAATTAAAAGTACAAGTAGATGACATGCATCGAGAGAGATTCGGAAGGTATAAAAATACCCCTACTACTGCTACTCGCATTCATACAACCAACCCCTTAGCCTCTCAATTTTTTTTTTTTTTACACAAAATGTTAAGAAGAACTTAACTAAAATAAAATTTAAAAAACAAGACACCCCTCCATATCACCCCCACAAAATCTCGAGTTTACCAACACCCTAGCAGCCCATACCCTGCCACGCCTTCCCTAAGCTTCTGCTATACACCATCCAATCCACACCTACACCTAGACTGCTTCCCACGCCTCCCCTACGCTTCTGCACTTCACCAACCACGCCAGAGCTGCTGCCCGGAGAACACGCCACAGCCAACACTGGAAAACTCCCCTGTTGAAGATGACTCCACATCCAACGCCGGAAAAAAACCCCCGTACTACATCTCCTCTGCGGAAGACACCCACCGCAGCTCCATACTCCCCTGCATCTCGACCCACTGCAGATCAACACGCCTATGCTGCTGCCCACTCCACACCTCTGCCGGAGACACCCACTGCAGCTCCAACTCGCCTACATTTTCACCCACTGCAGTTCATCACCCATTGCCACCGCTAACGCACCACTATATCAACTCCCAACAGCTTTTCTTCGAACTCATTGCCACCACCATAATACTCACATAGCCTCACCCAAAAATATTACCCACTGCAGCTCTTCTTCACCCCTCAAACTCTCACTCGGAGAGGAGTGCACGAATGAAATCCAGATCTGAACCAGTGATCATCCCTCAAGCTCCAACTCACAGAAGAGCGCTCGAATGAAGCAGCTAAACCGGGCTCCGAACCACCAAAAACACTTCTACCACAGCAGCGTATACACACCTAGGAGTGAAAATGGGGGTATCAAGTTTATTGACGGAAAAAACTAACGAACAGACACCGGAAAGAGCTAGGCCAGCCGACCACCATAGCCAAAGGCGGTGGCCGGCCGGCCCCGAAAGAGGCCTGGGTCGGAGGTTTTCACAGAGAGAGAGAGAGAGTTGTTGTAGATATTGGACTTATGATGTAAAAAAAATGCAATTAATAAGGAAAACAAAGATATAACTTCTGGGGCTCGATCCTGACCCATAAACTTGGTTGACCTCAAGGAGTCTGGTATTTTTTCACTGTACCACTATAAATATTTTTCCTAGATTTCACATAAGAGTTGTAAGTTTATTATAAAGCCTTTCATTTTCACCATTCATTCCTAAAAAGAACAATTAAAGCTAATATAATTTTTGAGTTCATAGAAAAAACAAACCTCTGCATATGTTCAAAGTTGCAAGAAAATCTCATTCCTTCTTTCTCTCACACACCTCAACTAATTAACATTCTGGTAAGAAAAATGTTACACAAATTTTAGGGTCTAACCGATACAAATATAAGATAAGTGCCAGCAACCAAAAAAAACAAAAGAAAAAGAAAGTATATAAAATGTGACTACTTCAGTGAATAAGAAAGTTTTATTAAAAGAAGAAATAATCAAATTTGTGTAACATTTTATTCTTTTATGGAATACCAGATTTTTCAATACTTTGGGGACCATGAGAGAAGCAAAGAGTACCTCTAGTGAGCTGGTCCTCTCTCTCTCTCTCTCTCTCTCTCTCTCTTACTAGTATTAAAATTTGGTTTTGCCTCCCTTTGTTTCAGCCAGAGTCTCTCTGACGCTCACAACCAGGAGCGGAGCCACATGAGGCCTAGGGGTCACGTGCTCCCTTGAATTTTTGAATTTATTTATTTATTTATTTTTACATATGTATATAAATAAAATTTTAAACAAAAATAATATTTAGAATAAAATGTCAAGAGTATTTTTAAATTTATGAAAACAATAGTGATTGTTTTATTGAAAATGAAGTGACTACAACAAATTATTTTTTTATGTATGAAACTTTTTAAAAAAAATCTCAATATAAAAGTAATATATATCATTATTGATATACAAATATAATTAATCTCACTATATATATGTAAAAATTACTAAGAATATTAGTTATATTTGTATGTGTTGCTTTTATTATTGGTTAGCAATATCATATGTCAATAATGACGTGATATCACTATTATAAGAATTTTTTACTCAAATTTTGTAAAAATTTAATTTACCTTACCATTATATAATTTATTTTAAAACTTAAATATATGACTGTTTTTACATTGTTCATGATACATTAGTTACACACAATACTTTCTTTTCGATTTTGCTCAAAATTAATTGTAAAATTTTATCTGAAATACTTTTATAATAATTTATTTAAGTTTTTGTATTTAATATTAATTCAAAAATTATTATTATCTTCTCTTTGTTGGTTATGGAAAAAAAAAATTAAAGTTGTAATCAAGAATGCCCCTTCTGATTTAATTTTCTGACTGCGCCACTACTTACAACTCTTCCATATAACTGCCTCTTCCAACTCTTCCAAAGGAATATCTAATATCTTCATTATCTAAAACTGTTGCCTTTTATTTTAATTGCTTTTTAAACCCAAAAACACAAAAAACAAAAAACAAATTAACTTGAAAATAAAAATGCTATTGGCGGTCCCCTGCTCAAGTTAATCTTGTTGGGATCAGGGATCCCGCCTAAGACTTTATAGAAATCATACCAAGTAGTAAAACGCACCCACACTCAAGGAGACACCATATTTAATGTGGTTCGGCCTCAATGCCTACGTCCACGAGAGAGTAACCGGTTATCACTATAACAATGGAGAGATTACAGAAAGATTACAATGGAGGAGGAACTCACACTATCCTCACTCAGCCACTCTCCCGTCTCCCTCGCTCACACTGAGAGAGACGGTCTCTCCGTCTCACATCCCTCACTCTCTTTGGTTTGCTCGGTTTGCTCTCTCAATTTAATCCCTCCTCCTCACCTCAATTTATACATATTGAGAAAGAGATGGACAAGGCTAATTTGGTGAGTGGGGCGGCTGCCACCCCCACCCATCTCAATGGGGAGGTGCCACCTCCACTTCTCTCCAAGTGCTCTCCAACCACCCCACACTACTAGAAAATTAACTTTTTGCGTCTGTTTTTTTACGATTGATTATTTGACCGTCGCAAAAAAACTTATTTGCAACAACAAATCAGCCTAACGGGCCCACTATTGGGAACCACTCAGCCTAATTTATATTTTCCTTCATTTTCCCCAAATCTGGTAGTGTAAAACTTGCCCTAGACTCTCATTTCCCCCATATGTGATTTCGCTCGATCGTGTCTGATCTGAGGAAGAGAATATGATTTTCCTCTCTCAATTTCGCTCTATAGATCACCATGGTCGTCTGAAGAAGAGATCTCCAACGGTATAAACTCTCTCTCTCTCTCTCTCTCTCTCTCTCTCTCTCTCGTTTCAGTGAGTCTCTTCGAATCATTCATTCGTATTTCAACTTATTCATCTCTCTATTTCGATCACTTGAACTCAGTGAACTCACTGTAATTTGTATTCAACTTCTTCATCTGAATTCACTGTAATTCGATCACTTTTTTGTCAATCTATTGATTTTTCCACCAGGTAGTCTGATTCTGGAAACAAGCTTTGGTTTGAATCAATCTGCTACAGGTACAAGCTTCGGTTTCGCCAATTTATTGATTTTTCCTCACTGTAATTCGTATTTGAAGATATATATATATATGTATGTATAACCTTCTTCTCATAAATTTTGATTTCCTTAGCTGTTCTATTTTCGATATGAAATTGAATTTATCTCATGATAGCAAAAAGTATGTATGAAATGGTTGTGCATGCTCCAATTTATCCTTCCTTTTTCTTTTTCTTTTTTAATTTTCTAAAACTATTCTGTGTAATTTTCAATGTCTGGAAAGTTCTTACTCATCAAGGGCCAAAGGCTCAAATGCCAGACATAGTCATGTTCCTACCTTAAACCTTGTGGTTTGAACTGTTACAAGTTTGGAAAATGAAAAGGAGAGATGGAAAATTGATGGATGGGTTTCTCATCAATCATTCAGAAATCTCGTCATGGAGTCCATCGTTGCCCGATAATATGCAACAATAATTAGTCGAGCTACATTTGGGCCCTACATCTCTATGTGCTTTTATGTTTTAGTTACTAACTAGGAGATAATTAGATAATGCTTCATGAAATTAGAGCTTGCATTTTCCCCCTTTGTAATATTAACGTTGGGTTAGTTCTATAACTGTCACCAACAATTCATGTGTTTTATGCCTATTTTCAATTAAAAATTCATTTCATGTTTCAAAGTTCACAGCTTCATCATATTTTAGCAAAGCAAATGTGGTGCACATAAATATAATATGTTAATGTGGTTTACTGAACTTTTTTCCTTTAGATTTGTTCATACATGATTTTTGAGTGGCTGGATGCATGCCATTTACCATTTTTTCCCTCTTCTGTGGTCTCTCACTGTTAGAATTTGACCAGACAAATGGCAGGTGTCACCACAGGCATGATTGTGGGGCGTGATTCTCTTACCCTGATCAAAACTACATGCCAAATTTAGGTTTCTTCATTTGGTATTTTCTTATCTTCATCCTTGAGTTTTTCTATGTCTTTATGCAAGCAAGTTGTATCATGTTGCCTTGTATATAACTTTCAACTTCTTTTTAGTTTAGTTTACTACTCCTGTCACTACTAGAAATATGACTTTCTGCGTCATATTTCTTGTAGAGTTTATAAGAGTTTGGCCAATGCATGATCTAGATAAGAGTTTATACACCAGTTAAGGGGGCCAAAAAATCCATTCCATAGGTTGCACTGTTTTATATTCTGCAAATAAAGGCAAAAAAATAAAATAAAATAAAATTTAAAAAGTGGGGATTCAACACAAGGGTGGCTTACAACCAACCAACAAAAGAAAAAGATTGGCTCTTAGATGTGTCTCTATCCTATATACATTTAGTTACGTAGCCCACTAGAGAAAAGTCCATCCTTGACAAGTGAATTGTTGCCACAAAATAAACCACTAATTATTCAGTATTTTGATAATATTATGTCGTATACGTTATAGAAAAAAAATTAATAACATCATAATATTGACTTATATTTATTAAGTAATCGAGAAATAAAAAGATAATTTGGCCAATGTGTTTTGTTATGAATAGGTATGCATTTCTCTGGGTATTACCTTTAGTTATTATGCCCAAAATGTACTGGTAAAGGATCCCTTGTATATTGGAGCATGAATCTTCACCTGTTTGATTCACTTGCTTAATGTTTTATGTGTTGTAATCAGAAAATGAATTGAGCAAATTGGGAATTTGGTAGTTTGATTAGTGTTCTGAGTCCGTAATTATATGGTGTTTTTTTTATTCCTGGAGCTAACCCCGATTGATGATTCGGACACAAGTCCTGATTTGATATTGTGCTTTGATTCCTGGAGGATCCTCAAGTCTCCAAAATGTATTAGGAAAAAGTTGTTTTTGTTGATAGTGTCAGTTATTATGAGAAATGTCACGCCTTTTGCTTATATCCATAGCCTTGATTAAAGCTTGAAATTTTTGGGGTTTTGACTTTAGCAGTTTATTGGTGCATTGAAGGTTTTTGCTTTAAAGTACGAGTTTGATGCTTCATGGTAGAAATATATTGAAATTATGTCTTAATTTGTTGCTTCTCAATGATACGGATTTGTTTCTCATTATATTGAGAAATGTAGGCATGACATAACTCTCTGATTTGGGCGGGATTTTAATTAATCTTCCTGATAAAAATTTCTTGATCAATTCCCTTTTTCTTCACATGGTCTGACAAGTTGATGAGATATCATTGTGGATTACAGTGTTTTTGGGCTTTTAATGCAATCTATAATTGGAAAGCGAAGATTCTCAACGGCTACATTTGATTGAAAAGTAAATTGGGGAAATTGTATTAACAACTCATATGACATTCTATTTTGTGTTTGGTATTTGAAGCATTTTCTCTAATATCAAGGGTGAATGAACATGATTCCTTGAGCGCAACGATTACATATTTGCTTTGTTCATTCAGTTTTTAAGTATAATGCACCATAAGAAAATAGACACGGATACATCTCTAATGTGTATCTTTGATTGCTCCATCTATGTGGTTGTGTGATATGAATTTCTAAATAATCTGCTAGTGTTGATTTTTTCAATCATTGTGGATATATGATAATTTGTCTATCCTTCCCTTCCTTTATAGTAGTCATAGAATAATAATTCATGTCAACATAAGGATCATCTCGGTTTATTTTACATTTGGCCAATTCATTTTTAAGTGTGTGTATTATTGGTTTAGTTTAGTTTTGTATTCTCGGTATTCGATAGGTTTTATTTGCTTGGTTAAATTTCACATATTCTAAGTGCTTTGCTTGAGTTAGGTTTGTGTACTTTTCTTGTGGTACAATCTGGCTCAGTAATTGCGTAATGACTTTTCTATTTTGTTAATGTTGAGTGGGATATTTCTTTGGGAGGTATATGTGTATGAGGATTTCTAGCAGTTTTAAATAACCATACAAGTCAGTCAAGGTCTATGTGGGGATCCATATATGTCTATGCAAGGTTTATGACTTATGTGGAACACCTTTATTGGTTTGAATATGGATCCCAAGTCTTCTCTTCTCTCTGGTTTCTCTCTTATTTTTCTTTCTTTTTTGCTATAACTTTCATTAGCAAAAATTGAGCACAAGGCTTGAACTTCGTTATCTTACAAATCTTCTCCCCATTCTCTAATTTTAACCCTTGATTCATGACTCTTCCTTGTAGTATATTCTACAACTAATTAAATATAGGTTTTCCTGCATCAAATATATTGAGGTTGATGAGTTCCATTTTGGGATTGAATTGAGGACCAAGGGCCGAGCAGATTTGTATCTATTGCTATAAATATTAGAGCAACTTGCTTCTTCCATAATGTGTTTCTAGTTGAGCATGTATGACCCATATGTGTACACGGAGGATGTGAATAAAAATTTTTGGCCAACTTATGGACTCTGTTGAAAGTAGCTGTGGCATGTGAGAGCATTACAAATGAAACTGAGCAATATATATGTTTACTGTAGATTTTTTGTTGTTAAAACCTTGTGTGAAGTTTCAAAACCATTGATTAGTGTTGACTATGAAGCTGTAACATTATTATTATTTTGATCTTTTTATTTATTTCCTTTTTTGTCTCTGATGTTTTAACTTTGTTCTTTTTGTTCAAATCTTCAGAGTTATGCATCAATTCTCTATCTCCGAATTCCTTCTAGCTTCCGGATAATTCTTCGTGGGAAGGATGTTGAGCACCACAATGTTGTGAATGATATGATGATGGCACAGGAGATTACCTATCGCCCACAGCCTGGTACTGTTCTTCAGCCATTTCTTGTTCAGTTTTTGTAGTGATGTCTTATTCCTCCTGAACTGTGTTCCCTTTGCTTGAACTTGGAACTGCAATTATCAACACACTACTAGAAATATGATTTTCTATGAGCTCTTGCAGAGTGCACTAAGCATAGAGGATTAATACCTAAATGGAAAGAATATATCCTGAAAAAAGACATACCTATCATTATTGTCAGTTTGAACACTACCGAGTCGTTTGATAATTTCCATTCCTCTGCATACTCTTCCAAAAATTGTGTGTTTTCCTGGCCAAAAGATAATCATGAATTACAGCATTATCGGCTAAGAACGAGGCTACAAGATATATGTACCTAGTGAATATCAAATAGAAGAAATGAAAGAATAAACATGCCATTCTCACACCATGCTGAGATTTAATTCAAAACAAAACCCAGCAATGACAAACCAAGTGTTAGCCTAAATTTGACCCTGCAGACATTTTGAGGTGTTCTGTATGAAGGGTTCATTATCAAAGATATTGAATGTAAATAGCTAAGTTGAAGAAGAGAAAGAAACGGTGGTGTTCTGTATGACAGTTACAGTGGCAAGTACCGATATGATAGCTTAAAATACAAGATCTACATGTAGAATTTCTGCTTCTGCCAACAGATTGGAAGGCTGGCGTTGGGGGATTTGTTGGTCTTGCACCCCAATAATCTAATAAAGTATTGGCCAGTTTTGCTAAGGTTGTGAAGAGTACAAGGCCAAAGGCAGCAGAGGCAAGAATCAGTAAAGTTGATGTGCTGGGTTGGGGTTCAGTGAGGAGGGTGGCCAGTTTTGCTCTTTGGTTATTTATTTACTAGTAAATGGTCAGTGAGGGTATGGGGTGAAAAAAGTCATCATCTGCATAGAAGTTTGTCTTTTCTCTTTATTTTGTGCTATACCACAGAGGAATTTCAGGACATTGAATGGTTATTGTTCACGAGAGTTGGTTTTTGAAGAAATTTCTTCTACAGTCTATTATTGGAAATCTGGGATCTCTTGAAATATGTTGTCAGATTTCTGTGAAGAATGTGACACTGTAAACTTTCTGGCCTTGTGTATTGGTCTTTTTTAGGTGTACCTTGTTCCTTCTGATGCTTCTTCATACTAGTGGTTATTGGAATTATAGGAAACTGTCCAGATAACCCGACTCTCTAAAACCTGCATTTATAGTTTTAATTTTTCCATGTTGTAGTAGGTGACTGCAAATCCCTGTTTTTGGAATTTTTTTATTTATAGTCATGCTTACAAGTAAAGTTGTTTCATTATTCCCTTGGATGCTTGTAACAAGCCCGCGAGGGACCTCGCTACAGTTCGGACTCGATTTTGTTGCGGTTCCAAATCTCGAACCAAAGAATCCAAATCCGGCAAATCGTTTTTGAGAAAACAGATTTTTTAGAAAGAAGTGCCAAACATGGACTGCTTTGCCAGATAACAGAGTCGCCACCTAAATATTTTAAAATGGGAAATTTAGGAAACCCTGACTCGGTGCCAAAAGGCCACGTGTCCGTCATCACCAAAGTTGGCTCGGGAACTTGGGTACGATTAGGGAAGGTCACATCGTGAGCACCCCCTCTCGCCCGGTCAAAGACCGGCCTCTACTAATCATGATATCTGTTTTTGAAAACTTTGTGAGTTCTTATTCTGGTTATTAGCCTAGGTTACTATGTGATGCTCACAGCAAATAAGTATAGATTGGGCCGTCTGAATTGGAACAAAACACTTCATGTTTGTTTGTTTGAAAATGGTTTGATGGTGCTACCCGCAGGTAGGTTAAAATGCGGATTTGCCACTCTCGGGTGGGCTTAGAAAACATGATTTTGCCACTATCTAGTGGGCTTAAAACAAACATTTGACGAATTGTCCCAATTCAAATAACTCAACCTCCACCCACAGGCATTCAAGGCAGTTATATCATATAAGCAAATAGCCTTATGGCAAACATGCTATTCATGGCAACACTCACACACATGCAGGGATGCTAAAGCATAAAACTCACCGAGTACTCCAAGCCAAAACAGGAAGCTTATTAGAAATCATGCATGATCCTAAGTATACTGTAATGCCTAATGCAACACATGCAAAGATGCAACTATAGTAGGCTCGGCTATTCTAACATGGCATATGAAATGCTACAGCTATCAAGTATTCAATTTGGAATTGAAATACAAATGCAGTTTGTATGATGCGCTGAGCCCGGCGCGTGCAAAACAGATGAATGATGCAAACATGCTGTCATACTGTATGCTAATTGAAATATGCCCTATATCTAACCATCATAAGCGGGTAAATAAAATGGAGAAAGAAATGGGGATTGGAAGACATACATCACACTCACCCACCCTTATTACAATTATGCCCTCGCGCAGAGGGTCCGAATAAAGAATAATACAGTCCGAATATAGAATAATACAGTCCGAAATATACAAATAAAGTACAAATTCCTAATTAATTAACAATTAACTAAGAAAGCAGTAAACTGGCATGCAAGCCAGGGGCTGCCTTGCTTCTGATGAATAGTGTATGCTGGACTGCCTCGGGCGGAAATCCACTGGGATGCCCCAATTAGCCTCTGTTTGCAGTATTTCTCGAAATGCGCGCCAGACTCCGAAAAGTTGTTGGTCCTTGATTTTGCTGTAACAGAGAGCAGGAAAAGGGCATAGCAATGTATTTCACAAATATATGCATGCCTCGATCCTCGTGCCACCAATCACGCATATCAATGCATGATGGCCGAGGAATCGGATTGCACAGCTCAATATAGGGTGAATGCAGATGGATGCTACAACAAAACCTAACTCCATCATGGGTAATCCGGAGTGTCGGTGACTTGGGAATTGAGACCCGTTCTGTCACTCGGAGTACGGAACGCGCCTCGTTTCCCGTGCCCGGGCTAACACCTATCCTGGACACAATGCAATATGCATGATATGCATGAAATGTAGCTAACATATGACTTAGCATGCACAATGCTGATGAAAATGAGATGCCTCGAAATACGTGCCCACGAGCACGCAAACCGAGGCGATGATGTGAAATGTAAATCGGATAAAACCGAAGTGCCTCGAAATGCGTGCACACGGGCACGCAAACCGAGGCGATGACAAAATGCAAGCCGGATAAAATCGAAGTGCCTCGAAATGCGTACACACAGGCACGCAAACCGAGGCGATGACAAAATACAAACCAGATAAAATCGAAGTGCCTCGAAATGCGTGCACACGGGCACACAAACCGAGGCGATGATGAAATGCAAATCGGATAAAATCGAAGTGCCTCGAAATGCGTATACACGGGCACGCAAACCGAGGCGATGACAAAATGTAAACCGGATAAAACAGAAGTGCCTCGAAATGCGTGCACACGGGCACGCAAATCGAGGCGATGATGAAATGCAAATCGGATAAAATCGAAGTGCCTCGAAATACGTGTACACCGGCACGCAAATCGAGGCGATGACAAAATGCAAACCGGATAAAACCGAAGCGCCTCGAAATGCGTGCACACGGGCACGAAAACCGAGGAGATGATGAAATGCAAATCGGATAGAACCAAAGTGCCTCAAAATGCGTGCACATGGGCACGCAAATCGAGGCAGTGATGAAATGCAAATCGGATAAAATCGAAGTGCCTCAAAATGCGTGCACACGGGCACGCAAACCGAGGCGGTGATGAAATGGAATGAAATGGCATACGGAATGCAAATTGGGCTTACGCCAACATGAGAGGACCTCAGCCGCACTCACATAAGCTGCCGTCGGATAAAAAAGAGCTGCCTCGAAATGCGTGCACACGGGCACGCAAACCGAGGCGATGATAAACAAGCATGAAAATGGTACAGAAATGCAATGATGGGCTTATACCAACATGAGAGAGCCTCAGCCTACTCACATAGGAAGCCAATGAATGAAAACGGAGTGCCTCGAAGTGCGTGTCCACGGGCACGCAAAATGAGGCAATGCACTAAGGCATGAAATGACATGGAAAATGATATGCAAGCATGCAAACCAAATTTCAGCAGCTAAATGAAGGGGAAAACAGCCCCGAAATGATATGAAATGACAATCAATGCATGAAATCATCCCGAAATGTGATTTTAAGTACCCGAAATGGCCTACGGCTATGCTAAACATGCAAAATTGGCACATGACAGCAAAAACAGTAGCAAGGCAGCCCCAAAAATAGCATCTTTTCAGTACAAAACATGGCCAAATAATGATCATAAGTATGGCTAAAATAGCTTGCAAAAATGGGGGAAATGAGGAGAATTTCAAAGCAAGTGGTATCTAGAATGCTCAAATTGAAAAACACAGTTCTACAACATTAAAGAGGGACCAAAAATATGCACAATTACAAGAGATGACATCCCCCAATTCTGTGTGTAGATAGGCTCAATATAGCATGCAAAATAATGGGCCAACAAGGGATATAACATGAGGTATCATAAGCAATGACCAAACAACTCAAGACCCTTGATAAAACATGAAGAATAGACCAAAACAAGACACTTTCTAAGCCTGATGGAGGCTGAAAACAGAAGCTAAGCCAACCTAACAAAACATGCGATTTTACGGAAAATAAGAAGGATATAAACATGCAAAGAGTTACGCTTGTTTCGGTGAAGCCGCGCAGACTTTTCTCCTTCCCGGATTCATGTTGAACCACTTTTGACCAAGCAGATAACTGGTTGCTGAGACGATTGTTAGCCTCCCACCCTCCAGTGATCTTCCTGGTACTAAAACAGAGGTACCTGCCAAAATTGAACAAAAACTAATGCAAAACGAATGCTCGGGGCCAAAACCGCGCGGGGTCCCAAAAATGGGCTGCAGGCACCGAAAGTGGCGTTCGGCCACGAAGTGGGTATCAGAGGGCCCAGTGTCCCTCGGTATGATAAAACAGAGGCACTTGCCAAAAATGAACAAAAACCGATACAAAATGAATGCTCGGGGGCCAAACCGCGAGGCTCGGGGTCCCGAAAATGGGCCGTGAGCACCGAAAGTGGCGTTCGGCCACGAAGTGGGTATCAGAGGGCCCAGTGTCCCTCGGTATGATAAAACAGAGGCACTTTCCAAAAATGAACAAAAACCGATACAAAATGAATGCTCGGGGGCCAAACCGCGAGGCTCTGGGTCCCAAAAATGGGCTGTAAGCACCGAGAGTGGCGTACGGCCACGAAGTGGGCATCAAAGGCCCCAGTGTTCCTCGGAATGATAAAATAGAGGCACTTGCCAAAAACCGGAGAAATCGGAGATGGTTGGGCGGTCCCGAACCGAGGCACACGGCCTGACGGCTCCGAAAACCGGGAACCTCCGAAATGGGCAAAATGGCCTACGGCCATGAAAAGTAGCCCACGGCCACTGAGAGATAGTCTACGGGACCACTCCCTTCCCTCAGGAAAGAAAACAGAGAAAACCGAGTCTAGTTCGCAAATCGAGACAAGGCACAGAAGAGGGTTCGGGAGTCCGGAGGCAGGGCGCACGGCCGTGACTCTGAGACTTCTGAACGAGCACATCATGAAACATCACCGAGCGCTCAATCGGTGACGTCTGAGTCTAAAGGTCGGTCAAAAATGGGGTGTCTACAGTTGCCCCTCTTTGACAGAACTCGAAAGTCAAGAATTGACGGGAGTGAATGTCAAAGCCCAGAGACGACCCATTTTTGACAAGGCCGAAGACTTAGACAATCATACAGGATAAATAGAGATATGTATGCCCGCAGGCAGGGGCAAAATGCAAAATGATATACAGAAAGATTTTGATAATTGGACTTATACGCTACGCGAAGCCGGTTTGAAAATTGGACTTATACGCTACGCGAAGACGGTTTGAAGATTGGACTTATACGCTACGCGAAGCCGGTTTGAAAATTGAGGATTCATGCAATGCACTGTAATGTAGTGGCTAAAATGCAATGTGATAGCTAAGAGGTAAAGGTACCTTACAGGAGCAATTGAAAATGACTTACCTCATGCCGCTGGGGATCTTTCACTTCTTCTCGGTTGAACCGCAGGTAATACTTTTCTCCCTGATTGTGGTCGCAGCTTTCCCTATTCTCCAACAGGGTGACAGACTAGGTTGGATCAGTATCCAGAATTGAGGCGCATACACATGTTATCTCAATCTATGGGGCTGCCATACAGATTTCAAGCCGAGGATATACCCCTGGGTATTTAAACCAGACTTTAGTCTCGGAAATCCCGAACCTTTGCGTTCTAGGCATGAGCCATTCGAACTCTAGTTTCCACCGTCTCAGTTGGTCTCCTAGGAACTCACCGCTAACACAGGCAGGTGGCTATACCAGACCACCGGAAGTCGTTCGGGCACGACAAACACCAAAGGAATTGCACCTTTAGAGGATTTAAGGTCTCCTAGACCGGACAATACAATAGATATGATACAATGGATAATGATAGATGTGATGCAATAGATAATAGATGCAATGCAACAGAGAGTATAATAGATGCAAAATAGTGACATACTCCAACCGCGCTGGACTCGTGGGAGGAGAGAGAACAAAGAAAACCAATCAGGCGCGTTCCACGCAACCTAAGATAAATTCCAGACACGCTGAAAATCGTGTGAGGAAAGGGACACTCAAAACACGCTGATATCGTGAGAAGAGGTCCAAACAACAACCGCCCAGGTGCGTACACAACGCAACCTGAGATAAATTCCAAACACGCTGAAATCGCGTAAGGAAAGAAACAAAACTCTAACCACGCTGAAATCGTGAGAAGAGGTCAAAACAACCGCCCAGCGCGTCCACAACGCAACCTGGGATAAATTCCAAACACGCTGAAATCGCGTAAGGAAAGGAACACTCTAACCACGCTGAAATCGTGAGAAGAGGTCAAAACAACCGCCCAGCGCGTCCACAACGCAACCTGGGATAAATTCCAAACACGCTGAAATCGCGTAAGGAAAGGAACACTCTAACCACGCTGAAATCGTGAGAAGAGGTCAAAACAACCGCCCAGCGCGTCCACAACGCAACCTAGGATAAATTCCAAACACGCTGAAATCGCGTAAGGAAAGGAACACTCTAACCACGCTGAAATCGTGAGAAGAGGTCCAAACAACAACCGCCCAGGTGCGTACACAACGCAACCTGGGATAAATTCCAAACACGCTGAAATCGCGTAAGGAAAGGAACACTCTAACCACGCTGAAATCGTGAGAAGAGGTCAAAACAACCGCCCAGCGTGTCCACAACGCAACCTGGGATAAATTCCAAACACGCTGAAATCGCGTAAGGAAAGGAACACTCTAACCACGCTGAAATCGTGAGAAGAGGTCAAAACAACCGCCCAGCGCGTCCACAACGCAACCTGGGATAAATTCCAAACACGCTGAAATCGCGTAAGGAAAGGAACACTCTAACCACGCTGAAATCGTGAGAAGAGGTCAAAACAACCGCCCAGCGCGTCCACAACGCAACCTAGGATAAATTCCAAACACGCTGAAATCGCGTAAGGAAAGGAACACTCTAACCACGCTGAAATCGTGAGAAGAGGTCCAAACAACAACCGCCCAAGTGCGTACACAACGCAACCTGAGATAGTCCCGGAGGACAACGATCCCAAACGCTGCTCAGCGTAAAAGGATAAATGGTAGAAGATAACACAAGATGCAAATAAATGGAAGTATGGTGTGTATGACAATACCAGTGGAAGAATGCACAACAATGCAGGTGAAAGGGTGCATAACTTTGAAGCAGGCTTGATCTTGCGCTTGAGGTAGAGGCACACTCATACTTCGGAGCACTGACAAGGCTTGAAAAGGTACATCCGGAATACAATCACGGAATTTTCTGAAGTTGAAGCACACTCAGATGCTTCCATTTTCCCTCTTTTCTTTTGCTTTATAGTCCGGAACCCATGTAGCTTCAAATAGGTCCTTGTTTTACCGTTCACACTTATCGGGGGTGGACCTTGCGGTTTTTGAAAGAATAAATTCCTTTTTGCACAAATGTGGAGAATGGCACGGCACTCGGAGCACAAAACAATTTTATTTTTGAAATTGAGAGATGAGTTTTCGACCAGGTATTAAGCCTACGACTGGACACAGCAAAACGACTCAACACGGAAATAAAAGGCACACAACCTAGACACATCGAGTAACACTCGAAACAACCCAAAACAAAATCAAGATAAAACAAAAAGACACGACACCCAGACGTGCACAGGGAGCCTGTTTCACCGGGTAGTGTTCCCCACCCTTTCTCATTTGTGGTTCTCACATCACTCGGCCCTCAAGCTCTGTTTTTCTGAAAAAGCCCTTTTCTCACTTTTTCTCTCATCGTACATCTCTCTATTCTTCAATCTCTCATTTTTCATCCCTCCCCTGGGTAGTTGATGGATAAACAGCAAGTTGTGGGCTCGTGCCCCTAGCATTCTGCTAGATTCTCCTTTCTTCCGCTCACAGCTAGTGAATTCCTCCCACAGAGGGGTTGTGCTACAACTGGGTGCGTAGCAAATCGGCAGCTGACATCAGTCGATGATGCTCTACCGGGGAGTTTGGATGTGATCAGATGTGTCCAGATGAGGGAGTGGAATATCCCGCTCCACTTCCAGCTTGTGCTTCGCACTTGGCTTGATATCTTGCTGCTTGGAGGATGTGAGAGAGCTTTCAGCCCTTTTGTTGTTAACTTCAGTTGTGCCCTTTTCTGGCGGGTAGAGTGCCCTTCTTGGCGAGTATGTTGATAAAGGGGGAAAGACAGAACTCCTGACCCAACTGTGCCCCTAGTTCATCATTTTGACCATTTTTTATTTTTGCTTTCTAAAAAAAATTTGGCCAAAATGGGAGTTAGATTAACATGCTTGTTCGATTTTTGATTTGAAATCATGCAAGTCAGGCTATGAGTACTGAAAATTTTCCTTTTTTGGGTCCAAGAAATGGTGCAGTTTTTTGGAAAAGATGGAACAATTTTCGAGAGAACTAGTCAGCCTCAGTAAAAATTTTCAAAATCTATTTTTGCAAACGGCCACTGCTCAACGAGCATAGAACCCACTCTCGAGATGCACAACCTCGGACCCAAAGGAAAACTGTCTCGTGCTTGAAGAGGGCTGCATGGCAACGGAAAGGTGCCCCTTGTTTGAACGGCACCGCGGCGCATTGAATGGCAACGGAAAATTGCCCCTTGTTTGAACGGCACTGCGTCGCGTTGAATGGCAACGGAAAGTTGCCCCTTGTTTGACTGGCGCCGCAGCACACTGAATGGCAACGGAAAGTTGCCCCTTGTTTGGATAGCATCGCAGTGTACTTGTAGTCAGTCCTCAGAGCGACGAACACAACCAGTCTCTCGGATACAGAGGGGGCAAAGATGATCAAAACCATCACATGGACACAATTGAATTTGAATTGTTTTACGGCTGGACTTCAGAATGAAGTTGCCTACGTATCCCAAAGATGGGAATCAAGCCTTACGTAGTTCGGGGTTAAGGTACACTCGGGTATTTAATCTCTCCTTTTTATGCTCTAACTTTTGCCATGGCGCCTGTTGCAGGTTTTCGACCTTGCGAGCTTTGTTTTTCCTTTCTTTTCTTTTCATTCTTTTCTTTTTTTTTCTTTTCTTCTTTTTTGTTTGTTTTTTTTCTTTTCCATTCTTTGCATTTTTTCTCTTTTTTCTTTTTTCGTTCTTTTCTTCGCTCTAACTTTTGCCTGGGTCGCCCTTCTGGGTTTTCGGCCCAGCGAGCCTCTCAAAGGGTAAAAGTGTAACAAGTCCATGCCAAATGGTTTTTGAGATTGAAGCCATCCGTATCCAAGAGAGTGGCTGTTGTATCGATTTGCAGAAGGATCCATCTTTGGCTCTTCGAGCACATCGGACATTATTTTTTTGCCCCTAGTTCGAGGGGTGCTTCTGATTTAGCTTCGCAAGCTTCTTCTGATGAGGTCTGACCTTCTTGATCTGACTTTGGTGCCTCTTGTTCAAGGGTTGCTTCAAATATGGCCACACAGGCCTTGCATTGTGGTTGACCGTTGAACATTCTGAATGCACGTTCAAGGTGTGAAAGCAAAAAGGGGGGTCGAGTCTCGAGGCTGAGAGCGATCCTAAGCTGCACAATCTCAAAAGCGATTCCACACATGTCTTTGCAGGACTGCGCAAAACATTTTTTTTTTTTGAAAGTTTTTAAGAAAGCGACAAATCGCTCGCACTGAAGACAGTGTAGGACCAATCTAGATCAAAGCTAGGGTCCTTCTCAGTACTCACACTAACAAGCATGATTTCATTCATTAAGGGCTTAGCACGCCTCTCTTTCTCTTAATTTGATCAAAGTTTTTGTAAATCCCGAGGAATTCCTTCCTCTTCGTTTTCACCGCAATGTTCAAAAAGTTTTGAAAAACTTAGGTCAATACAATGACTTCAAGGCACAAGAGAGCAAGTGGAATGCACTGCCATTTCATTCAGAACTTCTGGCACAACTGGCACAAGGTAGAAGCGAGCACAAGAATGTAAAAATCACTGCTGTTTCATTCAGATCTGTTGGTGTAACTGGCTCCAAGGCAGAAACAAGTTCAAAAGAAAACAAAAAGACAAACACGAAACAAAATGGTGACGTCCGAGGTAACACCCCCAGAATCACCCGACTCCTATACAACAGGACTGACTCGATACAACAAGACAGACCCAAGACAAAAGAGACTGACTCAAAACAAAAAGACAGACTCAAAACAAAGTAACAAAAACTGACCCAATACCCAAGTCAAAAAGCACAAAACTGGTATTTGCACATTGCTCAGAACAGTGCGTGCCATTCCCACGTCTGGAGTTGATCGAGCGCCGCCCGCAGGTGGTTCATCCCCCGTTCACATCACATTATCCCCCAAGTTCACTGACCCAGTGCCGATAGACTTTGCTGAGCTCGGCGGGAGGATGACCCCGTTGTCAAATAGATCTTGTATTTCATGGCGAAGACGGAAGCAATTGTTGGTAGCATGGCCGGTTTGCTGATGGTACGCGCAGTACTGGGTAGCATTATGTGTAGCTGGAAGAGGGTTCGGGAGAGGCCGAGGCTTAAGGGGTTTGAGATGGCCTTGTCCAACAAGGATTTGGAAAGCTGTGGACAAAGGCATGTGGAGGGCATGGAAGACCCTCTGACCTCGGGGTTGGTACTTCTGGGTTTGTGGATTTTTACTGGACGCACCAACAGAGAGATTGGCAGGTGCTGGCCTGGTTTGCTGATCTCTTCCTAGTGCAGGATTGTTTCTGATACAACGACCCTTCTCCAAGTTTTCCCTTTGATTCAAACTACCCCCAACTTGAGTGGCAAAAGTGTCATCCACAGTTTTTGCAACAACTGCGAGGACTTGCTCTTTGTTCAGTCCCTCGGCTTTCAAAGCCTCAACAGCAAACATAAGGTGTTCGTGGGAATCCATTCCCGCCCCTGCCTTGTTCTTTTCACTCGCCTCCACTTTGCCAAGGGATTGGCCTTCCTCAGATGTAGCCCGTTCCAAGATTGGGGAACTTTTTGACATGAGCTCCCTGGTAGGCGATGTGGTTGGTGATGGCGCCAAAACTCCAAAGGTTAAATCTGCCACTGTTCTCTGAAGATCTTCAATCATGCTCCCCAGCTCAGAAGTATTTGGTTCACGGGTTTGAGATGATTGGGGTTCAAGTGCATCCTTCGTGCTTAAGCCCATGCTTTCCAGGATAAACATCTCGGGCTTGAGTATATGGGTCGGGGGGAATATACTGGGGTTGTAGGTGGGTGGCAGTGTATGGCTGAGGTTTGGATGCGGATGAGATACTTGGTCCTTTGGGTTTTGAAATGGAGCTATTGTCCGGTTGTCAATGAGATTTTGGATCTCATGACGAAGGCGGTAGCAACCATCGGTGCCATGGCCGCGCTGTTGATGATATACACAGTATTTGCTGGGGTTGTGTTTGGCAGGGAGTGGATTTGGCAAAGGTTGAGGATTAAGGGGTTTGAGATGCCTTCTTTCCATCAGGACTTTGAATGCACTGGTTAGGCTCATATAGAGGGGGGTGAAAAATCTACCCTGAGCTCGGGCTGGGCTGGCTGGTTGTGAGGCAGATGCCCCAGATGGGCGCTGCGTTTCAATACTGGTCCCAGCCTGCATGGCAGTTCCCTGATTTGACACTGCTATCATAGCCACAAATTCTTCCGAACCTTGTGCCATCACGGGTCTACTGATGATGTGACTGGTGACTGTCGGATCAGATGCACAAATGAACCCTGTCTGGCCCTTTTTTGCCTTATCATTGGCGAAGGAAAACTGGTTGCCCTTGAACTGAATCTCTGACCTAACAAAGCCTATCAGCACAAGTCCAATGTACTCGAGGGATATTGAAGCCTTCTGAAGCTATGGTTCCAGAACTACCTAGCAAAAGAGAAAACATGCAGCATCTCAGCCTGATTTCATCTGAACAGATACGAGCATAGTTGACTGAGTGTGCCCTCTACTGAATTCTGCCCCAAAATTCTGCCTGTAAACTGCTATCCTCAGGTAAACTGAATCCCAAAGTACTGAACTGGTGCCCGCAGGCCTGATGCTCAAACTTGTAAACTGATACATGCATTCCCTGTAGAGACGCACTCTAACAAGCACATAACAGATAAGTGATAGCCAAAACACCCCTGTGTTGGGGTAGGGTTTTCCCTGTCCTATTTTGTCAGGAACTAGGGTTCACTACGCACGCAGCGGCTTCAAACAACCTATAAACGGGTAAGCAACCTGTCCTAGTTTGGAATGGTCACTATGGATCCGAATATGCACTAGGTCGAATGGTCAAAAGGGTGCCCTGGTAAAACCAGGGTTTGTGTTCCCATACTGGCAGAGCCCGTAACCGATCAGCCTTATGGACATGCCTTGACAAGACAAGCCTCCGGCAAACCGCTCAGGAATAGCAGATGGCAAACACGATGTCCTAGGCGCACCAATGCAAATGCAATGCGAAGAAACACACAAGTGTAGTCAAAATCAGATATCATGAGTTCGAGTCAAGTTCTCTAAATCCCCAGCAGAGTCGCCAGAAACTGTAACAAGCCCGCGAGGGACCTCGCTACAGTTCGGACTCGATTTTGTTGCGGTTCCAAATCTCGAACCAAAGAGTCCAAATCCGGCAAATCGTTTTTGAGAAAAACAGATTTTTTAGAAAGAAGTGCCAAACATGGACTGCTTTGCCAGATAACAGAGTCGCCACCTAAATATTTTAAAATGGGAAATTTAGGAAACCCTGACTCGGTGCCAAAAGGCCACGTGTCCGTCATCACCAAAGTTGGCTCGGGAACTTGGGTACGTTTAGGGAAGGTCACATCGTGAGCACCCCCTCTCGCCCGGTCAAAGACCGGCCTCTACTAATCATGATATCTGTTTTTGAAAACTTTGTGAGTTCTTATTCTGGTTATTAGCCTAGGTTACTATGTGATGCTCGCAGCAAATAAGTATAGATTGGGCCGTCTGAATTGGAACAAAACACTTCATGTTTGTTTGTTTGAAAATGGTTTGATGGTGCTACCCGCAGGTAGGCTAAAATGCGGATTTGCCACTCTCGGGTGGGCTTAGAAAACATGATTTTGCCACTATCTAGTGGGCTTAAAACAAACATTTGACGAATTGTCCCAATTCAAATAACTCAACCTCCACCCACAGGCATTCAAGGCAGTTATATCATATAAGCAAATAGCCTCATGGCAAGCATGCTATTCATGGCAACACTCACACACATGCAGGGATGCTAAAGCATAAAACTCACCGAGTACTCCAAGCCAAAACAGGAAGCTTATTAGAAATCATGCATGATCCTAAGTATACTGTAATGCCTAATGCAACACATGCAAAGATGCAACTATAGTAGGCTCGGCTATTCTAACATGGCATATGAAATGCTACAGCTATCAAGTATTCAATTTGGAATTGAAATACAAATGCAGTTTGTATGATGCGCTGAGCCCGGTGCGTGCAAAACAGATGAATGATGCAAACATGCTGTCATACTGTATGCTAATTGAAATATGCCCTATATCTAACCATCATAAGCGGGTAAATAAAATGGAGAAAGAAATGGGGATTGGAAGACATACATCACACTCACCCACCCTTATTACAATTATGCCATCGCGCAGAGGGTCCGAATAAAGAATAATACAGTCCGAATACAGAATAATACAGTCCGAAATATACAAATAAAGTACAAATTCCTAATTAATTAACAATTAACTAAGAAAACAGTAAACTGGCATGCAAGCCAGGGGCTGCCTTTCTTCTGATGAATAGTGTATGCTGGACTGCCTCGGGCGGAAATCCACTGGGATGCCCCAATTAGCCTCTGTTTGCAGTATTTCTCGAAATGCGTGCCAGACTCCGAAAAGTTGTTGGTCCTTGATTTTGCTGTAACAGAGAGTAGGAAAATGGCATAGCAATGTATTTCACAAATATATACATGCCTCGATCCTCGTGCCACCAATCACGCATATCAATGCATGATGGCCGAGGAATCGGATTGCACAGCTCAATATAGGGTGAATGCAGATGGATGCTACAACAAAACCTAACTCCATCATGGGTAATCCGGAGTGTCGGTGACTTGGGAATTGAGACCCGTTCCGTCACTCGGAGTACGGAACGCGCCTCGTTTCCCGTGCCCGGGCTAACACCTATCCTGGACACAATGCAATATGCATGATATTCATGAAATGTAGCTAACATATGACTTAGCATGCACAATGCTGATGAAAATGAGATGCCTCGAAATACGTGCCCACGAGCACGCAAATCGAGGCGATGATGAAATGCAAATCAGATAAAATTGAAGTGCCTCGAAATATGTGTACACGGGCACGCAAACCGAGGCGATGACAAAATGTAAACCGGATAAAACCGAAGTGCCTCGAAATGCGTGCACACGGGCACGCAAATCGAGGCGATGATGAAATGCAAATCGGATAAAACCAAAGTGCCTCGAAATGCGTGCACATGGGCACGCAAAATCGAGGCGGTGATGAAATGCAAATCGGATAAAACCGAAGTGCCTCAAAATGCGTGCACACGGGCACGCAAACCGAGGCGGTGATGAAATGGAATGAAATGGCATACGGAATGCAAATTGGGCTTACGCCAACATGAGAGGACCTCAGCCGCACTCACATAAGCTGCCGTCGGATAAAAAAGAGCTGCCTCGAAATGCGTGCACACGGGCACGCAAACCGAGGCGATGATAAACAAGCATGAAAATGGTACAGAAATGCAATGATGGGCTTATACCAACATGAGAGAGCCTCAGCCTACTCACATAGGAAGCCAATGAATGAAAACGGAGTGCCTCGAAGTGCGTGTCCACGGGCACGCAAAACGAGGCAATGCACTAAGGCATGAAATGACATGGAAAATGATATGCAAGCATGCAAACCAAATTTCAGCAGCTAAATGAAGGGGAAAACAGCCCCGAAATGATATGAAATGACAATCAATGCATGAAATCATCCCGAAATGTGATTTTAAGTACCCGAAATGGCCTACGGCTATGCTAAACATGCAAAATTGGCACATGACAGCAAAAACAGTAGCAAGGCAGCCCCAAAAATAGCATCTTTTCAGTACAAAACATGGCCAAATAATGATCATAAGTATGGCTAAAATAGCTTGCAAAAATGGGGGAAATGAGGAGAATTTCAAAGCAAGTGGTATCTAGAATGCTCAAATTGAAAAACACAGTTCGACAACATTAAAGAGGGACCAAAAATATGCACAATTACAAGAGATGACATCCTCCAATTCTGTGTGTAGATAGGCTCAATATAGCATGCAAAATAATGGGCCAACAAGGGATATAACATGAGGTATCATAAGCAATGACCAAACAACTCAATACCCTTGATAAAACATGAAGAATAGACCAAAACAAGACACTTTCTAAGCCTGATGGAGGCTGAAAACAGAAGCTAAGCCAACCTAACAAAACATGCGATTTTACGGAAAATAAGAAGGATATAACATGAAGTACCAAAACCAAACATCAAATGGCCTAAGACCCTTAACAAAACACAAAGAATGGATCAAAATAAGGCACTTTACAAGCCTGATGGAGACTCAAAACAGAAGCATGATAAGCTTAAAGAAGCATGCAACATAGGAATAGAACATGAATTCAAAGCAAGTAGTATGTAGAGCATGAAAACCAGGTTGATCCCTTCTTCAATGTTTAAGAGGGGTTTAAAATAAGTACAATATCAGTTCATGAGATGCTCCAAATCAGATCACAAATAGGCCAAATAAATCATGCAATTTTACGGTAAATTGGAAGAAATGCAAAGAAAGTGCATGATAGAGAGGCCAAACACGGTTGAGCCCTTATTCAATGTTGAAGAGGGGCTCAAAATAGTCCCACTCATAGTTTATATGAGGCTCGAAATCAGATCACTCAAAAGCCAAACAAAGCATGCAAATAATTGGCATAAAGGGTGATATTGAAAGAAGTGTATGATAGAGGTACCAAATGAGGTTGAGCCCTTCTACAATATTGTAGAGGGGCTCAAAATAAGCCTAAAACCAGTAGGGGTCGGAGCCCAAAACTGAAAGCAAATAGGGCAAAGAATTGATGGAAAATTATGCTAGAAAAAGGGAATTAGTGGCTTACCCTTGAAGATCAAACTTTTTCTACCTCTTGGCTTGAAAAATGTCACCTCCTAGCTTCTGGAAATCAACTCCAAGTGTTGGAAATGGAGTGGTGATGGTGGTGCTTGGTGTTGATGAACAAATTATGCAAGGAAAATGACCTTTGAGCTTGGAAATGGAGAGAAATGGAAGGTGGAGGCTATGGATCTCTCCCAAAATGTCTCTCAAAAATGTCTAACCCCTTAAACATGAAGCCAAACCTTTCCTTTTAAAGAAGAAATGCATGCAAAATATCTCCCTTTAAATATCTTTTTAAAATCTAGATATTTTGCTCTAAATATCTTTTCACAAATCTAGATATTTTGAGGGCAAATAATGCCTAGCTGGAATACACTCAAAGAGAGGAATAGGGCCGGCCAACTCACAGGGGCAAAATCGTCATTTCACAAAAGGGGTGGATGGCCAGCTAGATAAAAAAAGAAAAAAAAAACTGCCGAGAAGACCACTGGCTGGTGGGTGCTAGGGAAGTCCAAAAATTTCCATTCAAGTGTCCAAATTGAAGCCCCGGAAGTTAGCTTTCCAATGCCGTAAACCTTGCATCAAAATTCCTCCTGTAGAAGAAGTTATGCCAGTTTCCGTAAAGCCGCGCAGATTCAGTCCAACCGGACTTCAACCAACCATATCTCCTCCCCCCGGATTTGGACTTAGGAGATTCTTGAGTGAAAAATGAATCCCCGGAAGTAATCTTTCCAATGGTGGTGGCCTCATATTTTAATTCCTCTTGTGCAAAGAGTTACGCTTGTTTCGGTGAAGCCGCGCAGACTTTTCTCCTTCCCGGATTCATGTTGAACCACTTTTGACCAAGCAGATAACTGGTTGCTGAGATGATTGTTAGCCTCCCACCCTCCAGTGATCTTCCTGGTACTAAAACAGAGGTACCTGCCAAAATTGAACAAAAACTAATGCAAAACGAATGCTCGGGGCCAAAACCGCGCGGGGTCCCGAAAATGGGCTGCAGGCACCGAAAGTGGCGTTCGGCCACGAAGTGGGTATCAGAGGGCCCAGTGTCCCTCGGTATGATAAAACAGAGGCACTTGCCAAAAATGAACAAAAACCGATACAAAATGAATGCTCGGGGGCCAAACCGCGAGGCTCGGGGTCCCGAAAATGGGCCGTGAGCACCGAAAGTGGCGTTCGGCCACGAAGTGGGTATCAGAGGGCCCAGTGTCCCTCGGTATGATAAAACAGATGCACTTGCCAAAAATGAACAAAAACCGATACAAAATGAATGCTCGGGGGCCAAACCGCGAGGCTCGGGGTCCCAAAAATGGGCTGTAAGCACCGAGAGTGGTGTACGGCCACGAAGTGGGCATCAAAGGCCCCAGTGTTCCTCGGAATGATAAAACAGAGGCACTTGCCAAAAACCGGAGAAATCAGAGATGGTTGGGCGGTCCCGAACCGAGGCACACGGCCTGACGGCTCCGAAAATCGGGAACCGGGCTCCGAAATTGGCAAAATGGCCTACGGCCACGAAAAGTAGCCCACGGCCACTGAGAGATAGTCTACGGGACCACTCCCTTCCCTCAGGAAAGAAAACAGAGAAAACCGAGTCTGGTTCGCAAACCGAGACAAGGCACAGAAGAGGGTTCGGGAGTCCGGAGGCAAGGCGCACGGCCGTGACTCTGAGACTTCTGAACGAGCACATCATGAAACATCACCGAGCGCTCAATCGGTGACGTCTGAGTCTAAAGGTCGGTCAAAAATGGGGTGTCTACAATGCTATAGAAAAATCACTTAAGAAATATAGTAATGCATTCATTGTTACATCTATGTGATCTTGTAGATGTTTGGATCTTGGATTTGTGGAAGGAAAATGGAATGAAATATAAGCTTTCCTGTTCTTAATTCTTTTCCTTCCACAAACGCACAAATACTTTTACCCCCTCTTATTTCTTCTCTCTTGACAAATCCAAAATCCAAAATCCATATCACAATGGTAGACAGGAGAGATTTACATGACTTAATGTATCAAAAAAAATAGTATATCCATTCTTTGTCTTAATGTATCTAGTATCATTATTTGTGTGCAAGTGGTTTTTCTATTTGTTGACTTTCGATGGAGCATGGAGATTGTTTTTCTGTATATATGAGGTTGATTTACACATCTTGCGGGACCTTTTGGACAGAATATTAGCCTTGCTTCCTAATGAAGGTAAGTTGTTCAGCTCTGTAGTATCTTTGCTGAAGTTGTTATGTTATGGTGTTTTGGGTGGGTGGTCAATACCTTGCCAAACTCACAGGTCACTTACTCTTTAATCATTATTTGAATAATATTTTTTTTGTATGTTGAAGACTTGATGTTCTAAGTTGACCAGGACTTTTAGTATTCCATATTATAAGTCTGAAAAATCACATAAAACTGTTACCATGCTTTATATTTCTTGTCTTTGTGGTTACTTTCATTTAAATTGAGAAAATTTCAATGACCATAAATGTGCATTGTATTTTGATTGCTTACTTTCTTGTAGTTTAGCCAAAATGTTATTTTGATTTTTTATGTTGTCGGTTTTATTTGCCTTCCAACATCATGTTAGAGAGTTACTAAAGGTTAATTTTGTGCACTTCAACTTATGCATAAGGTATTGACATAATTGTATTAGTTCTTATATTGCTACATTTGTATAGCATAATCATATTGTTATACATGGTATTATGACGTGTTCATATTTTGTGCATCAGTGGTGCATGCCACTTGGCTTGATTCCCTTGCCACTTTCAATGTATTTTTCTTTGTTGACTTTCCTTTTTATCTTTTTGAATGAAATGCACTTTTGGTGGAGTCATACTGAATTGCTGTTCGTGCTGGTTAATTCTGTATCAACTTTAGTGCTGTTGTCTACTACGCATTGATGGATGAGGCTTACACCTAATTCTGCATTTGACCATTTTTGTGTTGTCTTTGGATTAGATCAGTTCCAAGTAAAGCATCTTGTGTATTCTTAATTTGATGTGCAGCTCCAGACATGCATAGTTTGGGGACGACAAATTTTACTGCGAAGCAAAGGGTGGCAGAAATAATTGATGATACTTATAGGTGGTACTTCCATTTAATATTCTGAATAGACATCCTGAATCATGCTGTCATTCTGATTTATTCTATTTTAATCTTTTTTATTCTAGCTCACCATTAGTTGCTGCCCTTTCTGTATGTAGCAAGATTATATTTTCACCTCTATATAATGTTCCTCTGATATGCACATTCATTTTGCTATCCTATTCTAGAAAACTGCAGGGTACAGGGGCCACTGATTCATCAATGAACGGAGAGAGTTTTTCTGAAATACACAATGTTAACTATGAAGAAGTTGTAGGAACTATTTATCTGGATAAGAAGTATACTCCATTTGTTTCGGCATAAGCTAACTTCAGATAATTACTCTGTTTTAGTGTGTCATTTTGGCTGTGTCCCTGTCTCTGTCTCAGTCTCTCTAGTTGATCTAACAGCATAGCTACTAATTTATATGATCATATTGGCAATAAAAAATTTAAGGTACGGAACTGATGGAGGGTATAGATAGATTTAGTTGTTTTGAGACAATAAAACCTAAGAAAATACAGTGCCCTGGGTTTAACTTCAAGTCTTCAATGACTACATGGAGTCAAGGAGACAATAGTCACAGAGAATGTTTCTAGTCTCAGTGACTTGAAAGCATGACTTCACAAAAAAAAAAAGTGAATATTGTACCTATTTAATCTTTCCGGAGTGAAAATCCATTTTCAATCATAATTACTATTGTGCTGAAGTTTCTGATTCTTGTGCCTCAATTACAGGTTGGAGTTCAAACATCACAGATGGAAATGCTGCCAAGTAATGCTGAAATGTTCTCGTGGGATACTTATAATGAAGATATATCATCTCTGGATGACAGCTTGGCATTCAGTTCTGTTGGTCTCTTGGAGCAGATAAATGTCACAAGGGATGCTAGTGATATCTTCTTCCTCTTACTCAGTTTTTGTTTTACAAAAAGTAATTGACAAGTTTATTTCTGACTGATTGTTTCAATTTGAAATTTGTTCAAAAATATTTTCTCAACATTTGTCTCTATAATTGTATAGTGCACATGAATTGGGACTTGTATAGCTTTAAGCATGAGTATTAAATGCAAATTATGCAATGCTTTTGTGTTGTGATTGTAATCCCCACCCGATCAAGTTGTTAACAGTGTTATCGGTTCATCTGAATCATTCTTGCATGGTGGTGAACTGCCTACTCTCATAGTGCAGTCAACAGGGCATGCTTTGCATGTGTTAAACAAAAAATTATGCAATGCTTTTATTTATTTATTTGTTTTTGTTTTTATTTTTATTTTTTGCGACGGTAACAAGATGGTCGTCAAAGATCATATTAGTGTTTTTCTTTGTTTTTTGCGACGGCAAAATAGCGGTCGCCATAAGTAGTTTAGGTGGTCGCAAATAATTTGCGACCGTTGTTTTGCCGTCGCAAAAAGTATTTGCCACCCCCATATTCGCGACCCCCATTTGCCGTCGCATGGGCCGTCGCAAAAAGTCTTTTTGCGACTGTTTTTTATTATTTGCGACGGTTTATAGCGGTCGCAAAAAGTGTTTTTTTTAGTAGTGCCACTCTTTCTAAGTGGGTGCTCTATTGGTATCACCCCTCACATGGGGTGATGATATATCCAACAAATCCCCTCCTCACAAAAAAATATCTTCCCATTTATTGCCTTCGCCCTGTTCTTCATCCCATCTCTCTCTCTCTCTCTCTCTCAAATTATTTATGGTTGTGGTTTGTCTAGACAAATATGCATACATATATGAATAAAAGAAGAACATGATGTCTAGTTCAAAATAACAAAAATATAATATTGGAGACATGTACCAAGCCACTTGGTCCATTTGCTAAGAACTAGAAAGATATTTCACAATTTGTTATATTAATGACCTGAAAATGTATTTGATTTTTCACATGGATTTTTGAGGACCAAGTTGTGTTGTTGTGATAATTCAAACATGCATGCATGCGTTTTATATTTTGTCAAAATTCATTTTATCCTATTATGGTTTGAGGTCGAAAGACTACTATATTTGAACCATGGGGAATAAAGTGTTCCGTCCTCAAATCACGAGAGGTAAAATGAATTTTAACTAGTTATTTTTCATATATGCTTGCTGTCTATTCATTAAGCTTTCTTTCTCTCTCTCTCTCTAAAATTGTGTTGTTTGTAATGGTTGTTATATTACGTAGTGTGCTATATTATGGTATGTACCATAGTCTTTCTATATATATATTTCCATTTGATTTTCATTTGATTTTTGAAAAAAAAAAATCTGGTTATTTTCTTCTTTGTTTGTGTGATTTGGATTGGATGAGAAATAAGCAGAGAGACAGTTGTACATGCAGGGGAGCTATTGGGTTCGTTTGGTTTGTATTTGGGAAAAAATTTTGGGAAATTTTCTCTACAAATAAGTTTTCAAAAATAATCAAACCAAACAAATTTTTCTAAATTTTTTTTCCAAAACTTGTAAACCAAACAAGTTTTCCAAACAAATCTCTCTCTCACACACATCAAATCAATCACTTTTTCCAAAACTCTCTCTCAAAATAATTTTCCAAAACATCTTTTGAAAAAAACCAAACCAAACAACTTTTCGTACTTTTTATTTCTAAAACACATCTTATGTCTCTCTCTCTCTCTCTCTCTCTCTGTTTTTCAAACTTAGCTATTCAACCTCTGTTCTTCTCTCCACATTATTGAACATATTTTTAAATTAAAAAAAAAAAGTTGTGTTTTAACAAACAGCAGTGCTACAGACCCCACATGGAGTTGACTCCACCCCCTCCACATACACGTGGGGTCAAAGAGAGGAGAACAAAAAAAAAAAAAGAAAAATAAAATAAAAAATTTTGAACCAATAAAAAATTAGTGGGGGTGGTGGACTCACCCCACTGGTGTCTAAGTCATTTTTCTTTACAAAATCAATTCAAAACAATTGCACTTTCGTACAAGCACAAATTAGAGTTTTGTCCCATGCGCTTTTCATTGCACCGTACACAAATTCACTTGTATTTTTTATAATGTCATAATTATTTTGAATTATTTATAATGAAACGTAATTTTTCTTTTAAAAAGTAATGAAAATCATATAAAAATAACAAGTTCTAATAAAATATTTTAGTGATATACAGTGGCTTTCATTTTAAAAGGCACTTCAAAAATTAAGTATTTCATATATTTAAATTTAATATGATATGACTAAATCTTAGCCACATATTTAATTTGCAAAGTAATTTTTTGAGGTTTTTTGCTTCAATTCACCTATCTTTGTGAATCATTCCAAACTTGTGTTGGGCATATATGTATATACAAAGGCCCTACGACCAAAATCAATAGGTACGAATCTGTACCGGGAGGTGATCCATCCACTACCCAAACCAAAACCCGATTTTGTCCACAACAAAAAAATAAAATAAAATAAAATAATAATATCACTGACTTCACCATTAAAGGCCACCATTTTTAACTTGAAATGAAGCAAAACACCAAAACATGAAAACGATGGAGGAATCTTTATTTGATCAAGCAATCAAATTTTAATAATTCAAGACTGTTAAGGTCTTTGAAAAGCAAAGCAAAAAAAAAAAAAGGTGAAAAGTATACTTTACAAAGCAAAATTTATATTTTATACAATGTTTCCTATTATTTTCATTTTTTTTCACATTTTTTTTTTAAACTTAAAATTTAAACACAATTAAGTGATTGATGAGCGGATTAAAGATCTAATTGTGAATTCCCATTGTATTACTCTTTTAAGTGGATGAGGGCATGTGAATGGTAGCCCACAATTGGGACCATTTTCATGCAACTTGAGGAACACAAGAGGTACAAAACCATATGCCCCCCTAGCCAATTAATCCAAGACCTTGATAGAATAGTAGTTGCATATGCATGGGATTCAATATTTCATGCATATATATCTCTCTTTGATAGCCAGACACTTCGATAGCTATGAACAAGTTGATTCAACTCCACGTGCTTGTGAATAAAGGCTAGGAAACACTCAAGACATGAATTTTGGAAAATTTTATGGCCCGCAAATTGAATTGATAACTATTATCAAGTTATAATCATCATCAAATTGTTTAATAGTCTCTTTGACTTAAAAACTCAATTATTTAACTTCTTCATAGAGATCAAAATTAATTAGAGTAATACTATATAAAAATGAATTTCTAAACATAAAAATAAGTAGAACCCATATTAAGACATTTTTTTTGTGTTCACTGATAAGAAACATTATTTTATTTATATAGTATTTTCTAATTAATTACAGTATTAGTCCCACTTGAGTAGAAAGCAACATGCACAAGAAAGAGAGAGAGAGAGAGAGAGAGAGAGAGAAAGAAAGAAAGGAGAGAAATCAGAATAGATATGGTCAGAATCGATCAGGAGAAGAGCCTTGAGCAGGCAAGCCAAGAGCAACACCAATATCAGCAACAGCAGGTTGTAACGAGTCCGTATCCTCTCCAGCCATTTCTCCTATCAATGGTCAGGATTTGGCCAAAGTCTACGGCTCAGATCAGATGCTCGGTAATAAATAAATAAATAAAAATTGAATTTTTTTTCATTCAACACAGCAATAGAGCTTTTCTCCCATTCAGCTTTCCTCTCATTCACTTTTTCCCTCCCTCTTTGAAGCTCTGGTGAACGACAATCGGCGGCGAATCGAAGTCGGTGGCGAACATCGACGGTCTGTCCCTCTCTCCCTTTGTCTTACTCCGAAGATTTAAGCCGCGAATCAGAGCTCTGGCGATCTTGCGAACCAGAGCCTTGATCGGTATTTTTTTTTCATTGATTTTTCCCCAAATAATCTGCCATTTCAAAACTTAAACAATGATGTGTGTTTCACGTGGAATGGTAGTGGATTGGGAAACAAAGGTTGGGATAAGAGAGAGAGTGGACAACTTGAAGGGTTTATTTTGGGGTTTTGAGATCAAGGATTGAGAATATCAGTGGCCAGCTTGATGATTTCTTTGATGAGATTGTTTGAGGGTGAAGAAGCTCTTGGATTTATGCAGTCACAGCTAGAAAGAGAAAAATAGACAGAAAATCAAGAGAGTGAGAAGATAGAAGCAGAAGGTTTAGTTGTGGGATTATTGTATCTCGAAAAATGTTTGGGGGCCCTAATTTTGTGGCTCGAAAGTGGCTCAAATGGCCAAAATGACGTCGTTTTAGCCATTTGAATGTTGTTTTGTACTCAAAACGACGTCGTTTTGGCCATTTGAGCCACTTTTGAGCCACAAAATTTGGGCCCCTACCATTGTTGATTGTATCTCAATCTTTCTATATAAGCATAAATAGATATATGTAATTGTATTTGTATGTATAGTTTCATTATCTGGGTTTATTGAAATTTCTCTAATACAAGGCTTTTGATGGTGGGTAATCTTTCTGTGTATGCATAAATAGATATGTATTTGTATTTGAAAGAAATCATTTTAGAAGAGATGATCTTGAAGAAGCAGAGAGAAGAAAACTGAAGAAATTCAATTTTTATTTTTTTATTTTAACCAAACTTGATTGAGCCGTAGACTTTGGCCAAAGTGACACGGCCAAATCCTAGCCCTTGACAGGAGGAATGACTGGAGAGAATTCTCACTCAGTTGTTACTCCTTCACAGAGAGCTTAAGACATTCATTTTATGTTTACTTATAAGAAAAATTAATAAAAACTTATTTTATTTATATAGTATTTTCTAATTAATTATAGAATTAGTCCAACTTATATAAGTATCAAGTGCCTAATTTCTCTACCACTTACTATATGGCCTCACTCAAATTATGCGAGAACAAGCCTAATAGTGAGACCTACAACTCCTTTTGAATATTTTTTAATTGAACTCTTCCGCCAATTTAAGTAAAAATAATAAAAATGCTTAGCAAGAAGAATTTTTCATGTGGTATTTTACACTACTTCATTTATGAGTTTGTAGAAGTGTTTTCCTTTGTTTATCCTCCAATATGTTCTTATTTCAAATCAATCTAAAAAAACCAAAAAAAAGGGGTTCATATTCTGAAATGACCTTAAAGGGGCCCCCATGAAGAACAGAGAGACAGTTTTTCAGAAAGTTTAGCTGGGAGGGCCTAGTTAACTTGTTTGCAGCATGATTTGAAAGTCCAATGCCTTGAAATAAGACAATTCCATCCCATCTTTAAGGAGTTGTTTGGAATGACCTAAATAAGGAGTTGTTTGGAGTGTTTTAAATAAGTGCACTTTTTGTCTTTTTGAACTAAAAAATTGATGAAGAAAATATGGATGTTTGGGTTAACTTTTTGACTTTTTATGAAAAAATGTGTAATAAAAAATTATAAAAATTGATTTGTAGGGAAAAATTAGGATTGAAAGTTGTGCAGCCGTAATTGTTAACTTTTGGTGAATAGTGTTAATTTTTTGACTTTTTGAGTAACTTTTTGGCTTTTTGACTTTTTTACAATATGCCAAACTTGACCTTTGTCTTTTTATGAAAAGATGTGTAAAAAAGTAGAGAGGTGATGTGATGGAAAAAAGATAAAATGATAAAAAGTATGTACTTATTTTGAGTTGCCAAACTTAACTGTATGGATTTGATACTTGGCCCAATTAATAATGTTTAAACCCAACTATTATCATCTTTTTTATTTTAAATTAATGTTAATCAACTAACAATTGTGATTAGTGCCCCGAATTTGGGGGCACTAATAGCACTAATTTCCATATAAGGCAAGAAAAGAAAAAAAAATAGTTACCCAGATTAGAAATTAGGGGCATTAGTGCTCATTTTTTTAGAGCTACAAATCATTTTTGATCAACTAATGAGAATTAAACAAATTCTTAAACCAATAGCCTCGAGCCATGTATCAAGTCAAGGCAAATACACACATGCTAGCTTTTCATTAGTTTGTAATACCACGTACACATAATGACATGATATATTTCACACTTACAATGAAAATTTTCTAATCACAAAGTTCCATCATTTTACGCAAATATTCTTTTGGTTATGTTCACACAATCTTCCATCTGGCTTATCTACTTGCCATGCATTGAACATTGTCTGCCTCTAAATTCATTAATTTTTTTCCAATGCCTCAACCATTAAGTCACTTAATCTATCACTTTGAAAAATCTAAAAATCTCTTGAATATTGATTTGTGATAATGTATCAATTTTAAGTAGTAAATAACAATTCCAATCAAACAACCAAGACAAATCGACACAACGATTTTAACGTGGAAAAATCACAATTGGAGCGTCTCCAATTATGATAAAAAACCACAGGCCAAAGCCACAAAACAATTCCCTAGGAAGACAAAAGGAATTACGCAAGTGTACCCTCAATTACCTAGTGAATTTACGCCCGAATTGAATCGACCCCTATATACCTCTTCCACTACGGTCTTTACCTCGGAATTGTCTTGCCCAACATTGAATCCACAATACTGATGTCGAATCCATGACGATGAACCACTCGAGAATCCACCAAAGCTTCAGACCCAAATTTCATAGAATCTACCGAAGAACAATACTCTCTTTTGTATTGAACGAAACAAACAATCCTTTGATATATACTTTTCAAACTAGATTTAAACTCAACCAAATATCAAAGAAACTAGCAAAGAAATTCCAGATATAAACCCTAATATCCAAGAAGAAAATTTGGAAGCCGTAAGCCTAAAAACAAATGAAACCACATATTTATAAAAAATTGATTTGCGATCTCTGCTCGATCGCAAAAATATAACTTTCAGTACTTTTGCAGACAGTTCAAACTTTTGGAACTAAAGATTATCTGCTCGAACGCACAAATGGCTGATTGAGCGAACAAGCAACTTCAACTGCAATTTTGCGTTTGGCTTCGGGGGCGCTGCCTCGAACCCGCCAAGGGGTGCTGCCCCCTAGACCCCCGCAAGCTAATCAGGCAGCTGGATCCTCGGCATAGTCAATGAAGTGGCAACACATGAAAGAATTAACTCCTGAAATATCTATGTAAGGCACAATTCGGATTGGGTTCGCATCTAAAAATACATAGCCTCACTAAAATAAAAGTTGAACAAAATTACAATGAAAAGAGTTTTGTCAAACGGGATTGCCAAGAATAAAAACCTAACACACTTAGCCCACAAAAAAATTTGAAAATATTCTTATTGTTGAAGGCTCATGTTTTCAAAGGCACTGTTAGATAAAGGTCTCATTTTGATGTTTAAGTTTAAAATGTCAAAAAAATCTTGAATTATTACTGATTTTCACAAAAGTCTACAGTAAAAGAGAAAGTACTAGCTTAATTCAGTTCAACTTCAACTTTAACTCAATTTCACATCAGGGATTGCAGGCCTGATAGTTTTTGGTGGGATAGTGGGTCATCTCAAATGGACTTATTCACAAACATTTTCAAATGTTTTTATTTTTATTTATAGGTGATGAGATTTGAAAATAAAATAAAAACAAATCTTTTCATCTACTTCACAATAATGAACTTTAAAGAGTTATTTCCAACAAATATGAAGAGAATACAAGTAACCCTACATTTTTAGTATTGATCGGAAAATGTAGAGAAATTCTTTTCTCTCTGCGGATCCCTTACCTAAGAGGATCATGTTGTATAACTCCATCTAAAACTATAAAATGTAAATGTATAATATTAACTACCTAGTTTTCCTTAGTTTTCCCTAATGGTTGAAGTCCATTTGGACACCATTATATTACAAGGTGTCTCACTATAATACTCAAGCTAGTTTGCTAGAGTCAACTATATATAATAAACAGCACATTTTGTAAATAACTTCCTTTTACATTAGTGTCTTGTTGAATCTCACGTAACATACATAAAACTAATGTATGTTATGATACAATCGTACTTTTTTTAATGTTTTTAACGCTAAAAGCAATATTTATTAGAATATTGACCCATATGTATTTTTTTAAATTTTGTACAAATTTTATATTCAGACAATGATTTGATTTTTTTTGTAATATTTTTATTACAACCTCAAATATTTAGTGATAATTAAAAAAATAAAATTTGACAATTGTAATAAAATAAATCTTGAATTTTTAATTTTATCAATTTAAATTTTAATCTTTTGATCTATTTTCAATGTAAACTATATGTCTATTTTCGCTAAATAAAGAACGAAAAAATAATATTTAAAAAATATATTTTAGGTATTTTTATGTATACCTACGTTGAGTTTAATAATTAAAATATTATTTTTTTTAATCGAATTTAGTTAATGAAAATTGAAAAATAATTTAGATTGAAAATAAATTAAAATATTAAAATTTAAATTGCTAAAAGTAAAATTTTATGATTTATTTTGTTAAAAAAGTCAAATTCTGAAATTATTTTTTTTAATTACCTCAAACATTTATTATTGTCAATCACTACTCGAATTTGAAAAATGTGAATCCACATCATTTTTATTAAGTTTTAATCTTAAAAATTAATTTTTATTTATTTTCTTTTTGTCATATAAAATTAAAAAAACAAATGATAAACGAGTTTACTTTCTAAATCATTAATACTCTAAAATTAATTGATACCAATATGCATAACAGAAATGTTTGGGACCCCCTTTTTGGTGATTTCAGGACTTTCAATTTGATTTTGGCCCTTGATTTATTGTGGGGTCTACTCATGTATGTGTGAGTCCTATATTATGAGTGGTTGAAATGAGAGTAAGAATTCTAAGTGTCATGTATGTGTAGAATCTTTGTCACAATTGCATCCATAAATAAAAAGATGTCACCATCAAGAGTCTTCTACATTGTTAAAGACTAATCTCACATGATGATCGTGTAGCTTTGGAAGACGTTGGTGGGCACGGGAGCACTGAATAATTAATTTCTCAGTCTGACATCGCATACTTTTGTCGGCCCGTAAGTTGGTGACGCGTGGACCTAGATGGGTGCGTATCGGGGTACGCAATTTAAGTAACGTGGCGCACTGGCAAAGAGGAGACGACCATGAGCTGAAGTGTGATTAGGTGGTGATTTTCGGCCTTAGAGGCTTCTTGGGCTCATAATAAAAAGAATAATGTTTGAGAGCTCGGAAATTTATCCCCCCTAATCTCCTTAATGTCCAAAACGACGTCGTTTTGGGCAGTAGGCTTTTTTTTTTTAAAATCTTTTTTTTCTTTCATTTTCGACCATTTTCGAGCTCAAACAACACACAGGGGGAAGAGGGAGAGGGAGAAAAGAGAGAGGGAGAGCGGAGAAGAGAGAGGGAAAGAGAGGGAGACACACACACACAGAGCCCCCTGCATTCCGGCCGATCGTCCGATCGTCGCAGCTCCGCCTATCGTCGCAGATCGCCGATCGTCTCAGCTCCTCCGTCGTCTGCCTCCGCCGCTGCCGTCGTCTGCCTCTGCTTCTTCTTCTCTTCTTCTTTCCTTCTTTCTTCCTCCCTTCTTTCTTCGTCTTCATCTGCTTCTCTGATTGAATAAAAAAAAAAAATCCAAAAACGACGAAACGACGTCGTTTTTGGTTCGGGGAATTCGGGGGGCAGAAATTCGAGCGACGTAGCACTGCTGTAATAAAAAAGTGGGCTGTGATTTGATTATTGTTTTGGGCTGTTGCTTGCAGTTTTGGCCCTGTTTAGAAATAAGGGTTGAGGTTAAAATAACTAATAAAAATAAAAAGTATTAAAATAATTAATATGATAAAATATTATATGTTATATATCAATTAATTATTTTTTTATTACAACTGTCTATTCAATTATAAAAGAATTCACAAATAATCACAAATATAATTTTTTCATCTCATAAAATAGGCAAAAAAGCTAAAAAAACTAACTAAAATAGCCAAGTTTAAAAAAAAAACAACAAAGAAGTCAATTTATTGGTTTATTTGGGTTACATCATCTCTTTATTTTTTCATACGTCTTTTCATAATAAGCAAAAATATCAAAGGAAACTTATGTGTAAGTCCTAATAAATAGACTTTTTGTCCAATAGGTCCTCTAATAATTAATGATATTTCATCAAACAATATTAAAAAAATATCGCTAGTTGTTAATTTTCAGTGACAGTTTGAAAATTTTGTCACAAAAAATATTATTAATTATAAGCTTTAGAGATAGTTTTAAAAAAAAATCGTTACTAATTTTTAACTTTTAGCGACAGTTTGAAAAATATGTCACATAAAAACATCATTAATTATAAAGTTTAGAGATAATTTATAAAAATCGTGATAAAAAAAAGTTACTAATTATTAATTTTTAGAGACATGCAAAAAAATCAAAATTGTTATAAAAAATTATTTTTAACGACGATTTTACTAATACTTATTTTCAATAAAATTTAATTATAAAAATTAAATCCAACTATTAAAACCTATTACTAATTACCCAAAAATCAATTTATAAACTATATCCACGCATTCTTTTAGGGGCTTGCTGTTATCCTCACAAAAACTAGTGGTGCTAGAGACCACTAATTTAGTGGCTCTAAATTCACCACTAATGAGGTGGCAAAGTAAAAAAAAAAAAAAAAAAAAAAAAAAACAAACAAACAAACAAACAAACAAACACAATACAAACTGTGACAGTGAATGAGATCCACTGCCACATCACTAGTGGTAACTCTAATTAGAGCTCCCACTCTTTTTCCAAAGTTATAACACGTGATGTAGGGGTGAGCAGCGGATATACCGATCCGCCAAAACCGACCGAACCGAACCGATCCGCCGCATTTTGGACGAATGCGTGATGACAAGCGGACGGTTGCGGATTGATTTTCTCCAATCCGCCAATTTGGCGGACGGATGGCGAATTTGAGATTCCTTTGGCCGTAACCGAACCGCCAAACTACGAGCATCCCTAGTAGTTTATAAATTTTGTGTTTTCAATTTGTTTAAATATTTTGTTTGTGTTTTCAATTGAAAAAGAGTTTAAATATTCTGTTGAAAAAAAGTTTTCCACTTGAATATATTTTTGAATTGAAAAAAATAAACGTATTATTTATCTATATTTTTTGGTTTTTAAATCTAACTCTAAAAATAATAAATAGAAAATATGATATATACTGGTTGGTTTTTGTTTTCAAAAACATATATAGATGTAACAATACAGAGACATACAATATCTACTATTGCTTTGTTCATGGTTTTGGTAGTTTGAATTATTTTTATATTTTAAGAACCACTGATTGTAATATTTTATGTGAATGAATCATGCTATGATTGTAATATGTGAATGACGCAGGCAGTGATTGTGATATTCTAAAGTTTCAAACTTTCTTTCTTTGGATGAGGCATGCAGTGATTGTAATGCTTTTTAAAGTCATTGACTGTAATATATATATATTCTTTTTGAGGTAGTGCACAAGTTAAATTATGTTAAAAATTTATAAAATTTTAAACCGCCAAACCGATTCGCATCTATCCGCCATGTCACGCCCCACTTTTTATTGCTCGAAGTCATTACCAAATTCATTAACTTAATTCAATTTTAGAGATAACATGCGGAAATAAACTCATACATTCAATCCGTAGAAGTGATTAACAATACTCTCATTCGTATGCAAAGTAAATATTACATGAACATACTTAATAAATTGCCCTTGGGCTTACATCACTTAAGGTACAAGAAGAAGGGTGTAACCCTTTCACAACAATGGCATTCCGCCAACATAACGGAGGCCCTATGGCCAGTAAATAAGTAGATCCAAATCTTGCAACTCAACCTGCTTAACACCTGAAAAAGATTCAACAACGTGGGATGAACATATAGTCCAGTATGGAACTCAACATGATCCTCAACAATAACAACTTACAGATAGCTATGATCATGAACACTCATTCTCATACTAGAATAGTAACGTGACAATTTATACAAAATATATATATGTATGACTTTTCTCGAAAACAACCGTTTCACTCAACGCTACAAGCGATTTGTCTTTCCTTTTTCCTTTCATTAATCCCCGTTCCCAATCTTTCATAACATTAACAATTACTTAGGAAATAATCTCACTAAGCCCGATACTCTCTTCTATTTTCAATACATACGCAGATGTACCTTTTCAAAACATGTTTATCGTTAAAACATTCGTTCTCCTTCACACTTTCCAAAAGACAAAAATGACATTTTGGTTTGTTTCCACTACTATCATAACTATACATGCACATCTTTGTAAAAATATAAATTTACAATCCACCAACATATATACAATCAACCAATGGGGTAACTCGGTCCTCCGAACTGTAACCAATCAAATCCATGATATTTTCAGTTACAACGAAACAACAACAATCCCACTTTGCTCTACTAGCTATGTACTTAGTAAGCCAAAGATATACTGAAATAACTACAACCAACTTCGCTCTACTAGCTATGTGCGTAGTAAGCCAACAATACACCCCACTCAACAACATTAACAACAAGCCAGTTTACCAGGCGCTAGCTGGAAGGGTATGGTGCCTCCGATTATTAGCGCGGTCAGTTCTCCAGGCGCTAGCTGGAAGGTAACGGTACCTTTGATTATTAGCGCGGCGTATAACATCAATAATCATAGCACATCAGGGCATAACCAACATGTATAATGCATACACATAAACTATCAAGATACCAGTAATGTGTTAAAGTAGATGAACACATAACTATCTCCTCCCGAACAAATATACATATATATAATGTATCTAGCATTTTATCACATGCGATGTTCAATTAATAAATGGTAAAATACATACTCGACAATTCTACACAACCGTGTCATCCTCCACCGATGACCAAGGACAAAACCTCTAGATGCATATAGTTAGTACATCTATTAAAAGACTCAAATATCACGAATCACAAACCCAACAACAACATTAACCTGGTAGTTAAAGATACAACTTCTACATGTGTGTTCAACACTCAAGATACAACAATCCAATTCTCAAACTTATTTCAAAAACACTTTCTTCATTTTCTCAAAAACAATTCCATTTTCCTTTTTGTTATTACAAAACCAACTCCACATTCCTTATTTCCATAAAACCAATTCCAAAGCCATGTTTAATCCCTTAGGCATCAACACCCTTACCAAACTCATTTTGACAAAAGAGATTTACACACAATGGTCAACAAACCCCCATTTTAATTTACCCAACCAAAATATAATTTAGGGCTTTTCTTCATTTAACTACAACATGCTAATTTATATTCTAATTAGCCAAGACAACAATCAATGAAGCCAAATCCATTCTCAACACAACCAACCCTAGGTTTATCTCATGATTTTCAAGCAAATCCAACATGATACAATTTTCATGCAATACAAAAATTACCACATGTCTATCTATAGACGGAGTATTGAAAAAGAACAAGGAGAATCCCTACCTCAAATAGAGAACTCAAATAGAGAAGATGACCCGAAATCAAAGTGCTCCAAATCCCAAATTTCTTGGATCAAAACGAAGCTCTCGACGATCAACACACTTCTTACAAAGGCCCAAGGTGAGGAAAACACTCTAGCTAGATCAATCCTAAGAGAGAAGTTAGGTTTTAGAGTGAGGTGCTCTCCAATGGCTTTTTCGGAAAAGTAAGAGAGAGAAAGGAAATCAAAAAGTGATTCAAAAAGCTGAATCTCGGTGTGTTATACAGGTCGCCTCGCTCAAGCGTGGAAACCCCCACTCGAGCGTCACTCACAGACTCCCACTCGAGCGCCTAAACCCCCGCTCGAGCGGCGGATACAACCATCCAGAAGTTTGCAGAACCGGTCCCCCGCTCGAGCGTCAAACTCCCCGCTCGAGCGGATAAGCAACAACAAAGGCCCGCTCGAGCGTCAAAAGCGCTACTCGAGCGGAGACGCCATAAACTTGGCAAAAATTCTAAGTTTTAAAACACAACCAACTTATTCCCAACAAGCCCAACACAACCCAAAACTCTAAGATAAAGAGTAAGGGATAGAAAAGAGGATAAGACAACAACAAATCTACGGAACTGAGTCCGGATTACAATTCAATAACAACAGGGAATACCGGGATCACTATACGCCAAACTGCCAATTCGCTCAATCCACATTCGTCGGATTGGCGGACGGATGTGGATTGATTTTCTCCAATCCGCCAATCTGACGGACGGACGTTGGATTGGCAATTCTGTGGCCGCAACCGAACCGCGCCCACCCCTAACGTGATGTACAGGCTAGCTCCCCTACCAGCTATGGGGTGCTACTTAGGGGAGTTGCTCCCTCTTTAGTAAAAATAAAAATAAATAATAAAACAAAAAAAGTAATGTTTCATAAACAAAAAAGTTATATATAATTTTTATACATAATAATAATGTGATTTATTATAAAATTTTCATTTCAAAACAAAAAGATAAATTTATTTACAACAGTGGCAATAACAAAACATTCTTGTTAAGTTTTTTTTTATATAAATTTTATATGAGAATATAATTTTTCAAAAAATAATATCAGAATATGCGTTGTTAACAAGGTAAGAGTCATCATTTCTAAATTTAAAGTCAAAATTTTGAATTTTGCATATTTTTCTCGATAATTTTTTTTTTTTAAATAGAGAAATGAATGACAAGTAGTATGAGGAGAATCAAATAAAGGTTTGAATACCAAAATCAACTTTCATTTAATATAATAATAATATAGATATTCACTTTAGAGCATCTCTAATACTTTATTTTTTCTTTTTATCAAATTTAAATTTAATTAAAAAATACTGAAATATTATTTTCAATTCTTTTATCAAATATTCATCAAATTAAGGAAAAATTAATTTTTCATCAAATTAAGAATTTATTAAATCTTTTATCAAATTTGAATTTAATGAAATTTTAAATAAATGAAATATTAAAAATATTTTTTCATCAAATTTAATGAAAGAAACATTTTAAATAAATGAAAATTTTGATGAAAAGCTGTACCGGTGTGTAGTCACTTTCTATGATAGAGCTTTATTCTTCAAGTTCCTCCCAACTTATATGAGGTGTTGCTCACTTTCTATCATTTACTAGTGGGATTAGTGGTGTGCTCCGTGCGATGTGGTGTTGTTTGAACGATTTGAGAGTAAAATTATAAATCGAACGGTAGATTAGTGAATTGAAAGATTGACAAATTAGGGTTTGAATGGTTTTGGACAGATTGACAGATTGAAGAATATTCTAATCAATTATCAAGCATTTACATAATATATAATATTAATTTGCATAATATTTTTTATATATATAAACAAACTAATTTTACATTATATTTTTCATATATATAACTACTGATACCACTAGTAAATGATAGAAAGTGAGCAACTACTGATTTGTAATAAATTTCATGTCTTAAATCTCTCTCACATTCATTTTTACTTTGATATTTTATTATAAATTTAAAAATATATATGTATTAACTATAGCGGAGCGGAACAATTTCGAATGTGAATTATAAATTTAAATTGCGGTTAGTGGATAGAGAGATACAGATTGATACAAATCAACGCGATTTTAATGGATTGAACGGTATTTTGCATGATCTTGAGTGGGATTACTAGTGACTTATGCATTGTTCTGCAATAAAATGAAAAAAGGAAGCTGTTTGATGTGGGTGGAAGAATTTTATCTCAAAATAAAATTTTGAAAAAATTACAAAATAATGGAATAATAAAAAAAATTACATTATAGATGAAATATTTTCTAGTATATTATGACACATAGAAAAGATTTATACCAAACAATAAAAGGACTTATACCGTGCATACATAAAATTTATATCATCCTGGAAATGTAAATATTTTTTAGTGTACCATTAATTTACATTTTTTCCTAAAATTATCATCACATTTGCGTTTAGATCTTCTGTACTCTTATAGTGGTGCTAAAATGTTTTTGTTTTGATTTGAATGAAAAAATATATACATATATATATACATTTCTTAAAATTTGTTTAAAATATAAATTGTCTCTCATAATTTTAAAAATTATAGATACGCTCTTATTGAATTTTTTTACTTAATAGAATTAGCAGAAAAAAAAATCTCAATTATTCTCTTATATAACAATTAAATTATTTGAATTATTAATTAAAATATATTTATAATATTATTAAAAAATAATAATTAATTTGATGATTTATTAATAAAAATAATAATTTATTATTAATTAATAACTTAAACTATAATTTTTAAAACTATAAGTAATAATTCATATTTTAAACAAATGTTAAGGTTGTATTTGTAATTTATCTAAGAAAAAAAAAAAAGAACATAACACGAGAACAAAAACCCGGGTAATTCTATTTACACATTACAATCCTCTTAGTACACATCATTTACTCAGTATACACCACACACAAATTAAATATGTTGATTTTATCTCAATACACACCCCCAATTTTCATATAATACCATATTACCCTCATCTTCTCCAACAAACCCTAACCATAACCCTTGGCCACTGTCCACCGCCGTCCGCCGGTAGCCATTCATGGCGGTGGGCTTATCCTTCTACCGTGGTGCTCTGTTTGTGCTCCATGACGATGTTCTCATCATTCATGGGAGTTGTTGAGTTTTTGTGCTTTACTGGTAGCTTTCCACGTCTCCGTCGCTTCCATAGTGGTAGCAAATTGGGGGTTTTGCGCAGCAATTCTGGTTTGCTTAAACCCAGAAATGTTGATCCCAATGACTCGACCATTCTGGCAATAGACACCAACCCAGACTAAACAAGGGTCGGCCTTAACAGGCCAGTCACGGCTTCTCAACCCTAACGATGATCTGAGTTGAATTAAAGAGACCCTTTCAATGCGCGAACTCAAAGGCACCACCAATTGTTGGAATGTAGAGTTAAACAACATGAACAGAATACCAAAACCAACAACTACACTTGCCTGATCCACCATCACTACACTCGCTTCGCTGCTACCAATAACAATAATGCCTCAATAATCTTAGCTTCTTCATGTTCTCATCATCATTCATAGATATAGATTGTTCATTCTATGCGAGTCATACAGTAATTGTGTATGCATTTCTCTCTCTATCTCTCTGAAACTATATACTTCGGGTAATTCTATTTCCACATCACAATTCTCTTAGTACACATCATTTACTATATGGGTATTTTGATATTTTTATTTTAGGATAAAAATGTAATATAAAAATAATTCATTAAGTGTGTGGATTGAGGGAATATGATGTGTGGAAATAAAATTTCCCCAAAAACCCCCACCGGTTGGCGCCCACCCCTTTCATTGAACCTAGGGCAACACGTCTCTCTGTTGTTTGTGTGCGTGCGAGATCCAATTTTTTGTTGTATTGTTTGTTATAAAAATCTAATAACATGTCTTTCTTTATGCTGTGTTTGGTTGGACGATTTGGTGAGGGATTTGGAAAGGGAAAGGGTAAAGGTGTGTGAAACTAGGTGAAATTTAGGCATGTTTTATTCACATTTCACCTACCTTTTCCATTTTCCTTTCCAAATCCCTCCTCAAATCCCCTAACCAAATACAGCATTAGAGAATGCGATTTTTTTTTTTGGAAGAAATTAGAAAAGTAGTATGTGATATCTTGAGCCTAGGTATAAGCACATATGACTTCAAAAAAAACACACATAAATCAATCTTGGGAAAATTGGAGTGTGACTTTTGTAAGAAAATAAATCTATTTTTAATAATATCAATTTAAACTTTAATATTTTAATTTATTTTCAATTTAAATTATTTATCTATTTTTGTAAGTAAAATTGACGAAAAAAGAGTATTTTAGTCATAAACTTAATGTAAGTGTGCATAAAATGTTTAAAATATCATTTTTTGTTAAGTTTAATGAATAGAATATCATTTTTTTTGTTAATGAAAATAGGCAAATGGTTTAGATTGAAAACTAATCAAAAGATTAGAATTTAAATTGATGAAATTAAAAATTCAAGTTTATTATTTTGTTACAAGAGTCAATCTTTAGTTTTTTTTTTTTTTTTTTAATTTTTCCATTAATCTCACTACAACAATGACTGCAGAGAAGAGCCAAAATTTCTGTCAAAATAAGTTTATGAGAAAACCTATATTCAAATAGTCTACATTGTTAAAATTAATGCCATATTTACATTGCATACATTAGATACATGGGGTTCATGCATTCTTTGTATTCATATGTTTTATATTTATTAGGTTCATTGTCTAAATTATATTCACGTACCTAGTTAGTTGTAAAGTTGTTCATTGAACTTATGTATAACCTTCTCTATATAATAGGATGTAAGCCTATGGGCAATGAAATAAATAAGAGGAAAATTCAAGATCAATACAAGTTAAATTCAATACAAAATAATAGTTCATTCTAGAGAGAGTTTTATCAAAAACTAACAGAAGTGGTATCAGAGCTTTGGTTGGGTGAAGAACAAGCTGGGCGTAGAGATCAGCTACGGGAAAACAAGCCCCAAAAAAGAACAAGCCGATGTCCTTGACGAATTCCAACAACCAAAATGTATCTACTTCTATCTTTAATGGTGAAAATTTTAATTTTTGGTATGTGAAAATGAGAACTATTTTTGTCTATATGGATCTTTGGGATCTTGTTGAAAATGGGTTCGAGGAACCTAAAGATGAAGGAGTTTTGACAAATCCCCAAAAGAACCAATTGAAAGAGCAAAGGAAGAAGGATTCAAAGGCTCTCTCTTTGATTCAACAAGCAATCTTTCTAAGAATTATCAAGGCAACAAAAGCAAAGGAGGTATGGGATATTCTTCAAAAAGAGTATAGAGGCAACTTGAAGGTAAGAACCATCAAACTTCAATCATTGAAAAGAGATTTTGAAAATATAAAGATGAAAGATACGGAATTGTTGAATGATTATTTTTCTAGAGTTATGAAACTTGTGAACCAAATGAAAATTTATGGGGATAATATTACTAATCAAAGAGTTGCTGAGAAAATTTTGATAAGTTTGCCAGCGAAATACAATCCTACTGTTGCTGTCATTGAAGAAACTAAAGATCTTGCTGATTTGAGTATTGAAGAATTGATGGGTTCAATTAAAACATTTGAGCAAAGGTTGAGTAGGCAATCTGAAAAGTCAATTGAAAGTGTCTTTCAATCCAAGCTCAATGTTAGTACTTCTAATTCCCAAGGAAGAGGAAGAGGAAAAGAAAGAAATGCAAACTGAAGAGCAAGAAATGCAAGAGGAAGATGAAGGTCTAATTTTCAAAGAAAGGAAAATGAAGAGTCCACTCAACAAAAGTGTGGAATTTGCAACCGAAGTAGTCATGTTGATAAAGATTGTTGGTTTCAGGGACAGCCAAAATGTTATAATTGCAACAAATTTGCCATGTCAAGAAGGATTGCCAAGTCAAGAGCACTCAACAAGCTAATTGTTCCGAGGAGCAAGAAAGTGAAGGGAACATGTTCTATGCTTGTCACATGGCATCGGATCAAAACAAGGATGTATCGTTTCTCGATAGCAGGTGTAGCAATCACATGACAAGAGATGATAGCATTTTTGTGAAAATGGATGCTTCCTCCAGTTCGCAAGTAAAAATGGGGAATGGTGCCTTAGTCCAAACAAAAGGAAAATGTACTATTGCTATAGAAACCAAGATGGGTACAAGATTCATTTTCGATGTTCTCCTAGTTCCAGACTTGGAGCAAAATTTTCTAAGTGTTGGACAACTTATGCAGCATGGATATCTTGTTCACTTTGAAGACGATTTTTGCAAAATTTTTGATTATGGGGGGAGAAGCCAAGTTGTAGCAAAAATTAAGATGGAGAAGAATAGAAGTTTTCCTCTCATTTTCCAGTATAGCAAAAATGCGGCTTTGAAGATAGATGTGATTGATAATTCATGGCTTTGGCATAGAAGATTTGGACACTTGAATTTTCAAAGTTTGAAGCATCTACAACAAAAGAACATGGTTTTTGGGTTGCCAACCATTCATGAAGTGCAACATATTTGTGAAGGTTGTGCACTTGGAAAGCATCACAGGGAGTCATTTCCAAAGGAGAAAGCATGGAGAGCTAAAGTACCATTGGAGCTTGTCCATACCGATGTGTGCGGACCCATGGATACACCAACTCATGGAGGTAACAAGTACTTCATTATCTTTGTTGATGATTTTACTAGAATGACTTGGGTGTATTTCATGAGACAAAAGAGTGAAGTTTTCTCTATCTTCAAGGAATTTCAAAAGCTTGTTGAAAGACAAAGTGGTTGTTTGACGAAAGTATTGAGAAGTGATAGAGGCGGAGAATACAACTCAAATGAGTTTATGAAATTTTGTGAAGATATTGGAATGGAAAGGCAATTGACTGTTGGGTACACTCCACAACAAAATGGTGTGGCGGAAAGGAAGAATCGAACCATAGAGGAGATGTCCAAGTCTATGCTATATGAGAAGGGGCTACCCAAAACCTTTTGGGGTGAGGCCGTGTATACAACAGTTCACTTGATGAATAGATGTCCTACAAAAGGTCTTACGAACAAAACTCCATTTGAAGCTTGGAGTGGAAGGAAACCATCAGTGAATCACTTGAAGGTGTTTGGTTGCATTTGTTATGCTCATGTTCCAAAACAAGTGAGGCACAAGCTTGATGAAAATAGTAAGAAATGCATCTTTGTGGGTTATAGCTTGAAATCCAAAGGTTATAGACTCTTCAGTTTGGATCAAAAGAAGGTGATTATTTGTAGAGATGTTCTCTTTGATGAGAAGGCGTCTTTTGATTGGAAGGAAAAGAAAGTCCAAGATCAAAGCATTGCTTTCAATAAAGAATTGGAAAGTCTACAAGTTGAAGATGTTGCAATTCTTGAATCTCCACAAAGATTGTCACCAATTGCTAGTTCACAATCTTCTCCAAATTCAAGTCCAAGTTTAAGTTCAAGTTCAAGTTCTTTATCTCCAGGTTCAACTCCAAGAAATATAAGGAGTCTTAGTGATGCGTATGCAAGATGCAATTTATGCATTGTTGAACCTGAAAATTTTGAAGAGGCAATTAAAGATGAAGCATGGAAGAAAGCAATGGAAGATGAAATTCATGTGATTGAGAAGAACAAGACTTGGGAGCTAGTGGAGAAACCGAAAGAAAAAGAAATAATTGGTGTGGAGTGGACTGGATTTTCAAAACAAAATTCAATCCGGATGGCTCTATTCAAAAGAACAAAGCAAGACTTGTGGCGAAAAGGTATTCACAACCACCCGAAATTGATTTCCAAGAAATTTTTGCTCTTGTAGCTCAACTTGATACAATTAGAGCTATCATTGCTTTGGCGGCTCAAAAGGGTTGGTTCTTGCACCAACTTGATGTAAAATCAGCATTTTTGAATGGAAAATTAAAAGAAGAGGTGTATGTTGATCGACCTCAAGGCTTTGTTGTCAAAGGCAAAGAAGAAAAAGTGTACAAGTTGAAGAAGGCTTTGTATGGCTTAAAGCAAGCACCCCGGGCATGGTATAGTGAAATTGATGTTTACTTCAATGAAAAGGGTTTTCAAAGAAACAAAAGTGAGCCAACTTTGTACATTAAGAGGTAAGGTACAACCAGTATTCTCATTGTTTCACTTTATGTTGATGATTTGGTTTTTACCGATAGTGATGAAAATTCGATTGAAGATTTTAAAAGGGAGATGAGGAAGAAATATGAAATGAGTGTTTTGGGGCTATTGCATCATTTTTTAGGCATTGAAATCTACCAAAACATTGGTGATGTTTTTATTTGCCAAAAGAAGTATGCTCAAACACTTCTTGAGAAACTCAACATGAAGAATTGCGAATCAGTTGCTACTCCCTTGATTGTGAATGAAAAGTTGTCAAAGAAAGATGGAAGCAAAGAAGCTGAAGCATCTTATTGTAGAAGTTTGGTTGGAAGTTTGTTGTACTTAATTGCCACAAGACCGGACATCATGTATACTACAAGTTTATTATCTCAGTTTATGCACAGTCCAAGCCAAATTCATTTTGGGGTTGCAAATAGAGTGTTGAGATACATTCAAGGTACAATATGGAATTTTTTATAAGAAATTTGTTGATGCAAAGTTACTCGGATTTTGTGATAGTAATTGGGCCGGATGTGTTGATGATATGAAAAGCACTTCTGGGTATGCATTTTCTCTTGGATCGGGCATAATTTTATGGTCATCCAAGAAATAACAAACTATGGCACAATCATCCGCTGATGTCGAATATATTTTAGCATCATTGGCAACTACGCAAGCAATTTGGCTAAGAAGAATTTTGGATGATTTTGGTGAGAAGCGAGGTGAAGCTACTCCAATTATGTGTGATAACAAGTCTGCTATTGCTACGACAAAGAATCCCATCTATCATTCTCGTACCAAACACATTGCTATCAAAGATCATTTCATTAGAGAAGCTGTGGAAGATGATGAGATTCAAATCAAGTATTGCAAGACTGAAGATCAAGTTGCAGACATCTTCACCAAAGCTCTATCAAGGGACAAGTTTGAATTTTTTAGAGAAATGTTGGGTGTTACACAATACGATATTAAGGGGGAGTGTTAAAATTAATGCCATATTTACATTGCATACATTAGATACATTGGACACATTGGGTTCATGCATTCTCTATATTCATGTATTTTTATATTTCTTAGGTTTATTGTCTAAATTATATTCATGTACCTAGTTAGTTGTAAGGTTGTTCATTGAACTTATGTATAACCTTCTTCATATAAAAGGATGTAAGCCTATGGGCAATGAAATCAATAAGAGGAAAATTCAAGATCAATACAAGTTAAATTCAATACAAAATAATAGTTCATTCTAGAGAGAGTTTTATCAAAAGCTAACATACATATCTAGACATTTTTTATTTTAATGTTGTCCATTCACCAAAATTTTCGAGATGTAAAAGAATTTGAAATTCAAAATTCAAGAGCTTGATGTGCACAGGCTTTGTGCTCCATTGGCTGCAGGTCTTGTTGCTCTTAAATGGGCTTGTAATCATAATTTTCTGAACATTAATGTTTTATTGCCAACTCTTGAATCTCTATTTCAGTAGATGGAGGGCATCCAGGTGGGGGTGTTATCTCATACAATCTCTTCATTCATGCCAATTATCTCAACGGCCACGGAGTTTGAGTCACAGCAGCTTTTTCCTTGGCCTGGTTTGTAGCATTTTCCCGTACCACTTCTCATGGAGAGATCCGCTTTCCACTTAATGATGGATGATCCTACCTGATAGCATCTAGCCAATTTACTGTTAGCTTTGCATCTTGTCTCAGTTTATGTCTATATGTTACCTCTGGTGTTCTTTTTTGTTTTTGCTTGATTGTTTGTAAGGCTTGTTGATGTTGTTTGTTGATGCTTCCTGTGTTACTTTATATATATATGTATGTGTGTATATATTTGTTTCCCAGAAAGCAACCAAGAGGGGGTGAATTGGGTTTCTTAAATAAATTACTAACTTAAAGAGTTAACCCAAATAATAAATAATTAACAATATGAAACAATAAAGATGAGTAATAAATTAAAATTTAATCCAACTGAAAAATAAATATGATGCAATATAAATGAGACTAATAAAAATAAATTAAGCAAAGGAAGGGAAGAGAATGCAAACACAAAATTTATAGTGGTTCGACTCAAACCAAGCCTATATCCACTCCTCAAGATCCTCCTTGAGATTTCTTCACTATGCGTCAAATAGAAATTACACTCCTAGCTTTACAGGTGCTAGTGAACCTTAACAATTGATTAACCCTGATCACTCCAACCAACTAGTTGTGAATCCGATGCTAGTTACACCTAACCCAAGTGATTTTAAATAAAAAATCACTCATAAAAATTATCTCTCTCTTCTACAAGAAAATTATAAGGGATTGGAAACCCTTTTACAATAAAAGCTCAAACACTCAACAAATTTCTCTCAAAGAAATTATATAGCTCAATGCACAACACAATGTTTTAAGAATTCTTCAATATCACCCACAATTTTTCACCACTTCTATGTCTTTTGTTTTCTCCACAAAGCTTCTTTTATAGCCATAGAAAAAAACTAGCCGTTGCAAAGAGATTCTAGGTAGGCTTCTCTTTCCTTCTATTTTTCTTCCATTTGAATTCATTAGCCTTTTGGACTTGCATCATTCTTGCCAAGAAACACTTCAAATCAATCAAAGAAAGAGAATGAATAAGGAAAGATATGGAAATGATTTGAATTGATTTTTATTTATTTTTATATTAAATTAAAGTATTCAAAAGATGCACAATAAATTCAGTTATCAAAATGACAAATTTTATTTTCATATTTTGTGTCAAATGATTGTAAAAAAATGTGTATTAAAAAATCACAATTTATTTTATAATATTTTAGACATCATCAAAATCAAACCATAGGATTAACAATATTAAAGAATTCTCTTTTCTTGTGCTAAATAAATAAATAAAAATTGTGAAATCCTCTGTTTTGTGGTGTCATATAACACACCTAACACTGTTTGCCATTGTTTTTATTTTATCTCAGTTTTGAACATTTAAATCTGTAGCACAGCCACACATGGCTGCTCAAGGAATATGTGAGTTGTATTTATCATGATAAGTCCCTACTATTTAGTCTTCGATCCAAATATTGTTACTTCTAAATTAACCCACACATACAATTTATTTTCTTCAATATTTTTTTTTTTCTGGTTTGTTTAAGTGAATGATTTTGTGACATGATGATTATTTGCTTTACTTAATATATAATTTTCCAGGTTGTCTGTGGAACCATGAACGGTAAGAAGTCCTGGTTTTTAACCATTTAATTGCAAAAAAATGGACAATTTTAATATTTGTTATTTGCTGGAAAAGGAATAGCCATAAAAACATGATATTAAAGAATCAAAATGTGGTGGATTTGAGATTAATGTGACTACAGCCGTCAACCTCATTATACAAGCATTCTGAAATAAGAATCAAAATAGGGATAAAATCAAATAAAGGGCATAAATCAAGTAGAAAGAAGCAAAACATTTCTGTTTTTAGTTCACAAATCATTCTAACATGACTAACACTCCCAACTACACCAGAACAATTTTTAGACTGGTCTTATCGTTTTGATATATATGTACATGCCTCATGCGACAAGCTAGATTCATAGTTAATGAGCAACATCACAAGCTAGTCGAGATGAAGGCTTCTGAATGGATCATGTAAGCTGCTGATACAGAGAATTTTGTAAAGCAGAGATCAATATGGTTAACTTAAAATACAATTTTTACAAAAATTCAACCTTTTGGTCTCAAAATTGGACATGGCTTCTGATAGGAGTAGAATAACAACCTGCGAAAGAGCTCCTATTTCCCTCTCTTGGATTGGACTTTAACTTCATGGTGATTTTTTGTAGAATGAAAGCAAGAATCTGCACATTGTTGATGCAATGTGGGAACATTTTATTAGTACTTTGTGATTCTATCTGCACTGAATGGAATTAAGTAGGTCATGATTGTTGCTTGAATAGAACAGTGACTAATTTTTTATGCCAAGGATTTCATGTTTGATGGAATGCATTTCCAAGATGCACTCAAAAGCCTCCTCGCTTTAAAAGGACTCTGAGAACATTATTGGATTTCCAAAGAATATTGGATTGTGTCGTTGCTTGACTTAATGGACTTTCTGATAGCCAAATTAATTTTTTTAGTATGCCATGAATTTTGCTTATATAGATTCCTGTGCTCAATTCACATAACTTTTCCTTCAAATACTATTTACATCTCAAGTTTTGGACACTCAATCTGTTTTTCTGTATAACTTGGTCTCTTTCGAACTATTTCTCAAGTTTTGAACCCTCAATCTGTATCAACTTAAAGTTTCTAAAAGGGAACACCTATAAAACCTATAACATTAGGAACTTCAGGACTATTGTTGTGGCTGGCTGGTATAAAATCATTGATTTATTTATCAAACTCATAAATTTCAGATTGACCAACGGATCAAGCCTACACTATATAGAATGAATCATAATGATTGGATAAGTTTTGATTGTTCAGTATTCCTACTAGTCAGTTTTTGTTGGACAGGACCCTAAGGAAACAAAGTAAAGCAAAGTAGAGGATAGGCAGCATGATCATCTGATAGGCAGTTTCACATTCTTGCTCGGGTGACACATTGATTAATCTCACTTCTCATTTGAGTTGATCCTGTCAATTCTGGAGACAGAATTCTGCCAATTATGGAGACAGAAATTGTTGTAGAGCAAAGACCACAATAATTTAATTCGAAACAATTGTCATACCATTTTGGCATGGCCATTGATAGAGGTAGAATCGTAGAGCACATTTGGAAATCTAATCTCTGATAAGCTTATAGACAAATCCAGAAAATAAATGTAAAAACATTTGGCCCTCAATCCGGCAAAGAAAATTCTTTTTGACAAATTTTGTAAACAAGGACGGAACAAGCAAGCTCCTGTACATCTTATCTTCTTCTTCTTTTTATTTTTTTATTTTTTTTAATCTGGTGTATAAAAATGTAGAGACAGAAAAAGTAAAAAGCTTCACTATGCGAGAGTGAGAAATGGAATTTCTTGTTTTTTATTTTATTTTTTATTTATCTGAGTAATTTGTTTCATAACTTTATTGTTTATTGAACTGAAGGCATGGCAGATCAGTAAATGCTACTCTCTTGGAGATGTCCTTTCTATATTGCACTCAAGAATGTAGTTTTTCATATTAGACAAAATGGAGGTAATTTTCTAGAAGGAACACTTCTAAGACTAGCAACTTCAGGACTTAATTGAATCCCTGCATTTTCTTCCATTTAACTGCATACAACTATGAAATGTCATCATTCATTTTTAGTCGACAAAAGAAGCCATAATAGCAGGATACTAAGAAACCAAAATATGTTGGATTCAAAATCAATGTGACTACAGTCATCCAATTTGAAGAATCGCAAAAGCTCTTAATTAAGCATCTGTTATAATAGCCCAACAATGCATTAGTTAATTGGTTGACATTTTGTTTAATATACTTGTTCATTCATAGGATGAAAGTTATCCTAGCCCATTGGTGTTCACATTCCAATTCATTTTGGATATTGTGATATCCCACATCAATACAATATGAATTTTTAGTATGGTATATAATGAACCAAGTAGGGTACTTCTGCAACTTGGACTTGAGCTACTTTAAGGTGTTAACATTTCAGCGCATTCATCAAAAAATGATTAATGAATTCTTACACTCATTTATATTTTGCTAATATTTATTAGCATCATGATTAAAAATACATAAAGTCTTTTCATTCATGCCAATTATCTCTACAGCCAAGGAGTTTGCTCACAACAGCTTTTTCCTTAGCCCAATTTGTAGCATTTTCCCATATCTCTTCTTATCATGGAGAGGCCTACCTGCTTTCCTTTTGATACCGAATGATCCTACTTGACAGCATCTAGTCAATTAAGGTCCATATGTTACCACTGGTGGTCTTTTTTTCTTTTTTTTTAAATTTTAGTTTTGCTTCAGTTTTTGTAAAGGCTTCTTCTTGTAATTAGTTATTGTTTCCTGAACTGTGTTACTTTTTGTTTTATTTTTTTGCTTGGTGTTACTTTTTATATGTATCATCGAATGATTTTTTTCACATGCCATTAAAAAAAAAAAAAAAAAAAAAACCTCTGCAATTCTATGCTTGGTGGGGTCATAACACACCTAACACTTTTTGCCATTGTGTTTATTAAATCTGTAACACAGCCACATTATGGGCTGCTCAACAAATGTATGTATATTCATCATGATAAGTCCCTACTATTTGTTGGATCAATTCGTCTTGAATTCTTTAGTTGTTAATCTTTGGGTGTTTAAAACTTGGCGATGATCTTGTCTATGTAGAATAGAAAATTGGTGCTTCAAGTCACGTTACTTAGTTGATTTCCTAAAGACAATATTTGCACCCACCAATAGGTGTGCAGGAGGTTACAACAAAGGGCTTTGATAGAGACCCCCTCCAATCATCACCCCCACACACACGTGGCGGGTGTTGGTTGGAGGAGAAGGAAAAAAAAAAACAAAAAAAAAAACTAGCCAATCATGTTGATGTAGGACAATCTTCACTGTATTTAAATAGTTTAAATTCTGTTGTGTACTAAACAACAACCAGAATATAAAGAAATAAAGGAAAGGAGAGAATTGGTTTGATTACAAAAATCAAACTAGAAATAAAATAAATAAATAAATAAAAACAGATTTTATTTTGTTACAAAAACAAAAATTAAAATTTGATTTAATAACCAAATAAAACATAATAATAAATTAAACAACTTACTTGATTAATTTCTTCTAATAAATATCTGATCAAGTCCAGTGTTTGACACTGTGTCCTTAAGACAGATTTGTCCTCTCCTCAGTGCTTTTAGAATATGGACGTCTATCTCCCAGGATGAAATGATCAACTACAAACAATAGCAACACTACAAATTATTTGCCTAACGAACACACTAAGTGTTTACACTCTTTCTTTCATAAATTAAATGCAGCAAAATGTAGAAATTTATAGCAGAAGATGGAGTACGAAAATTGGAGTAGAAATCCAAATGGGGGGCTAGTCTATTTATAGGCAAAATTGTGGCTGTTAGTTTTGAATTAAACAGGTGCAAAATCTGTTCAATTTAAACAGATAGGCACTGTTTGGACAGGTTGAAAACTGTTCAGTTTTGAATTTAAACAGATATAAATCTATTGGGTTCAAAAAACGGAAGGGACCTGTTTGGGTGTACAGCAAAAACCCGGACCAGTTTATTTCCGGTTTAATTTGAATTCTGGATTTTATTTTACCAAAAAATAAAATTAAATTCAAATATTTTTGGCCCAAAAAGATATGTATTGGGCGGGACAAGCCCAACCTCACACCACGCACTCGCGCCCAAGCCCAGCCCGACCGGACGGCGGCGCGCACGTGTGGTGATTTTTGGGTCCAATGGGTCTAGCCCATAACCTCCCTCTCTAAAACACTTGGGTACCCCTTGGAGCACACCCCAAGTACAAAACCCATGCCTTATAAATCCATTCAAAACTTTCCACCAAATTAATGTGGGACAAGCCTTATTCAAACTTTAAGGAACTTCCACCAAAACTCTATTTCCATGGAGCATACATTGACTTCAATTTCCCATTCACTCGGTAATGGTTTTGAGCAACCAAATATACCACGTGAATCACAACGCAGCATAGAACGCGTTACCACTTTGACCTACGTAAATCGACGCACGGGTCCCACCTAAATAATAGACCAAACTTAGAAATTTTTTTTGGTTTTACCCAGAATTTTATAACCATTTCCAATAGTTGAGAGGTGGTCAAAGGGGGTGGAGAGGAAAGGAGGTCTGGAACATTTTTCTACAACAAATATACAATGAAACTTGATCTGAGTATCAAGTCTACCGGTATCTGCACTGACGACAGTAGATCAAAATACTCTTGATATAATCAAGAAAACCAAAATACTGATAATCAAGTCTGTAGAATTTGGTTACCAGTAAGAAAAGCAGAAACTTACTTAAGAAACTCTTAATCAAAAACTTTAAATCAAGAGAGAGAGAGAGAGAATTGTGGGAATTCTTTTAGGATTTTGGATGGATAGAAATGGCTAATTTCGCAGCCTATTTATAGGCATTGATTCATTTGATCGAATGGTCATGTCCCTTGATCGCATCCGATCAGATCTGACTATTGGATCAATGATCTATGATATAGATCAATCTCACACTGAATAGATGCCTTGACCAATGACACCTAATCATGATCGGGTGCCATCTCAACCGTACAATTGTGCGCATCTCCAATCAATCAACGACTATGATCAGACCACTTCAGATTGGACATGCAACCATTCGATCGGTTGGTTGACTTGTCATGCCCCTAAATTTGGACAATTAAATATTAAATTAGAACTAAACCCCAATCGATATTCCATCATCCAAATCTTAGGGGTAAAACAAAATCTAAACGTTCTCGTCTCCATAAGGTTTAAGTAAATTTCCATGCTCAAAAGATTACAAGAGATAAAAAAAACTAACAAAATGCCAATCAAACCATCTACTATAATTTCATAACTAACCAATACCTCCAACATTAAAGTACCAACAACTAGTCAAAACAACTTAAATAATGTAAAGTTGAAAAATAATCCATAATGCCAAATTGCCATAATACCAAGGTCATAAAATAAATAAATAAATAAACTAATATCAATCCTAAACTCCAGAAAATAAAAGAAATCCGAAAGACATGTCCTACAATCATAGCTATTTCTCGTAACCACCGTAGCCCCAACTAATCCTGCAAATGAAGCTCGGCTGCGCTCAAATAGAACGCACCCGAGTTGCCAAGAGAAAAAACGGGTCATTATACAAGTATACTGGTATGAGTACAAATATTTGACACCCATGTGTCCACCAAACACAAATAAAAGTACATTTAATTCTTGTTACGGGACAAGACAAATAGTTTCACCCGTATCGAGACAAAGGGGTAGTTTCCCAAGATACGATGGCAATTAGTTTCTTACTTGTACACAACTAAATATAAATTGAGTATAAAATAAACAAAATAAACATAAAGATTATGGTGGGTCAGCCCTGCATAAAAAGTTAGCAAGACCCACCATTCTGCAAAAAAAGTAAAGTCAGTATAATTTAATCATAAGTAAATTGCAGAAACAGTATAAAAAAACGCACTATTTTATGCTTAAATCATTCGAATTGACCAAAACTCAAAGAACAAAAGTTGTACAGAATCAAATTTTCTAAAAGGTAACGTTAACGAATTTAGTAGAAACTAAACAAGTTGAGAGAAAAACTTAATAGAAGAACCTAAATGAAATTCGATCGAAAAATCTAGAACGGAAAACGAAAAGAAACTTCCCTAAGATGATTTTTTTTGGAAAAAGTTCAAAACACGAAAAGTATTCAGAATAATGTTTTACTTCAGTTTATGCAAAATCAATAAAATGAGCTCGTTTCGTGGGTTAAAACAGCCTCTAAAATATGCATTACTAAGATAAATGAAAACTACAATAACCAAGATCATCAGATTACAAGTTCTAATTGATCTTTTTAGTAAAAAGTTAAAACACAAAAGTTGTCTAGAATTACGTATATATGCCTCTGCCCAAATTTCGTAATTTATCAAGGTCGCTTACTATTTTTCAAGATGTACAAATCAATACAATTCAAACTATACCAATAAGTTCATATTTAATTCTTTGTACTTTAATTCCACCACTTCAGCCATTCACTTCCGGCCTACACATATATCCCATGTGCCTTCCGTATACCTAACACCGCTCTAAAGCTAAACTTGCACGAGGATATCATCTTGAGTTTGACTCACACTGCTCGAATGATTAGCGTATACATACGCGCATAAAACAAAGCACTCGTCTACTCCTGAGAACGAGGCAAAAATACATATATACACAATCTCTCATCTACTCATGAGAACAAATATAACAATGTCAAGCATAAGGCATTCAAATAAATCTCATAATCCTCACCTTTTTTTTTTTTTATACACTCTTTCTCACCAGCACTAAAATAAAACAACAATCCATGGAGTCATGTGGAATATAAGGAATATGTCTATGGGTTTCAAATTGATTTTAATTTCATATAATCATGAGTGTGATTACAACCATATAATAAATACATATAAAAATTCTAAACCTTGCACACATAACTAATCAAAATAATTAAAATCAATTTACCATCTACATACAAATATAAAATCAAACCAACATCAAATAAGTAAATAAAAACAACAAATTAAACATAAATAAAGGAAAGTAGGTTTTGCACTCGCAATTATTTTTTTGAAAATCAACGAATCACTTGAACAATTAATAAAGCCACCAAAATAAAGCCTTAAACTTTTTTTTTTTCTCTCCTCTTTCTCTCGGCTTTCTTTTCTATCTACTTCTTCCCGTGGCTGCTGCTGCTATAAATTGTAGGGTTCCATTATATATATATAACCAAAAAGGCTCTAACTTGCTTTCTTTTATTTTCTTCTATTTTTCTCTCTTCTTTTGTTTGCCTCTTAATATTACAACCTAACCACTATTATATTATACAAATACAACATAAATACACCATATATAAATAAAAATATAAGATTATATATATATAACACCTTTTATATATATAAAAAAATATCAATATATATAAATATTCAAATTAATTATATATAATTAAATATCACATTAAATTAATTAAATACCACATTAAATTCTCATGCATCCACACAATTAATAAAGTCAAAAATAAAATAAAATAATAATAATAAATATGACTTGCGAAAAATTAGAGTCGCTACATGACTTATCACCCACATCATTGCCATGCGGAATTGACTGTATTCTACGTCACCCATGCCACGTCGGATTCACATCATTGCTCCAACCTGCTCGATGCGTTCGTGCTAAGTGGGCCATCAAACGCCACACAGCCCATGACACGCGTGTGTGCATACACAAAGGAATATTCCATATAGCATTTTATTAAGTGCTCCATATTTTTCTCTCTTTCTAATGTGGGACAAAGTCCCCAAACTTATTTCAAGCTTTCCAAAGAAAAACAAAGGTTTTGAAAACACCCAAAAACTAAACTATAAATTTTGAAAACCATTTTGAAAATTCCCCAACACTATTTAGTCTTTCAATCCAAACAGTCAGTACATTAAACATATGTTATGATCATTAGCAAGATGCCCAGACACATGAAATTGAAGTGAGACTTTGCAAGTAATGTTAAATTGCAATTTGTGGTTCCAATAGCATACACCAGCCTTGATTTGAAGGCATGCAAAGCAAGTTGAAGAACGTTTACTCATCGATGAAAGTTACAGGCCACAAAGACATGTAAATGCAAATAATTTGTAGAGCACATTGTCCAGTCCCATGTACGAAATTCGTTCTTGCCTTTCATTTAAACCCATTGGCACTGCATACTATGGCTGACAACTATTGTAAACATAGCAACTTTGAATTTTTTAAAAAAAATTTATTTTGTCCTTGTGTGTATAACTATTGTGGAATACTAAATTCTTCAGGAGTAGGAGAAAGTTCATCATCAACTTCTATGGCTGAGAGGCAGCGACAATTAAGGTGATCTTATACCCATATTGTTGAGGACGATGTTGTCAGTGTAGAAGAAAATGTAAAAGCAATAGTGGATCTTTTGGTGAAGGAGAAGACTCGTTATAGAGTTGTTTCCATTTGGGGGATGGGTGGTCTTGGCAAGACCACCCTTGCTAAGACGGTCTACAAACACATTAAAATTAGACGTCATTTTAAATGTGTTTCCTGGGCCTATATATCTGAACAATGCAATACAAGGGAAGTTTTTGAAGGGATTCTTATCAAACTTCTCTCTCCATCAAACGAAGAAAGGAAAGCAATTAGAAAGATGAATCATGATGAGCTAGTCAAGAAACTTCATCAAGTCCAAAGTGAGAAGCAATGTTTGGTGATTCTCGACGACATTTGGAAGGATGCGGATTGGGATAGTTTGAGTCCAGGCTTCCTAAATACTACATTGGTAGGCAGCAAAATATTGCTAACAACTCGCAATGAAAATGTTGCTAAGCATGTAGATCAACAATGCGTGTTTTATAAATTGAGGCACTTAACAGAAAAAGAGAGTTGGGAGCTGTTTGAGAAGAAATGAAGGTACCAGTAATTTTTAACATCCTACACGATCTAATTAATTATTTGTGCTTTTAAAGTTTCAAATGTCTTTCTTAAACTACTTTCCTTTCGGATTTGAATTCTTTCAATATGACAATTCAATTTGAGAGAATAGCTTGGTTTTGGTGGGCCCATTTTGAGACCATTTTTGATAAATTTAAATTGTTCATTTTTTTTTTTTTTTTATAGAATTCATTAGGTAGAATATTCATACAAAAACTAACTAGAACAAAACAAACCATACATACCTTGGGCCATGATGTAGTTATGCTATAGAATTCAAGAACAACTAAGGCCTTGTTTGATTAATAGCGAAAAGATTAATAATTTCATGAATTAGTGTAGGATTAGTTATTTAATAAAATTAGTGAGAAAATAATTTATTATATATTTATTTTGGTTTTTTTTATTTCATACTTGAAATTATGATCCCACCCCTCTCAATATTAAAAATTCATTAATTTCATGCCGACATGTAATCCAATTAATAAAATTTACAATAAAAAATGGGATTGTAAGTTTATAAGTTAACAATCCTAATCCTATGCTATAATCTTACAATGTGCATCTCAAAAGGGTGCATATGGTATCTTCTTCATAACTCTTCTGTAAATTTTTACAAATAACATAAACCATTGAATTTTATAAATTTTCTCACCACAAAAGTCACGACTTCTCACCATAAAATATCATTAAAAAAGTCAAAAGTCATAACTTCACCATTAGTAACTTTAAGATGCACAATATAAATTAGACCCACTTGTTTATCATTTTTTCTTCACTATTGGTAACTTTACCATATAGTGACATAACACATTACAAATATTCATTACTTTTGATGATACAGTTCGTTCCAGGTGGAACGGGTCGGACTGATCCATGCTTCTCAAGCCTACGTCCGAATGACCAAGCCCACCAGAAGACCTGCACAAGAGTTCAACGGGGAACGGGGGGTCCCCCAGCGAACCCTCCGACGAGCAAGTTAGAAAGAGAAGTGGAAAGTAGAGATAGATTAGAGACAGAAAGCTTAACCTTCTTCTTGTCTTCGACCTTTGCTTATATCCTTTGGTAATCATTTCGTTGCCTCTTCCAACCTGTCATCTTGGTCGAAAGTCTATGCTCTAGCTTACCTTATTCATGGTGAAGCCGTTCTGTCCCGACGGAGATGGGTTATCACAATAAATGCTGTAAGGGGCTTCATTAATGGCGATGTGCAGTGGCAATAACTTTGCAGATCTTTATCTGCTTATGTGGCTTGCCCTTCTCTTGCCATGTGTCTTGATGTCATTGGTTCTTTATTGCTACGTGGGGCTTTAGCAAAGTTGGGCTTTAGTATTTGAGTTATGTATTGGGCCCTAAATGGTGGGCTATAATCTTTATGGGTTTACTCATGTCAGTAGTCTCCCATTCCCAAGTACAGCTTTAGTCCAACGAAGGGAATAATGAAGAAAAAGAGGGTAGTTAGAGACCGGCAAGGTGAAGGCTGACCAAGAGGAGTGACCGACCATAAGAAGTGCCGACCGCAAAGGGTGGCTGAGTGGAGGGACCGACCATGAGGAGGGCCGACTGCGAAGGGTGACCGAGTGGAGGGACCGACCATGAGGAGGGCCGACCGCGAAGGGTGGCCGAGTGGAAGGTCCGACCATGAGGAGGGCCGACCGCGAAGGGTGGGTAATGTGGCGCGGGGCTCGAGAGGCGGCACGGCACGTATTGAAGTGAAGTGGAATAGACAGGGAAGGAAAATGGGGCAGTGGATCGTGGTCGTACACGTGGTCGAATCGCGTAGTGGGGAAGGTTAGGCGTTGGGCAAGAAGTGAAACGATAGGTCATTATAGGGTGTTGAAAAGACAGTTTTGGCAGATTTTTGAAAATTTTTCAAACTGGCGTAAATTAATTGTGACCCTTAGAATACAGGCAAGCCTTGGGCTTTTGGTATTATTCGTTTTACCTACCTTTTTGTAAAAAATCAAAACATTCCAAGTGTAAACTCCTTCGTTGCTAGCGATACGGCCCTGCAACACTTTGTGAATTTTTTTGTGCCCGCATCCGAAGCTATTCGCAGACACACAAGAGAGATGGCCCAAGAGGAAGCAACAAATGCAAGGGTTGACCCACTAGGCGACGATGATGCAGTAGGTTTGGCAGAACAATACCGTACGGACCGTAAAGAGGGGGAAGAAACGAGTCAAGCGGTGCGAGCTCACCCCAGGACAATAATCTCGGTCGCGAGGCCTATCAGTCAAGTGGAGCCAGACCATTGGCACACCAAACTGGATAGATCCGTACTGACAGCAGAGGAGTTGGAGGGAATAAGGAAGAAGTACCAAATACCCTCGGAGATAGGGCTAAAATTGCCCACCACCACGGAAAGGGCATCAGATGTGCGGTTGGGTGAATTCAGTTTGTACGAAGAGGCATTCCAAGGGGGTTTGAGGCTTCCTCTTCCCCAAGTAGTGGTGGATATTCTGAATAAGCTAGAAGCGGCGCCAGGGCAACTGATGCCGAACGCCTGGAAGATAATAATGGCCTACGCGAGTGCCTGGCTTCAGGCGACTGGAGGGGCGGCAATGACAGTAGAGGAGTTCTTCTTCTGTTACAAGGCTTCCAGTCAGCAAGAGACTTGGGTCACTCTGCAAGCGGTGGCAGGGCGAGAGCTGCTGGCAGGTCTTCCATCGTCGATGAAGGGATGGAGGCCGAGATGGTTTTTTGTAACTGCGAACGGTGGAGTGGGAGTTCGCGCAACGTGGAAGGTGCCCACCAAATCGGTCGAGCAAAAGTTTGACAAAACAACGGAGGATCGAGTGAAGAGGGTGAGGGAATAGAGGGAAGAGAAGAGAGTGAGATGGGACGAGCTGGTCCTGCCTTCAACGTTGTTTGCCCTGAACTTGGGGCCGCAACCGTTAGAAAAGGATCCGGCACGAGAGGAGTTGGAAAGGCAACGGAAGGCGAAGGAGGAGGAGGAAAGGAGGTTGCTCGCCTGAGCGAACAAGTACAAGGAGACCCAACTGAGGCCCGCTTCAAAGCCGATCGCGAGGGAGCGGGTCTGATCGCGCCCCAAGCCGTTGAGGGAGAAGGATCTTGGTGGCTTCGAGCCACGACCGCCCCAGTGGACCCTCTGAAGGAGAGAAATAAAAAGGAGATGGAGGCTTTAAAGAAGAAGAAAAGAGTGAGGAGGAGTGAGGAGGAGCCTCCCTTGAAGAGGAGAAAGGAGGTGACGGCGGAGGAGACCCCCATGGCGAATGGGGCAAAGGAGAAGGGAGTGGGGGCGACTTCAGAAGGGAAAGTTGCCTCAGAGGCGTAGGGGGACAAAGGTGAAGGGGCCCAAGAGGGAGAAGAGCAAATGAGTGCCATGGGCCCCAAGATGCAAGTAAAGAGTGGGTCAGCTGGCCCTGAGGCGCCCCAAGGAAAGGGGGTCAGGCTGAAGACGGCCATCTACCATGCGCCAGCAGCGTCTGGGCGACTGGAGGGAGAAGGAGGCCCAGCCAGGACAGCTACAGATCGCCTTTTGGGGGTAGTGGAAGAAGCAGCTGTACGCTCGGTGGGCAGTTTTACTGAGGTTGAGCTGCTAAGGGGGCTGTGCTCTGCCCAAATAGAGGCAACTGCCTTAGCAGGAGCCCTATTGAGAAAGGCGGCGGTTGCCAAAGGCGAAGTGGGGCCACTAAAAGTAAAGGAGGAGGCAAAGGCCCAACTTAAAAGTTTGAGGAGAGAAACGGATGGATAGAGAAAGACCACGCGAAGTGTGTGAACGAGGGGGTTGGAAGAGGCCCAGAAGGCCAAGAAGATGCAAGTGTTGGCGATGGTGTAGGGCTATTCAGCCGATCGAGCCAATGCTGAGCTGCTCGTGACCAAGTTAGAGCTAAAGGCGGAACGTCGCAAGGTGGTGTTGCTCGAGTTCCAACTGGGGAACGAGCAGAAGAAGCTAGGAGAGGCCCAAACAGCCTGCACCGTCGCCAACGAACGGTAGGAGGAGGCCATGTCCAGCAACGAAGATCTTCGTGCTCAGTCGATCAAAGAGAAAGAAGAGTTGGATCTAAAGATCGCTGAGCTGGAGAGGACGTTGACGGACGAGCGGGCCAAGTCAATGGAGAAGAAGTCGAGGTTAGAGAAGGAGTTGGAGGAAGAGAAGACCAAGGCAGCCTCTGAGAGGGCAGCATACCCTGACTTGTGCGTCGCAGCAGTAGAGCAGTTCAAGGGGTCTACTGACTTCCAAATGGCGATCGATGCCGCGGTCGGCAGAAACTTAGCAAGGGAGGGGTCTGGGGGGGTGGGCCCGTCGAGAGTGACCGCTGGGAGCAAGACTGAAAAAGAAGTGATCCAGAGCTTCCAGCGGTCGGACTTCTACAAACACGAGACGGCTGAGTTTTGGGACAGCGACTGGAAGACTTTCAAGCTCACGGCAGAAGAGCTATTCCCAGACTTGGACCTCAGCAATGTAAAGATTGACGAAGACGACGTGGCCCAGACCCCCTTAGACGAGGGCGTTGAAGAAGAAGACCTCGCCTCAAGTGAGGAGGAATGATTGGTGTGAACAAAATGTGTACTTAGAGTTTTGGTTATTTGTTTGTTTGTTTGTTTGTTTGTTTTTTTTTTTTTGGAATTTCTGTAATAAACTTATGTATAAGTTTGTGAATGAAAGTGGTGATTTAAAATATAAGAAAGCCTCAACGCAGAGTCAAGTTTAAAATGTAATAAAACCTCAACGCAGAGTGAGGTTTAAAATATAATAAAACCTCAACGCAAAGTGAAGTTTAAAATGTAAGAAAACCTCAATACAGAGTGAAGTTTAAAATGTAATAAAATCTCAACGCAGAGTGAAGTTTAAAATGTAAGAAAACCTCAATGCAGAGCGAAGTTTAAAATGTAAGAATGTTAAAACGTGAAGTTGTGAATCATGGCCCAACAAGGAGCCAGCCTGACCTGGAAAACGTTGAACTGCAATTTGACTAAGTATGGTAACTATGCCACGATCATGAAGTTGCAATAGTGGCCTTGGCCGATCTCTTCATTCGTGCTCAGTTTGGCCTGAGCCAGGATTAACACGGTCTGGCTGAGGCTTCAAGTAACTCAGTCTGGCTGAGCTCTTCATGCTCAGTCTGGTTGAGGCTTTTCATGCTCAGTCTGGCTGAGGCTTTTCGTTCTCAGGCTAGCTGAGGCTTTAATCAAAGCGTTATTGGAATACCACACAGATAACTGAGATGTAAGCTTGTTGTCATTAAAGTGTAGCCCATTTGATCAGAAATGTACATCATGTGAGAGAAGACCAAGAACATTCAAGTGTGTAGATTGCCAAAAAGAAAATACAATAACTGATCGATACAAGAATAGGAAATTATTAAAAATAACGCTTCAAGTGTTCGGTGTTCCACGGATGGAGGAGGTCTCGACCTTCCATGTCCTGAAGTCGGTATGTACCCGGACGAGGTCTGGCTTTAATAATGTAAGGTCCTTCTCACTTGGCTGCCAGTTTGCCCTCAGTCGGATTTTTGGTGGCAAGAGTTGTTTCTCGTAAAACAAGGTCCCCCACGGCGAACTCCCTTGTTCGGACTTTTCGGTTGTAGTGAGTTCTCATTTTCTGTTGGTATGAGGCCCATCTGACTGCAGTGGTTTCTCGAAGTTCTTCGATTAGGTCTAGGTCTGCCTGACGCAGCTCTTCAGTTAGTTATAGATTCGGATGTAGAACCCTTGGGGTAGGCAGACCGATTTCCACTGGGATGACCGCTTCAGCGCCGTATGTTAAGCGAAAGGGGGTCTTCCCAGTGGGAGTCCGAGCGATAGTGCGGTAGGCCCAGAGTATGTTCGGTAATTCCTTAGCCCAAAGTCCCTTAGCGGCTTCCAGCTTAGTTTTGATGATCTTCAAAAGAGAACGGTTGGTGCCCTCAACCTGGCCATTGGCTTGGGGATGACCTGGGGAAGAGAAACATGGCTGGATTTGAAGTTCTGCACAGAATTTCTTGAACTTGGCATTGTCGAATTGTTTGCCGTTGTCGGAGATGATGGCTTGAGGGATGCCAAATCTGCATACGATCGACTGCCAGATGAATCTGGTTATGTTCTGCTCAGTAATTATGGCAAGGGGTTCTGCCTCCACCCATTTAGTGAAGTAGTCAATGGCGACAATTGCGAATTTGGTTTAGCCTCGGCCAGTGGGAAATGGGCCAACCAGGTCGATCCCCCATTTGGCGAATGGGTAGGGACTGCAAAGTGTGATCAATTCTGTAGGAGGAGCATGGGGGATGTTGGCAAAACGTTGGCACTTATCACATTTGAGCACAAAGTCAGTCGCATCTTGATTGAGAATAGGCCAGAAATAACCAGTGCGAAGTATTTTGTGGGCAAGGGACCAGGCGCCCGAATGATTACCACAGATACCCTCATGGACTTTCTTCATCACGTAGGTTGCTTGAGCAGGATTGAGGCATCGCAGATACGAGCGTGAAAAGCCACGTTTGTATAAGAGGCTGCTGACAAGAATGTAATTGGACGACCGGGCGCTGACCTTGGTGGCCTGCTGTTTTTCATATGGAAGTTCCCCTATTGTCAGAAACAAAAAGATGTCGGCCGCCCAAGGGATAGGTTCATTTTGGAGAAAGTAGACTTGCGGCTAGTTTGGGAAAATGGCAGGGTGGGCCAGGTACTCGAGACGGACACCGTGGCTGAGGTCTCACTGGTCTGCTGAAGCCAACTGAGGCATCTCATCTGCCTTGGAGTTTTCCGCCCGAGGGACGTGCTTGATCTGGAAGGTATTGACGAGGTGAGCAAGGAGGAGTGCAATATCCCTGTAAGCCCGCATTGTGTCTTCCTTGGCATCGAATTCCCCCGTAATTTGTCCGACAATAAGCTGGGAATCGCTGAACACCCGGATGTGGCTGACTCCAATGTCTTTGGCTAAGCGGAGACCTGCTAGCAATGCCTCATATTTGGCCTCATTATTGCTTGCATCGAACAAGAAGTGGAGAACGCATTTGAAATAACCACCCTCAAGGGCAGTGAGGATGAGACCAGCCCCACTGCCTTCTTTGCGGGATGATCCGTCGACGTTGAGGGTCTAAGAGTAGGGGTCGTCTCGCTCGGTAGGGGTTGGTGGGGGTGGAGAAGCTGTGGTTGGGGTGGGATTAGTGAATTCCAGGATGAAATCGGCAACAGCTTACCCCTTAATCGCTGTTCTAGGCCGGTAGGAGATATCAAACTGGCTGAGTTCGACCGACCATTGCATAAGTCTGCCGGAAAGCTCTGGTTGTTGCATTATCTTCTTCAATGGTTGGTCAGTGAGGACCACTATGGAATGGGCTTGGAAGTAAGGGCGGAGTCGTCTGGAGGCGGTGACCAAGGCCAAGGACATTTTTTCTAACAATGGGTAATTTTGTTCCGCTCCCCTGAGAGCCCGACTGATGTAGTAGACCGATCGTTGGACAGAGCTGTCTTCCTTGATGAGAGCTGCACTGACTGCGGTGTTTGACACGGCTAAATAGAGGAAGAGGGGTTCGCCTATGATTGCCTGAGAAAGGAAGGAGGGTTGGCCATGCACTGTTTCAACTACTGAAAGGCCTCTTCAGACTATGCCGTCCACTCAAAAGTTTGCCGAAGAACTTTGAAGAAGGGGAGGCACTTGTCCGTTGCGCGGGAAATGAAGCGGTTGAGGGCGGCAACTCGGCCAGTAAGCCTCTGAACCTCCTTAACCGTTCTGGGTGACTACATTTCAATCAAGGCCTTGACTTTTTCGGGGTTAGCTTCGATGCCCCGCTAACTGACCATGAAAACCAAAAACTTCCCAGACCCTACGCCAAAGGCACATTTCTCCGGATTGAGCTTCATTTGATACTTTCGTAAGGTGGCGAAGGTCTCTCGCAGGTCGGCCAGATAGTCAGTGGAGAGCTTGCTCTTGACTAGCATGTCGTCGACATATACTTCCATGTTCTGGCCTATCTGATGATGAAAGACGGCATTGACCAACCGTTGGTAAGTGGCTCCGGTATTTTTCAACCCAAATGGCATCACACGGTAATGGTAGGTACCTCGGTCGGTGATGAAGGAGGTGTGTTCTTGGTCAGACGGGTGCATCAGGATTTTGTTGTATCCAGAGAAGGCATCCATGAAACTGAGCATTTGATGACCGGCCGTGGCGTCAACCAGCAGATCTATGCGAGGAAGAGGATAGCTGTCTTTGGGGCAAGCTCGGTTGAGGTCAGAGTAGTCGACATAGAGTCGCCATTTACCATTGTTTTTTCGAACCAGAACCATATTCAATAGCCACCTGGGGTAGTCCACATTCATGATAAACTGTGCCTCAAGGAGCTTATCTACTTCAGAAGCAATATGGTTATTGCGCTCCAGGTGAAAAATGCGCTGCTTCTGGCGGATAGGTTAGAAATGTGGCTCAATGTTGAGACGATGAGTGATGAAGGAGGGGTCAATACCCAGCATATTGGAGTGAGTCCAGGCAAACACATCGTTGTAATCAATCAGGAGGGCGGTAAGGTCGGCCTTGGCCTGGAGGGATAGTTGGCTGCCGATCTTGGCAGCTTTGGGCGGGTTGGTGGGATCGATGAGGACCTCGACGAGTTCCTCCACTGGTTCCCCTCTGACTAGCTCATCCTCGTCTTTGACATCGAGTCCTTCAATGATCATAGTCTCCTTGAGCTTGACTTCTTTAAGTGAGGCGACACAACATTCTCTGGCCACAGTCTTCTCTCCCCTCACTGTGCCGACACCAAGATCGGTGGGGAACTTGATGGCAAGGTGGAAAGTGGATGTGATAGCTTGGAAAGCATTTAGGGCGGTGCGGCCAAGGATGATGCTGTAGGCAAAGGGGCAGTCAACAACAAGGAAGGTGATCAACTTTGTGGTCTGCCACGGGTACTCGCAGATTGTGATGGGAAGATCGATGGAGCCGATGGAGGTCACCTGGTCGCCAATGAAACCGACCAAAGGGGTTTGGAGAGGAGACAGACTTTCTTCCTCGATCTTTGAGCTGGCGGAAGCAATTGAGGAATATGGTATCTGAAGAACTACCGTTGTCGACAAGAACCCGTCTGACCTTGTAATTAGAGAGGAGGGCGGAAATGACGAGAGGGTCGTCATGGGGGTAACGGATGCCTATGCAGTCGGCGTCTGTAAAGGTGATAGGCTCAGTCCACTGCTTGGGTTGTTTGGAGGGTCGGTCCAATGTGGCGATTTCTTTGTCTGAGCCCTGTCTTATTTTTTTGAGTTCTGCCCGCTGAGCCGAGCGGGATGGTCCTCCATAAGCAAGCCCGCCGGAAATAACTCTAATTTCTCTAACAGGTGGGGCGGGGTTACCTTGTGTCCGAGGTTGTTGTGGAGGGCGATCATGACCTTGGTTAAGTTGTGTTGGTTGTCGGGGAGGGGTGCGTCGGCGGTTGTTTCTGATGGGTTCAGTCCGTTGTCTCTGCTGAGGGCGAGTTTCCGTGAATCAACTGAGACGTCCTTGACAAATCAAGCCCTCGACCTGATCTTTGAGGTTAACACACTTCTCGGTATTATGGCCGTGGTCCTGGTGAAAACGGCAATATTTGAACTGGTCTTTCCGATTGGAAGGAGTTCATGATGGTATGGGCCATTTCAGGGGGTAGTCTCGCTGGATTTGATTGATGACTTGTTCCATGGGGGAATTGAGGGATGTGTACCGCTCGAACCGGTCGGGCGGTCGGGCTGGTGCCGACCGGTCAGCTTGAGGGGGTCGGTCGGTAAAATGAGGTGTTTGGTTATTGTACTAGGTGTTTCTGGTTTCTGAATCCTTTCTCTTCTCCCTGGAGGTGGGGTTTTTGGCTGTAGGGTCTTGGCGAGCGGCTAGGGAATCTTCGGCGTTCATGTATTTTTGAGCTTTGGAGAGTAGGGTTGCCATGAAGGTTGGGGAGTTTTTAGAGAGGGAGAAAAGGAAATCAGATGACCGTAGACCGGCCATGAAAGCTGTAAGGATGTCCTCGTCATCGTTTTCCGCTACCTGCAAGGCTTCGGTGTTGAAGTAGGTAATGAAACTGCGCAGTGACTCCCCCTCGGTTTGACGGATGTTGAGGAGTTGGGTTGTCGGACGTCGCTGGCGCTGGGCTCCAATGAAATGGCTGAGGAAGGAGTCACTGAGGTGCTGGAAAATGGAAACAGAGTCTGCTGGCAATTGACTAAACCAAAGTCGAGCTGACCCCCTTGAGTGTCATAGGAAAAGCCCAACACATGATTTCATCAGGGAATGCATGGAGGATCATGAGGGTTCTGTAGGTCTCCAAGTGGTCGACTGGGTCCGTTGTACCATCAAACGAGTCGATGGTGGGCATTTTGAACTTGGGGGGTAGAGGTTTGTCCCGGATGGAGGCAACGAATGGTGAGTTGGCTGTGGTGGAGCATGACTCCTTGGAGCTGGAGCTTCATGGCTCGAAGTTCTGCATCCCAGAGAGGAATGTTGTCACCACCGGAGGGCAACGGGGGCTGGACGCTGCTGGCCTCTCCTTCAGGGGTTGGTGCCAGGACGATGGATGCGAGATCCAGGGTGGTGGATTTATATCTGGAGGAGGGGGCTGCAAGCCTTCCGGGTTGGGTGGATAGGGCGGTTGGATAGTATGGCTCGGGGCTCGTTCTTGGTTAGGTGGAATATCTGGAGGTAGTGGAGGGGGCATGGGAAGGTTTCTTTGGAGTAGGGCATTAATCAAAGCTTGGTTCTGCTTGGCCAGGCGGTTAATGCTGTTGGTGAGCTCGGTAAAGTACTGTGGTGGGTTGTTTGGATTGGGAGGGTCGACTTGATGGTCGGGAACATTGGGGTAGGAAGCCATGGATCTAGTTGTGACCATCCACCTTCGCAAGTGGTAAGAAGGAGTTATTGAGAAAGGGCCTCCGGTGACAATGAGCACAACTGGCGCGCAGAGTAAGAGAGTTCCCACAGACGGCGCCAACTGATGATACAGTTCGTTCCAGGTGGAACGGGTCGGGCTGATCCACGCTTCTCAAGCCTACGTCCGAATGACCAAGCCCACCAGAAGACCTGCACAAGAGTTCAACGGGGAACGGGGAGCCCCCCAGCGAACCCTCCGACGAGCAAGTTAGAAAGAGAAGTGGAACGTAGAGATATATTAGAGATAGAAAGCTTAACCTTCTTCTTGTCTTTGACCTTTGCTTATATCCTCTGGTAATTATTTCGTTGTCCCTTCCGACCAGTCATCTTGGCCGAAAGTCTATGCTCTAGCTTACCTTGTTCATGGTGAAGTCGTTCTGTCCTGACGGAGATGGGTTATCACAATAAATGCTGTAAGGGGCTTCATTAATGGCGATGTGCAGTGGCAATAACTTTGCAGATGTTTGTCTACTTATGTGGCTTGCCCTTCTCTTGCCATGTGTCTTGATGTCATTGATTCTTTATTGCTACGCGGGGCCTTAGCAAAGTTGGGCTTTAGTATTTGAGTTATGTATTAGGCCCTAAATGGTAGGCTATAATTTTTATGGACTTACCCATGTCAACTTTCATCAACTTTCTTACAATGTGCATCTACGCCCTTAGGGATGCACGCTCTAGATTTGTCTAGATAACAAATATAATATATGAAAATAACTTATGTTACAATATTTTGTTAAAAATTTAGACAATAAAACATACTATGCTACTTAAGCTCAATTTGTGTTCAACTTGTTCAAAGTTTGTTTCAGATCGGTTTGTTAAACATTTGTATAATTTTCATTTTTGATGTAAGGTTTAAAATTTTGAGAATTTTCTCAAAATCAATTTTTAAAAATAGTTTCACCCAATCTATTTTTGTGTATCATTTTAATTCTTTTTTTATAGTTTTGGGAACAAAGAATTTTAGCTTAGACACAATGTAGTTAGACCTCATGTCAAGTGATGAAACTTAATATAATTTTTGTGTTGTAGTTAATAAATTCATTGGTGTATTTATTGGTTTCTTAGCATTATTGTTTTTAATATAAATACACATTGCTATTTTTTATTTATATCAGTACCGTCCATATAGACTAGTACAAACTTACCAACAGATACAATTTTTTCCCCTCTAATTTTATAGGATTCACATTAAGCACAAAAATGATTGAGTTAGGAAAGGCAATGGTCAAGCATTTCGGTGATGTACCATTGGCAATTGTGGTATTAGGAGGACTTTTGACAACAAAGGACAAACTAGTCGAGTGGAAGAAGGTGAGTAAAAACATTAGTTATGACTTAGGTAAGGGCAAAGGTCAAGGAGGAGTCCCAATAACAGAAATTTTAGCCTTAAGCTAACAAGACTTGCCTTATCATCTAAAGGCATGCTTTTTGTATTTGAGCCATCTTCCTGAAGATCATGATATTCGAGCAAAAAAACTGATTCAAATGTGGATGGCTAAAGGCATTGTGTCGCAGTCATCGATACCAACACAAGTAAGAGAAGTAGAAGAGGAAACAATGTTGGAAGTTGGAATGAGTTACTTGGGTGAGTTAGTCCAAATATGCATGGTTCAAGTCCAATTAACAAGCTTCAGAAAAAGGATTAAACTTTGTCGCCTCCACGATCTCATGAAAGACCTATGCTTGTTGAAGGCCAAAGAGGAGAATTTTCTTGAGATTGTTCACATTAGAGCCTTTGGTCATCAGCTCGCGTGGGCAGACTCTGCGCTACCTTCTTCATCATCACCATTAACAACAATTCGCAGACTTGCCGTGTACTATTTGGGTGCCCATGATGCCAACTTTATAGAAAGTGAAAATATTATTCCCCTATCTGGACTTGACATGAAGAATCACAACCATATCCGATCATGCCAATTTTACTCTTTTGGCAATGAATTGGAAAGTTCTGGTTGGCAAAAGTTAGAATTACTCTTGAAGGGCCTCACATTGCTTATAGTTTTAGACCTTGAAAGAATTACTATATCTGGGGAAGGGGAAGGAAAAGGAAAAAAGTTTCCTAGAGCAATAGGAAACCTAATTTACTTGAGGTATTTAAGTATAAGAGATTCTGATATTAAAAGTTTGCCTTCTTCTATAGGCAACTTGGGATTCCTTCCAACCCTAGCTATAATGGGATGCTGGAATTTAAGAATTGTTAGATATCACCCCATGTGAGGGGTGATTCCTTTCACATGGTGCACAAGCTTGCCAACCTACAAAGGTGAGTTGGCCATGTGAAGAAAGCCACCGAAAGCAGAAAAAGTGGACTAACAGCCAGCTCACTTGAAAGACTCTCCCTCCTACCATTATGTGCATAAATGGAGAGGATGGGAGAGAGTTGTAACATAGAGAAACAAAATAGTCTGAGAGTGTGTCTTTGTTGTAATTCTTCCATTTCTCTCAATATAGTGAAATCCGCTGCCCGTGGACGTAGGCGACTTGCCGAACTACGTAAATCTTTGTATGTTCTTGCTTGTGTGATTGTTTTCTGCCTCTTAGGTACAATAAATTGGTATCAGAGCATCGTTGTGCCAAAACAGAGCATCCGCAACTCTGTTTTCTGCAAACTGAAATATTCGAAGTTGTCAAAATCAACTTCTAAATATACCAGGAGGTCCGTCTCGACGGGAGAAGTCCAGACCCAGAAAGAACAGACAAAATGGAGGTCGGGGTGGCCCACAGGCGCCGGTCAAAGTTTTGCACGTGAAGTCAACTCTTAATCAGAAGACCCACGCGCAACAAGAGGTAGAAGACGACGCTGTGCAGCCAAAATATATACTTCATATATATATTTCAAGGAAATACAAACACCAAGACTAGGCGTGTCCAAGTGGCCAATGCTCCTTTCTATACTCTACTTTGCCAGAGTTCGAATCTTGGTAACAACAACCTGAAAATCATTTTTCCAAGACTGCCACGTCATCTCCACCCCAGCGCCATGTGGTTGCCAAGTCACTGCCACGTCATTGACACATCAGTGCACCTGCCACGTCAACTACCACGTCAGCCGGATTGCCACGTGTCTGCCCCGTTAGTCGCCTCGTCAGCACGTGGAGGATTGATCCAGTGCTACGCAGCTGTAACAACCCCCATACCGTTTACCGATTTATGACTGATTGATTACTGATTACTATTAACTGAGACTGATAATGACTGATAACTGGACTGAATAAAGTACTGAACTGACTGACTGAAATTGAACCTGAATTGATTGAGTATATTTATTGTATTGCATATTCTATCTGTTTGATTGATTATATATATCTGTTCGTGTTTTATGTTTAAACTGCTAATTGAAGGCCTTATCGGCGGCCGAACTGTAAACTGATTGATGTTTTAGGATCACCATAATTTATGTGATTTTATGGCATATTTAATTGAAATGTGATTAGGTATGATTAAATTAGATTAAAATGAGTTAAATTGCATTCTTAGACTTATTTACCGAAATGCCACTCTAGCGGCCCATTATCTCCACCTTTTTGATCTCCTCATTACACTTAGACACAACATTTGACTAGCCTCATTCTTGAGACCACCGAATTATAGAGAGAGACTAGAGTTCATCTAATCTCCTTGTGGGTTGCTTGGTGGAAGTGAAGGAATTGAAGAATTCTTGCATAATTGAGCCTCCTTGCTTTTAATTCTACACCTAAGGTAGATCACTCATCTTCTTAATTGTGTTCTTGAGTTGTTCTTGCATGGTTTTGAACTAAATTGAAGTCTAGAGCCAATTTATGGCTCAAAGTGGTGGATTAGAGTTTAATTGTTGCATGCATGGCCATATTGTTGCATTTTGAGGTTGATTTCATGGGAATTAGTACATGCATGCTCATATTGTTGTTATAGACCATGTTTTCATATGGTTTTGAAAAGAATGAGCTCAATAGAGCATGATTTGAAGCCTTAAATTGATTTAAAGTCTTGCATGTGGTGTTTGAGTTTCATTCTTGAAAAATGGTTTGAGATTGGGTTTGAATTAAACACCCTTGGGCTTTGATTTCTTAAATTGAGTTTTGAAACATGTTATTCTATGTGTTTAAAAGAGTTTTCCAGAAAATGGGCCCAAGAGGATCGAATTGGGAGCATCAAATTTGAGTTTTGAACTTAGAACACAAATTTGGAATTTCCAGATTTTGGTTGTCCGCTCGAGCGGGGGAAGTGCCGCTCGAGCGAGAAAATCAAGCTCCCAGTACTTTTCGCTGTAGTATCAGTCTGCTCGAGCGGGAGAAGTAACGCTCGAGCGGAGAAATCGAGCATCCAGTACTTTGCACTGTTCATCAATCCGCTCGAGCGGAGGAATTTACGCTCGAGCGGAGCATTGAGTGACACGCTCGAGCGGGGAAGTTGACGCTCGAGCGGGTACCTTTGTTTGCTTGTCCGCTCGAGCGGGACTTTGTTTTCTGAAAATTTCTGAAACTGTTTTCTGTGCACATCTTTGCATCCTCATCCCATCCTAGGCATTCTTAGGCCTACTTTAAGACATCTTAATGAGGATATAGATGTAGAACACGCCGAGGCATAATAGGGAGTTAATTATTCTATTTCCCAACTGTGTAACTCAGAGTGTGTTCAATCTGTTAACTGTTTAGGGTTGGCATTTCGAGGAGACGCTCTAGCTACTGATAGCCCAGAACACTGTGAGTAACAATTGTGTAAAGATATGTTCAAAATGATTATCTTCTGAACACTGAACTGAACTGTTTACTGAACTGATATTATTTACCGAATGAATGTATGTCCTTTATTTCTGAACTGTACTGTGGCATCCTTAGCACCTACTGTTTACTGTTACTGTTACAGAGATCTCTGTCGGTTTCCTTGTGGAACCACTACTATTTACTAACTGATGGCCATCATCACTGTTCGGTCTTTTAAGACCTACTGTTACTGTTATGCTAACGGATGTACCACATATGACTGTTTACTGTACTGAACAACTGATATACTGATTGAATTGAACTGTTTTCATTACCGTAAGGACATTCATTCTAAACCTCTTTACTCTTTATGTTATTCACTGGGCTTTAGCTCACTGCTCATATATATATATATGTAGGTGTACAGGCACCGGACCAAAGCTAGACGCGTCGGGGTTATTCCAGTTTTGTCAAGTCAGCCTACGTACCTCACTGCGAGGTTCCAAGCCTATCGTGCCTGGGCTTAGGGGTGTCTTAGCATTCCCCCTTCTGTACTGTCTCACTGTTTTGTATAAACTGAATGCTTACTGTACTGTTATCAAGGGATTAAGTCCCTGTACTGTATGACTGTAAATTTTGGTATAGACTGTACTGTTTGACTGCATGAATGTATGAAAAATCTTTTTGGCATACAGACTGTCACAGCTCATTGGACATTATTTATGTACTGTATTGGCTTCCGCCAGGCCCTGTACTCTATTTTACTGTATTACTGTTAAGCAGGCCTTCGGTAATCTCGGATTACTGGCCGGTTATGGTGCTAAACCCATAGGGCCGGGTTTGGGTCGTGACAGAGTGGTATTAGAGCGATACTTAACCATGAGTTATATCACACACACGTGTCCAAATGAGCTATAGGGTGTCCTAGAAAAGTAATAGGGCATTACATGAGCATGAAAAGTGTGTGGTTATGATATGTGATATGACTGTTTATATGCTAATGTGTTGGCCTGATTAAAGACATGACTGTTTATATTGATGACTGTTATAACTGCTTATAGTGAAATGGATAACGCAAATGAATCTGAATCCTCATCCACTGAGGCTAGAATGGCCAGAATGGAAAGAATGATGGAACTGATAACTGCTAGACTTGATCAACAATAGCCCCCACCTCCTCCTCCGATACAGCCGGAACCAAATGTGAATGTATAGAATGTAAATGTTGATGATAGGGACATAATTGCTCTCACCCATAAGTTCAGCAAAATGAAACCGCCATCCTTTCAGGGAGGCCTTGAACCGTTGAAAGCTGAAGCTTGGGTACTTGAAACTGAAAAGCTATTTGAAGTGTTTCCGTGCTCCGAGGCACATAAAGTACTGTTGGCCACCTTTACTCTACAAGAAGAAGCTAGAAGGTCGTGGATGCTTATCCGAGATGAAAATACTGTTATGACTTGGGCTCAATTCAAAGGAGCCTTCTTTGAGAAGTACTTTCCTCAATGTGTCAGGGATAGAAAAGTGACTGAATTCGAACAGCTGAGACAGGGCACCATGTCTGTTGCTGAATATGAAACAAAATTTACCGAGCTTGCTAGATACGCGCCACATATGGTGGACACTGAATATAAGAAGGCCAGGAAATTTGAAGGCGGCCTTAATGTTGCAATCCTTGACAGAATAAATGTTTTAAAGCTACCGACTTATGTGGGTGTTCTTGACCGAGCATTGATGGCTGAGTCGAACATCGAAGCTGTGAGACAATCTGAGACGCTGGTATCTGAATGGCGTGGTAAAAGACAGAATTTCAAATTCAAGAAAGGCAAGCACAATCAATTGAACAAAAAGCAAAATACAGGGTCAACGACTACTTCTAGTCCTAGTCAAGGAAACAATCCCTTTCCGCCCTGTTCCGAATGTGGTAAGAACCATAAAGGAGTTTGTTATAAAATCTCTGGTGCTTGTTACAGGTGTGGCAAAGTGGGCCACATGGTGAAAGATTGCCCTTCCATTGCTCCGGGCAATAGTAAAGCTGCACCAAGCGCAGCAGCATCTACCGTTGCACCAAAGCCTAACCCCAAAGCTACCGGAAAAGAGCCTATGAGGCAGGGCCGAGTGTTTGCCCTAGTACCAGGAGACGTGCAAAATACTGAAACCGTTGTGTCAGGTATCCTTTCTATTTGTGCTCAAAATGCATATGTACTGATTGATTCGGGGTCTACACATTCTTATGTGTCGCATGCTTTTTCGTGTAAATTGAATAGACCCTTAGAACCTATGAATTACCTGCTAGCTGTATCATCACCTGTAGGAGGATCCATGACATGTGCATATATGTATCCTGCTTGTGAAATTATTGTTGGGGATGCACATCTGTTTATTGATTTACTGCCATTGAATATTGATCATTTCGATGTAATATTGGAGATGGATTGGTTACAAAAATATCATGCTACCATTGACTGTGTGACAAAGCAAGTTATTTTCCGTCCACCTGGTTTGCCTGAATTCGTATTCAATGGAGTTGGAGTAGTACCTCCTCCATATTTGATTTCATCTGTGAAAGCTGTTAAATTGATTAGAAAGGGGTGTAAAGGATATCTGTGTTCCATATTGACTGTATCTATTGATGATAATGTTAAAACTGATGTGAACTGTATTCCTATAGTCAGAGAATTCCCAGATGTTTTTCTAGATGAACTGCCAGGGGATTTGACTGACAGGGAGATTGAATTTACTGTTGATGTGATTCCGGGTACACAGCCGATATCCAAAGCTCCCTACATAATGGCCCCAACTGAACTGAAGGAATTGAAAGTACAACTGCAAGAACTGTTAGACAAAAAGTTTATCAGGCCCAGTACTTCACTGTGGGGCGCTCCTGTTTTGTTTGTAAAGAAGAAGGATGGTTCACTGAGATTGTGCATTGATTACCGCGAACTGAACAAGGTAACTGTAAAGAATAAATATCCTTTGCCGCGCATTGATGACCTATTTGATCAGTTACAGTTGCACAAGTGTTTTCCAAGATTGACCTCAGATCGGGGTATCATCAACTGAAAGTGAAACCAGAAGATATTGATAAAACTGCTTTTAGAATGAGGTATGGCCATTATGAATTTTTAGTTATGCCATTCGGAGTCACGAATGCCCCTACTGCTTTTATGGACCTTATGAACAGAATTTTTAAACCATACCTTGATGATTTCATTGTGGTATTTATTGATGACATCCTGATTTATTCTAAAACTAGAGAAGAACATGAACACCATCTGAGACTTGCCCTACAGACCTTAAGAGAACAGAAACTGTATGCTAAATTGTCTAAATGTGAATTCTGGCTTGATCAAGTTATGTTTTTGGGGCATGTTGTTAGCAAAGATGGAATTTCTGTTGATCCGCAGAAAATTGAAGCTGTAGTGAACTGGCCTAGACCAACAAATGTGACTGAAGTCCGAAGCTTTTTGGGATTGGCTGGATATTACAGAAGATTTGTCAAAGACTTCTCCAAAATTGCCCTACCATTGACTCAGTTAACTCAGAAGGGGACATCATTTGACTGGACTGACCAAAGGGAATCAGCATTCCAAGAGTTGAAAACTCGACTTGTGACTGCACCGGTTTTGACTTTACCTTCAGGTACGGATGGTTATACTGTATTTAGTGATGCTTCTCATAAGGGTTTGGGGTGTGTTTTAATGCAGAATGTGAGAGTTATTGCCTATGCTTCCCGACAACTGAGACCACATGAAAAGAACTACCCAACCCATGATTTGGAACTGGCTGCAGTAGTGTTTGCACTGAAAATCTGGCGTCACTACCTTTACGGGGCGACATGTGAAGTATACACTGACCACAAGAGTTTGAAATATTTCTTCACACAGAAAGAACTGAATATGAGACAGCGCAGATGGCTAGAATTGATCAAAGATTATGACTTACAGATTCTGTATCACCCGGGAAAAGCCAATACCGTTGCCGATGCACTGAGCCGGAAATCGATTGCAAACTTAGCTTGTTTGCTCACTGGACAAAAAGAGTTGCTTTGTGACCTTGAAAAATCTGGAATTGAAGTTGTTTTGAGGGAACAAGGGGGAACGATAGCTGCTATTACTGCTCAACCGGCATTGATTGAAGAAGTTAAGGAGAAACAGCAACTGGATGACTTCTTGAAGAAGATCATCGAAGAGAGAGAGTCTAAACCGAGACCGGGATTTAAATTTGAGAATAATGTACTGACTTTTCAAGGAAGACTGTGTGTACCGAATGATATCGAATTGAAAAGAAGAGTTCTGCAGGAGGGCCACAATTCAAAATTTTCGATCCATCCGGGGAATACGAAAATGTACCAAGATCTGAAACAGAATTTTTGGTGGCCGGGAATGAAGAAGGAAATTGTCGACTTTGTGTCAAAATGTCTTCATTGCCAACAAGTCAAAGCGGAACATCAGCGACCCGCAGGCTTACTGCAACCCTTGCCCATACCGGAGTGGAAATGAGAGCATATCACGATGGATTTTATTGTTGGATTGCCTCGCTCCAGAAAAGGTATGGACTCTATTTGGGTTATTGTTGATAGACTGACTAAATCTGCACACTTCTTACCTGTCAAGACAATTTATAATGCGGACAGATTGGCTATACTCTATATTGATGAAATTATTAGACTGCATGGAGTGCCTGTGTCTATTGTTTCTGACAGGGATTCGAAGTTTACGTCGAGGTTTTGGCAAAGCCTACAGACTGCATTGGGTATTGAATTGAGGCTGAGTAGTGCCTATCATCCTCAGACGGATGGCCAGTCAGAAAGGACCATCCAGACTCTAGAAGATTTACTGAGAATGTGTGTCCTGGATTTTCAGGGAGATTGGGAAAGTCATCTGCCATTAGTCGAATTCGCCTACAACAACAGTTACCATTCAAGTATCGGTATGGCGCCTTTCGAGGAAAATGTAGATCTCTAATTTGCTGGGCAGAAGTTGGAGATGGGCCTTTGCTTGGGCCCAAGATTGTTTATGAAACGACTGAGAAAGTGAAACTGATACAGCAGAGACTGAAAACTGCACAAAGCAGACAGAAGAGTTATGCAGATGTCAGAAGACAGGACAGAGAATATGAAGTAGGTGATCACGTGTTTGTGAAAGTGACACCGATGAAAGGCCAGACTCGTTTTGGAGTCAAAGGCAAGTTAGCGCCGAGATATGTCGGACCGTATCAGATTATCGAGAAAATCAATCCGGTGGCGTATCAAGTTGCGCTCCCTCTTGAAATGGAGCATATGCATAACGTCTTCCACATTTCGATGTTGAGAGACTATCATCGAGATCCGTTTCATGTGATTGAGCCCACTCGGATAGTGCTTAGTGATGACTACACTTACGAGGAACGGCCCATACAGATTGTAAACAGACGGATCAAGAAACTGAGGAACAAAGAGATCTCACTGGTGAAAGTGGACTGGCAAAACCATGGTGGCGTGTACGTCACTTGGGAAAGGAAAGATGACATGGCTAAGAGATATCCTGATTTGTTTCCACTGAATCCTGTTTTCTTCCAGAATGAAGGTAACTCGAGTTTAGAGGGTTAAACTCTTTGTAAGGAGGGGAGACTGTAACAACCCCCGTACCATTTACCGATTTATGACTGATTGATTACTGATTACTGTTAACTGAGACTGATAATGACTGATAACTGGATTGAATAAAGTACTGAACTGACTGACTGAAATTGAACCTGAATTGATTGAGTATATTTATTGTATTGCATATTCTATCTGTTTGATTGATTATATATATCTGTTCGTGTTTTATGTTTAAACTGCTAATTGAAGGCCTTATCGGCGGCCGAACTGTAAACTGATTGATGTTTTAGGATCACCATAATTTATGTGATTTTATGGCATATTTAATTGAAATGTGATTAGGTATGATTAAATTAGATTAAAATGAGTTAAATTGCATTCTTAGACTTATTTACCAAAATGCCACTCTAGTGGCCCATTATCTCCACCTTTTTGATCTCCTCATTACACTTAGACACAACATTTGACTAGCCTCATTCTTGAGACCACCGAATTATAGAGAGAGACTAGAGTTCATCTAATCTCCTTGTGGGTTGCTTGGTGGAAGTGAAGGAATTGAAGAATTCTTGCATAATTGAGCCTCCTTGCTTTTAATTCTACACCTAAGGTAGATCACTCATCTTCTTAATTGTGTTCTTGAGTTGTTCTTGCATGGTTTTGAACTAAATTGAAGTCTAGAGCCAATTTATGGCTCAAAGTGGAGGATTAGAGTTTAATTGTTGCATGCATGGCCATATTGTTGCATTTTGAGGTTGATTTCATGGGAATTAGTACATGCATGCTTATATTGTTGTTATAGACCATGTTTTCATCTGGTTTTGAAAAGAATGAGCTCAATAGAGCATGATTTGAAGCCTTAAATTGATTTAAAGTCTTGCATGTGGTGTTTGAGTTTCATTTTTGAAAAATGGTTTGAGATTGGGTTTGAATTAAACACCCTTGGGCTTTGATTTCTTAAATTGAGTTTTGAAACATGTTATTCTATGTGTTTAAAAGAGTTTTCCAGAAAATGGGCCCAAGAAGATCGAATTGGGAGCATCAAATTTGAGTTTTGAACTTAGAACACAAATCTGGAATTTCCAGATTTTGGTTGTCCGCTCGAGCGGGGGAAGTGCCGCTCGAGCGAGAAAATCAAGCTCCCAGTACTTTTCGCTGTAGTATCAGTCCGCTCGAGCAGGAGAAGTAGCGCTCGAGCGGAGAAATCGAGCATCCAGTACTTTGCACTGTTCATCAGTCCGCTCGAGCAGAGCATTGAGTGACACGCTCGAGCGGGAAAGTTGACGCTCGAGCGGGTACCTTTGTTTGCTTGTTCGCTCGAGCGGGACTCTGTTTTCTGAAAATTTCTGAAACTGTTTTCTGTGCACATCTTTGCATCCTCATCCCATCCTAGGCATTCTTAGGCCTACTTTAAGACATCTTAATGAGGATATAGATGTAGAACACGCCGAGGCATAATAGGGAGTTAATTATTCTATTTCCCAACTGTGTAACTCAGAGTGTGTTCAATCTGTTAACTGTTTAGGGTTGGCATTTCGAGGAGACGCTCTAGCTACTGATAGCCCAGAACACTGTGAGTAACAATTATGTAAAGATATGTTCAAAATGATTATCTTCTGAACACTGAACTGAACTGTTTACTGAACTGATATTGTTTACCGAATGAATGTATGTCCTTTATTTCTGAACTGTGCTGTGGCATCCTTAGCACCTACTGTTTACTATTACTGTTACAGAGATCTCTGTCGGTTTCCTTGTGGAACCACTACTGTTTACTGACTGATGGCCATCATCACTGTTCGGTCTTTTAAGACCTACTGTTATTGTTATGCTAACGGATGTACCACATATGACTGTTTACTGTACTGAACAACTGATATACTGATTGAATTGAACTGTTTTCATTACCGTAAGGACATTCATTCTAAACCTCTTTACTCTTTATGTTATTCACTGGGCTTTAGCTCACTGCTCATATATATATATGTAGGTGTACAGGCACCGGACCAAAGCTAGACGCGTCGGGGTTATTCCAGTTTTGTCAAGTCAGCCTACGTACCTCACTGCGAGGTTCCAAGCCTATCGTGCCAGGGCTTAGGGGTGTCTTAGCATTCCCCCTTCTGTACTGTCTCACTGTTTTGTATAAACTGAATATTTACTGTACTGTTATCAAGGGATTAAGTCCCTGTACTGTATGACTGTAAATTTTGGTATAGACTGTACTGTTTGACTGCATGAATGTATGAAAAATCTTTTTGGCATACAGACTGTCACAGCTCATTGGACATTATTTATGTACTGTATTGGCTTCCGCCAGGCCCTGTACTCTGTTTTACTGTATTACTGTTAAGCAGGCCTTCGGTAATCTCGGATTACTAGCCGGTTACGGTGCTAAACCCATAGGGCCGGGTTTGGGTCGTGACAGCAGCTAAGGAGTAGCCATAGATCTGAGGTATCCAAATTGTTTTGGCCTGATCTAAGTCATTCGGAATCAATTTCTGATGATCCAATAGTACTTTCCAGCTATTTGGAGTATTCCGGACACATCCGTACGGTCAGTTTTTTGAATCGGAGTTTCTAAAAAAAAACAGTCTAAATGGCAAAATCTACAGAGAGGAGATTAGCCGAGTCTATAAGCAGCCCCACGGCTACAAACAACTCTAGGTATTGGACCTCGGTGTCCCATGCCAAGTTCGAGGTAGAAAAGTTTGATGGAAGCAGCAACTTCGGCATGTGGAGATGCGAAGTTAAAGATATGCTTGTCCAGATAAACCTGCACTTCACTCTGGGAGACAAACCAGATAACCTGGACGGGATAGAATGGGAGAAAGTGAATCTCCTAGCCTACAGTTCCATTCGACTTTGCCTTCACAGAATATGATATTGCGAAGGAGCTTTGGAAGGCGCTGGAAGACAAGTTCATGACAAAAAGCATTGAGAACCGGCTCTACTTGAAGAAGAGGTTGTTTCATTTCGACTATAAGAAAGGTATTTCGATGAACGAACACCTAAACAATTTCAACAAAATTCTTACCGACTTAAAAAACTTGGATGATCACATTGGTGATAAAGATAAAGCACTGTTACTGTTGAATTTCTTGCCTAACACATATGATCATCTCATCACCACTTTACTTTACGGTAAAGAAAAGATCAAGTATGTTGATGTTGCAAACGCCTTGGTAAATAATGAGTTCAGAAAGAAAGATAAATCTGCAAACAGGGACTCAACATTCGAGGCATTAACAGTCAGAGGCAGGACAAATAACAAAAGATATATAGGGCGAGGAAAGTCTCGCTCAAAATTCAAAGGGAAATCATCAGATAGAAGACGTCTTGCAAAAGACGAGTGTGCTACTTGTCACCAGAAAGGTCATTGGGCAAAAGATTGTCCCAATAAAGACAAGAAAGAAGAAAAGGTGAACGTTGCACGAGATAGAGATAATGGTGAAGGATCAGCCTTCACAGTTTTATCATATGGCCAGTTTGATGAATGGATTCTAGATTCCGGATGTTCCTACCACATGTGTCCTAACAAGCAGTGGTTCTCGAGCTTACAAGAGTTCTATGGAGGAGTTGTACTGATGGGCAACGACCAAGCTTGCCAGACAAAGGGGATTGGAACAATTCGATTGAAGAGACATGATGGAACAATCAGAATTCTTGAAGATGTTCGGTATGTACCAGATTTGACAAAGAATCTTATCTCAGTGGGAGTTTTAGACTCCAAAGGTTATAGAGTAGCTATGGAAGGTGGAGTCCTCAAAGTTGTTCAAGGAGCATTTGCTGTAATGAAGGGTACTCGACAAGGAAATTTATATTTCCTAGACGGCTCTACAGTCACAGGGAGAGTGGCTGTCTCCACCAGCTCAGAAGATGATGTATCAGACACTTCCAGACTTTGACACATGCGCCTAGGGCATGTCGGTGAGAAGGCTTTACAAGGGTTGGTAAAGCAAGCCCTGTTGAAAGGCGCCAAAACTGGGAAGCTTGAGTTCTGCGAGCATTGTGTACTGGGCAAGCAAACAAGAATCAAGTTTGGTACTGCTATTCATCATACCAAAGGGATTCTAGACTACGTTCACACTAATGTATAGGGTCCTTCCAAGAATGCTTCATTGGGAGGTAAACACTACTTTGTGTCGTTCATTGATGATTTCTCAAGAAGGGTTTGGGTTTACACAATGAAGCATAAAGATGAAATATTAGAAATCTTTCTTATGTGGAAGAAAATGATTGAGACCCAGACAGGCAGAAAGATCAAGAAGCTCAGATCTGGACAATGGCGGGGAATACACATCAGATCCCATCTTTGAGGTTTGCTAGAATGAAGGGATAGTGAGACATTTCACAGTTCCTGGAACACTGCAGCAAAATGGAGTTGCAGAACGCATGAACCGCACTTTGGTGGAGAAAGTCCGGTGTATGCTATCACATTCTGGTTTGAGCAAGGCATTTTGGGGCGAGGCATTGAACTATGCTCGTCATCTTGTTAACCGACTACCTACTGCAGCACTAGATGGAAAGACTCCCATAGAGGTATGGTCAGGAGTGCCAGCTACTGATTATGGTCAGCTATGTGTCTTCGGATGTCCAGCCTATTTTCATGTTACAGAATCTAAGTTGGATCCTAGAGCCAAGAAAGCTGTCTTCTTAGGCTTTAGTGACGGTGTCAAGGGATACAGACTCTGGTGCCTTGAATCAAAGAAAGTTGTCACTAGAAGAGACGTTACCTTTGATGAGTCTACAATGCTGAAGCAACCAAATCCTCAAGAAAATGATGAAGCATTGAAGAAGTCAGTGCAGGTGGAGTTTGAGACTCCAGCAAAGACTATTAAGCCAATCAACCATCCTGAAGAAGTCTCAGTGGATAGCTCTGAAGAGAGTTCAGATGAAAATGAAGATCGGAGGCCCCACAACAACCAGAACCCATTGCAATCAAGAAAGGAAAAAGGGTTACTAAGCAACCCGGTTGAATGACCGATATAGTTGCCTATGCACTTCCAATCATTGAAGACAATGTTCCTTGCACTTTCAAAGAAGCCGTGCAGAATGTAGAAAGTGTTAATTGGAAGGAGGCTGTGGATGAAGAGATCAGGTCACTTCACAAGAACTAGACTTGGGAGTTGGTGCAACTTCCAAAGGAAAAGAAAGCAATTGGGTGCAAGTGGGTTTACACCAAGAAGGAAGGCATCCCAGGCAAAGACAACATTAGATTCAAAGCCAGATTGGTAGCTAAAGGCTATGCCCAAAAGAAAGGAATAGACTACAATGAGGTATTCTCACCTGTTGTGAAGCACACGTCTATTCATATCTTGCTAGCTTTGGTTGCACAGTTTGATCTCGAGCTCGCCCAACTCGATGTCAAAACTGCTTTTTTACATGGAGATCTTGAGGAGGAGATATACATGTCCCAGCCAGATGGTTTCAAGGTTGCTGGAAAAGAGAATTGGGCCTGTAAGCTGAACAAATCATTGTACGGATTGTGAAGCAATCCCTGAGATAGTGGTACAAAAGATTTGATCGGTTCATGATAGAGAAAGAATACACAAGAAGTCAATTTGATTATTGTGTATATTTCCGTAAGCTTTTAGATGGGTCCTTCATCTATTTGCTCTTATATGTAGATGATATGTTAATTGCATCAAAGAGCAATGAGGAGATTGACAAACTCAAGGCACAGTTAGCAAGAGAGTCTGAAATGAAGGATTTGGGGGAAGCAAAGAAAATTCTTGGCATGAAGATCAAGAGAGACAGGAAGAAGGGCACGGTTCATCTGACATAAACTCAATACTTGAAAAAGGTGTTAGACAGATTTGGCATAAATGGGAAAACAAAAGCTGTGAGTACACCATTGGCCCCTCATTTCAAGCTCAGTGCTTCGATGTCTCCACGCACAGAAGAAGAACAGAAGCATATGGCACAAGTTCCATATGCAAATGCAGTTGGTGCATTAATGTATGCTATGGTTTGTACAAGGCCTGACATCTCACATGCTGTGAGTATGGTAAGCAGGTATATGCATGATCCAGGAAAAGATCACTGGCAGGTAGTGAAATGGATCCTAAGGTACATACATGGCATGGTTAATCTGGGTTTGAAGTTTGAGAGAGATAACCAACTCGGACAGAATTTGGTTGGATATGTGGACTCAGATTATGCTGGTGACTTGGACAAACGCCGATCAACAACAAGGTATTTATTTACGCTTGCTAAAGGGCCGGTGAGTTAGAGGTCAACGCTTCAATCAACGGTGGCTTTGTTTACTACAGAGGCAGAGTACATGGCAGTGACGGAAGCCTTTAAGGAAGCTATTTGGCTATATGGGTTGATTGAGGACTTGGGTATTGTTCAGAAGCACGTTAAGGTGTACTGTGACAGTCAGAGTGCCATTTGTTTGGCAAAGAACCAGGTTCACCATTCCCGCACCAAGCACATTGATGTCCGTTTCCATTTCATCCGAGAAATTGTGAATGAAGGGGATATTCTGCTTCAAAAGATTAATACTGCAGATAATCCGGCCGATATGCTCACAAAAATGGTTTCTGGGATCAAGTTCCAACACTGTTTGGACTTGGTCAACATCTCTCAGAACTAAGCACCTTCGGGGTGCATGACAGTGTTGATTGATCACTATATTGGATAAGAGAATCCTCGCCAAGGTAGAGATTTGTTGAAGATTGGGCTAAAGATTCAGCCGAACTACTCACATGGGTTGAGGGGGTGATTTGTTAGATATCACTCCATGTGAGGGGTGATTCCCTTCACATGGTGCACAAGCTTGCCAACCTACAAAGGTGAGTTGGCCATGTGAAGAAAGCCACCGAAAGGAGAAGAAGTGGGCTGGCAGCCAGCTCACTTGAAAGACTCTCCCTCCTACCATTATGTGTATAAATTGAGAGGATGGGAGAGAGTTGTAATATAGAGAAACAAAATAGTCTGAGAGTATGTCTTTGTTGTAATTCTTCCATTTCTCTCAATATAGTGAAATCCGCTACCCGTGGACGTAGGCGACTTGCCGAACCACGTAAATCTTTGTGTGTTCTTGCTTGTGTGATTGTTTTCTGCCTCCTAGGCACAACAAGAATACCCAATGTCTTATGGAGGTTGAAACAATTGAGAGATCTATACCTTCCTAAAAGAATCAAGGTGTCTTGCATAGGTAAGTTGGGATTGGATGGTTTAAGCAAATTGGAGACGCTAGAAAACTTTGATGCAAGGAAGTGTGATGACAGATGCTTATCTAAACTGACAAATCTTCAGAAATTCACGGGTCTGGTAGCCCCCAAAGACTTGGTCGTGATGTTAACTTCACTCGTATCTCCTAAGCTATCAACATTTTCTTTATTTCCTTTAAACTATCAATTTCATCTATTTAGTTCCTAAATTTTTTTATTTTTATTCATGTGGTCCAATTGGAGATAATTGTACAAATCAGTAACCATTAAACAAATCAGTAACCATTAAAACCTAAATTGAGCGGAAAAAAATATATAATTTTATAATTCGAACAACTTAAATCATACACTCAAACACCCTTCAAGTTGGTTATGGGTTGTAATTTATTCAAAATAGTAAGAAAAATGAGTGTTCTGTCGTATGATTTAAGATGTTCAAATACTCAAATAACATTTTTTAATCAAATTAACTTTTAACAATTATTAATTTCTATAATTGTTTCCAATTGGACTACATAGACATAAATTCAAAAATTTAGGAACTAAATAGACAAAAATGATAGTTTAAGAATGAAGTGGAAAAAAAAATTGTGATATTTATGACTTGACTTCAACGATCCGAAACCATGTCAAAACAAAAATATCAGATTATTAGTGGTACTAGGTTCGAAAATTCTAACTTTTTGGCCCAGTGCATTCCTTGGCTTCCTGAAATAGAACAAATTGAGCAACACTTCATCTATGTTTTAATTTTGCAAAAGAAGTATAACTACCTTTCAAATTTCATGTCAAATATTAGAGAACACACACATGCATATATGTATGTCTCAAGATATGCTCTCCAATCTTATGATGTTCTGAGAGTTGCCACTGTTGCAATCTCATGGCTCAATTGATATGCAAAATCTCTGTTGTAGTTTTGCAGGAAAATGACTATTTGATCACTTGGTTCAGCATTCCATACACTTCATGAGAAAACCAGTGTTCAAATAGTCTACATATCTAGATATTTTATTTTAATGGCATTGTCTATTCGCCAAACTTTTGGAGATCTGAACGAATTTGAAATCCAAATTTCATGATCTTACTGTGCACAGGCCTTGTGCTCCACTAGCGGCATCTGTTTCTGATCTTAAATGGGTTCATAAGCACAAGTTTTTGCATATTAATATTGTTACTAACTCTAAGACTCTATTTCAGCAGATGCAGGGCACTAAAGATATCCGGGTGGTGGCAGTTACATGGTTTTTGGATTTTTGCTATCTCGCACAATCTTTTCATTCATGCCAATTATCTTTACAGCCACGGAGTTTGCTCACAGCAGTGTTTTCCTTAGCCCGGTTTGCAGCATTTTCTTGCATCTCTTCTTCTCATGGAGAGGCCTACTTTCCTTTTGATACTGAACCATCCTACTTCGCAGCCTCTAGTCAATCTACTGTTAGCTTCGTGTCAATTATGTTACCTCTGGTGGTGTTTTTTGTTTTTGCTCAAGTGTTTGTAACACTTATTCATGATGTTGGTGGTTGTTTCCTGAACTGTGTTATTTTTTGTATGTATTAATGAATGATGTTCTTTTCTTTGGGCCAAAAATAAAATAAAAAATAAAAAAAATACAATACTGTGGAATCCTATGTTTGGTGGATGTCATAACACACCTAACACTTTTTGCCATTGTGTTTGTTTGATCTCAGATCTCAACAATTAAATATGTATCACAGCCACATTATGGGCAGCTCAATGAATATATGAGTTGTATTCATCATGATCAGTCCTTACTATTTGGTATTCAATCCGAACAGTCAGTAGTACATTGATGCCTAGAGACAGATGAAATGTTCTGAAGTGCTGCTTTTTGCAGTAATGTTAAATTGCAATTTTGTTAGTACAATTTATGTTTGCTAGATTTCTATATACATGACATAAGAAGTCTGAAGTTTGTCCATAATCCATTCAAGCCATTGCCTGATGTCCAAATTGTGGGGTAAGTTAGTAGCATTCCAACAACAGAAAGATATTGGGTGTAGTTGGATAGAGGTCACAGGTTGAATTTTGAGGGCTAGTCTATGCATTTACTGACCTGCTTTGCTTAAGAATGTACATGTGGTGATTCAGTTATTAATTCTGTGATCACATTAAGGCTATAATTGGTTTGGGAGGAAACATGGTTTTAGGCATTTTTCTAATACTTTCGCCTTCACAGAGCAGAAAGTTGATGATTTGTACAAAACAATTGGTATGTTGCTTACATGTTAGTTCCGGAATTACTTGACGTGGTCCATTATGCACTGTTTATCATTACAAACTGTCTAAACACTTCATTAAGGTACAATCATCTCATTATAGGTAATACACATTAGTTGACAGTGTATTTTTTATTTTATGTTATTTTTTTAAAAGCTATATTTCTAGTTGAAATAAATGGAGACCAAGTGCAGAGAGTTTGATGTAGAACATTCAACCTATTCTCCAATAGCTTAAGCTTTTGGCAACTGGTTGTCGAATATGAAGCCTCAAAAAACTCTGATATTTGAGGTAGAGACAATTGTTTCAATTTTTACAGTGTCAGTAAATTGATTTTTGACTCTATTTTTCCAATGTGATTGGTGCAAGCCCATATTGCTCTTGGGTCAGGAGGGAGAGTCGGTTGAGTGTAATAGATGGGCAGCATCAATGGCTGAAAACTTCCTCTGGCCTGTGAATGTACACCATTCCTCCCTTAAACTATAAAATTTTACTCGTTATACTGATTTTATGGCATACTTGAGTGTGTGTGTGTGTGAGTCTGCAATATTGTATACTCATATTATTTATTGTTCTATACTCTTTTTTTTATTTTATTTGTGAGAGAAAATGTTGCATCCTTAGATGACTTATTAGTGAAGTAGAGGACGGTGTGCTGGATTTCAAAGAAGGAAAGGACAATTGCCATTCCACTGATTTGGAGCCTCCTCTGTTTCACTAATAGCAATTTTCCATTGAATGTAGTTTTTCCCCCATTTAATAATATTTAGGTAACTTTCCAAAGGGAACACCTGTAAAACTAGGGACTTCAGGATTACTAATGTGGTATGTGGATGTAAATCAAAAAAAAAAAAATTATTTGTTTTTTCAAACTCATAAAAGGGGTAACCATTGGTTGAATGGTAAAAACTTGACCTAATAACCTTGAGGTTACGACTTCAAGTCTTCGGGTCACCATTTTGTATATTATGCCAAAGGTTAGATATGTACTCAATTTTTTCCCTCTCAAACACACATTAATGTGTACTAATTGGGTGTTGTTTTTTTTAATAAAAGTAGAGAATAGGCATGATGACCATCTATTGATAGGCAATTCCACATTTGAATGGAATCTGTCAATTGTGGAAAAACTCAAAAACACTTTTCATGGCATTTCAATTTGGTAGCAATCTGAAATTTTGGCACGGCTTTTGACAGAGGTAGAATTTCAGAATATTGTTAGAAATCTAATCTGATGGTTGAGCTTATAGACTAATCCACAAAAATATATGTAAAACACGAACTATGTGGCCATCCTCAAGCCGCATCTCCATCCACATGGGGGTCCTCCTTCCTTTTACTCTGTTAAGCGGCCATTTGGTGACTTTTTGATGATTTATAGAATCTGCAAATTGTGTACAGAAGAGTGATGCAGCAGTTAAAGACTCAAAGGTACTGCGATCAGTTTTGCCTTTCTGAACTTGGCTGAAAATTGAATGTTAATGTTTATTCTGTGTTTCTAGGAATTTGTGAGTCTATGGATTTTGTCAAACTAGTTGAACTGAAATTACAGAAATGTGTTTTCTTTTCACCAGTTAATAATTTGATTGATTTGCAGTCTACCATTTCATTTTATAATGCATAGATACGTGTGTAAATTTAGTGGGTACACAAATCCAATCAGCAAATTTTCGGCCAGTCTTTTTAAACTCAACTATCAGGACATTATTGCACAGCTCAATTTAGAATCTGGACATTGAAGATGCAATGCTGGGACATTAACAGATGCTATGTCATTCTACCTCCGTTGGACCTATGTATGGTTGTTACTTGGACAGAAGAGTAATGCACTGATTGCCAATGCCAAGTTCCAAAGGGACTAATTTTAGACGCCATGAATTAGTGCTTTCAATGTTACTCGAATGTGTGAGTTCATAAATTGCTTACCAAAATGCTTGTTTATGTTTGCTGGATTTGTTTATCCATGAAGTTAGAGGTCTCTAGTTTATCCCTAACCTAAACATCATTTAGTGCATGACCAAACAAGCAAGAGATTTTCAAATCATTCAATTCATTGCTTATGTCCAAGTTGTGGGGTAAGGAGTATTCCAAACGGAACACATTCTAGACACAGCCATGTGATCCATTGTGAATTATGTCTCTAACCAAGCTTTCTTCACCACACCCATCTACAATTCTAACCACCACAATTTCATAAAAGACCCTATGACCATTTTTTTTTTTCTTTTACACTCATGTATTAGGCTTAACCAAGACAAGCTTTCACATAATTTTCTTTAGCCCTCACTATCCTACAAGCTTGATCATTTAGATTCTTTCTCGCTCCTTGATTGAAAATCATGGGTATCAGTCCATCCTTCGAGGATCTGTTTTGCCAGCAAGCCAAGCTGCATCCAAGGTTGTAGATGTCCCAAAGGGATACTTAGCAGTTAATGTTGGAGAGACACAGAAGAAGAGATTTTTGGTGCCATTATCATACTTGAGCCAAACTTTATTTCAAGACTTGCTGCATAAGGTTGAAGAACTCAGGTTTACTCATCCCATAGGTGATCATCAAAGACAACTTTGTAAGCCAGAAACAATCCATCATATGTGCATCCTTTTTCTTTTTATTTTTTCTCTTTGTAAATACAAATTTTGGATGGGAAAAGAGAAAAGCCTTACTGTGTGGGGAATAAACAGTAGAATCATGTTTTTTTTTTTTTTTTTTTAATAATGTGAATTTGTTTCACTGATCCTTTGTTGTTTTCATGGAATGTGAAAAAGAAAATGCTACGCATATCTCTGGTGGGGTAATTGCAGTGGTGCAGAAGCATTTTGTGCAAAGTCATCAAATTCAAGTGAACTTTATATTTTTAGGCATAGTATATTGAAGGAACCAACTTGATCGCTCAAAATCAACAGAATTTCAATTTTCAATTTGTTTTTCATAATGTGCAGCCTAATTCGATTTTGATTTTTCTTTTTATGCCAATACAAACTGAACCCATTGAAATATTATATTTAAATACTTTTATATTTTAATTATCTAAACAATAGAAGATAAGTGACTAATAATGCATGTTTTAAAATAAAAATTAGGAATTAAATTATTTACAGAACAGCTTGGACATTTTTTCCCAATATGAAATTCTACAATGTTTTATAAAACTTTTTGAAAACTTTATGTAAATCCCTCATTTATTGAGAAAACAAAGCAACATTTGTTAAACTATAGTTTATAATTCGTATTTTAAATAAATTTCAAGGGTGTATTTGAAATTTACTCAAGGGAAAAAAAAAGAGAAAAAAGTAACATAACGCAAGAGAACGAAAACCCCCACCGGTTAGCGGCCACCCCTTTCCCCTCCTTCGCCACCGGCAGCGACTCCTTAGCAGCAGCAACATGTCTTTCTGCAAATTCATAGTTAATGAGCAACATGACAAGCTAGTCGATGTGCGGGGAGCAAATATTCCGGCAAGCCCGCACTCCTTTCTTCCAAGTTCCTGCCTGTCCGATCTACCTGCGAGCACAACGGCGGTAAGCTACCCGGCGGTGTGTGGCCGGAAAACCCCTCCGATGATCAAGTTAGAACACACACACAGGGATAGAGAAAGAGAGAGAGGACTGAGTTATGTTTAGTGTATGTCTCACCAAAATGTCATCTGTCCCAGCATGAGGGCACAGTCTTGCTTATATACCTTCTGCGTCCCAAATCTACTCCCATTAGTCTCTCGACACGTGGTGCTGCTATTCCATCTGTCAGCACAAATCTTGCTGAACACCACCTAACCAAATTGCTACCCCACTCTACTGGGAACTCGGCAGCCGGGCAGCAGCTTCTCGACTATCAACGACCGTGCTGTGCAGCCAGCCAGATCGCTCCGCTCGCCGTGCTCAATGATGACTGAGCTCGGTTGCATCCCGGCATAGCCGAGCTTGGGACAGCTCATGCTAGTTAACCTTCGGCCTTCCTGCCGAGCTGACTCTCGAACCGTGGAACCTAGTGAAGCACCAGACATCTCGGCCGAACTCTCACTTCACCGGTTTCTGTACCATGAAGCCAAGTAGCTCGGTCCAATCATGCCTTGCCTTGACCGAACAAAACTTTTCTAGATAGGCCCATGCTACCGCGGCCTAATGTGTTCGGCCCAAATCTGCCCGGCCATTTCCACAGCCCAATCCAAATCATAAATCTCCCTCTCAATTGCCCCTTAATTCCGTCCGCCAAAGCGTGACTGGAATTATCTGTTATGACCGGGGTAAACACTTCCTCGGTTCTCAGTTTTGCAATAAGTCAACCGGGCTAATTTCCGCGCTCGGTCCCTTGACTTGCTCAGTCGACGCCTCGTCTGACCTTCCTGTCTCTTGACTTGCTTGGTCGATGTCTCGTCTGACCTTCCTGTCTCTTCAACTCTGACGCTGCCATCAATAAGGACACGTGTCGATCTCTTATTGGTCCTCGAGCGGCCAACAATCGCGTCCGTGGGAATTCAAATTTTTGGCGGCTTTTTCTCCTCTATATACATGCCATTCCTCCCTTTGTTTGATCCTTACTGATCCTCCTCCATTCCTTGTGTCTTGAAGCTGCAGTGCTCTCGTCAAGCCTCCATTCCTGCCATTCCTTGCATTTTGGTTCGAAGAAGAAGCCTCTGCCCTTCACTGGTAAGTCCTTCGAGCCCCTTTTTGCCATTTTCATTTCGTATTTTTCCCTTTAGGGCACAAAATCCGTAGGTTTTAAGACATTACCCTCCCAAAACCCTCACTTTCTTCACTATTCTTCGTCCTCGCTGATGAACACATGAACACACAAAGTTTTGGAGCGGACCGGGCTCCAGATTGCCTTTTGATCCCAAAAAACATTAGGACCGAGAAAATTACAAGTTTGCCAAAACCTTAGTAGAAACCGAGGTAGACAGAAGACTTGGCCGCTCGACCGGGCTAACAACTGGTCCGCTCGAGCGACCGAGCTCCTTGGTTTGCCTTTGTGACCGAGGTGGTCTGGCACTCTTCATGACCGAGCTAAAGTCAAGCTCGCTTTACGCGACCGCGCTTCCACTTACAGTTGACATCCTTTTCCTGCAGAGTCCAAGGGGACCACTGACCAAATACTGGGGCTCTCAAAGACTGAGCAGCCATCAAAACACCAGTCTGTGCCAAACCACCTCAGCCGAGCTAAACCAGACGGCTACACATGGGGCGCTTCCTCTTCCTTGTTGATACTCCGGCCGCCCTGGCCGCATTCCGGGAAGAGTACGGTATCCTGGCCGACGTTCACCTAGAGGTCGGCGAAATTGAGACAACCCCTTGGGGCAGATTTGACCAGTGCCCGTTCACCGTGCTGTCGATTATTGAAGGAGGCCTCCGCTTCCCGGTCAAACCACTGATGACCGAATTCTTGCGACGCACTGGGCTAGCACCCACTCAAGTCTCAACCAATACTTATCGAATAATCAACGGGGTCCACTAGTTGAACAACCGGCTAGGAACCAACTTAGGTTTAGCCGAGATACTCCGTCACTACACCATTGGGCACACGGGCGACGGCCTCGCCTATTACTTAAAAATTCGACCGGGCAAAGAAAAAATAGTGACCGGCACCCCAGACAAGGACTTACATGGCGACGACTTTTTCTGGATGTCTGGCAACTATGAAACGACTGACCTACCGGGCTTGTTCATTAGCAAGAATTTCGGTGAAGCATGTAAACCGTGCTAACCTGCTCGGTCAATTGCTTTTCTTCAATATTCTGTACTTGACATTTTTCTGCTTTCCTTTGCAGCGATCCAAGCCTTGCAAGCCAACTACCACTACCCCAACGAAGCAGCCATCAGGACTGTGCTCCGTTACCGCAACCGGGATTGTAATGAGCTCCTCGATTACGTACCAACATATAGATACTCAGCTCAGCTCTACGCCGGAGTAAGGTCACAGACTTCCTCCGTGCTCCGTCACCTCCTCTAGACCCAACATTACCGAACGTGCCCCTAATCCGGTTAACCGAGGCAGAAGAAATGGCAAAGAGAAGTCGTATCAAGAACCTCCTCACAGCAACTTCCGCCGAGATACCAATCATCCCAACCCGCTCTCATGCTGCCGGGCAATCCAGCGGCACCGTGGTAGCATTGGCGTCTCCAGCCGCCGGTCAATCAAGCCAAGACACTCGCCGGGCTAGCAAAAGGCCTCGCGCAGACCCTTCTGCCGAGCTGGTTGCTGAGCTCAACACCGAGTAGCCTACCGTCACCGTCGACCCAACACCGGCATGGAGGCCCCAGCTCAAACACCGGGGCAAGAAGATCCCGGCGACAGCTTCTGTTAAGGGCGACAAAGAGCATCTGCTCGCCTTTGACCTCTCTAAAGCCCTTCTCCTACCGAGCGATGTTGTCGGTAGTGACCATGTGCCGGACACCCGGTTGGTGAAATCGTCGGTCAAGTCCATGACCAGGGTAAGAATCTCAAACTTCTCCCAAAATTTCACAAGTGTTTGTTTGGTTTCCTTTTTAATCAAACTTTGTTCTTGCAGGCCATCTAGAAGCAACACTTGGTTATGGAGTGTATTCACCGACTCCGGCAGAAGGCCAATGATTCTGCTAGTCAGGTTACAAGCCTCCAAACTGAGCTCGGGCGGGCCAAGTCTTCACTCGAAATTGCGAATGCGGACAACAACAAATTGCTCGGCCAGCTTGGTGCCGCCGAGCAGGAAAGAGATGCAATAAAGGCCGAGCTGGAGGCCTTGAAACAGTCAAGGGAGAAAGAGCTGGAGGACGCCAATAATACCGGCTTCAAAGAGGCCGAGGAGAGCTACACAAAGCAGGTCCATGCCACCCAAGACATCTACTTCAAGGCGGGCTGGAAGATTGCTTGTGAACAGCTCGGCCAAGGTCCTGGGACCGACGTGTTTGCCTCTCCGCCAGCTGTCTTCCTGCCGACGTATCTTGTGCCATATGCCAACGATGTCTTCAGCGCGTTGTAGGCTGAGGCCGAGGAAGAAGGCGAAGAAGAAACCGAGGCAAATGCTGAAGAAGAGGACCGCCAGGAGCAGCCCGGCCAAACGGAGACCGGTGTCCAAAACCAAACACCAACGGTCAACCAAGATTCAGCCGAGGACGAATTCACTAACCTTTCCCCCCTAGCGTAGTTTTCTTTGTCGTCTTTCTTTTTGTCTGCACATGTAACCGGGCTAAGTGCCCCACCTTTTGTACTTATTTTTCACATTAATGAAAAAAGCTTTATTTTCACCAAGTGTTTGCGCGGTCTTCAAACTTTACAACCCCAGCCGGACAAAATACTTCAGCAAAACAAACCACCTTGTTCAACTTATGTAGCAGAGTAAATATATCGGTCCAAATCACCAACTTATTTGACTGGAGTAAACATCTCGGTTTGACTCATAAACTTGGAGTAAATCATCTTCGCCAACTGGAACAAAACATCTTAGCTGAAATCTTAAAGTGGAGCAAAACATCTATTCATTCAACCGGAGTAAAACATCTCGGTTAGATCTTCAGGGTTGAACAAATCAACTCAATCAACCGGAATAAATCATCTCGGTTGGATCTCCAGAGTTGAACAAACCATCAACTCAATCAACCGGAATAAATCATCTCGGTTGGATCTCCAGAGTTGAGCAAATCATCAACGCAATCAACCGGAATAAATCATCTCGGTTGGATCTCTAGAGTTGAGCTAATCATCAACTCAATCAACCGGAGTAAATCATCTCGGTTGGATCTCCAGAGTTGAGCAAATCATCAACTTAGTTAACCGGAGCAAAACATCGTGGTTAAAACCTCAAAGTTGAACAAATCATCAACTTAATACAAATCATCAACTTAATCAACTGGAGTAAATCATCTCGGTTGTGATCTCAGAGTCGAGCAAATCATCAACTCATTCAACCGGAGTAAATCATCTCGGTTGGATCTCCAGAGTTGAGCAAAGCATCAACTCAATCAACCGAAGTAAATCATCTCGGTTGGATCTCCAGAGTTGAGCAAATCATCAACTTAGTGAACCGGAGCAAAACATCGCGGTTAAAACCTCAGAGTTGAACAAATCATCAACTTAATCAACCGGAGTAAATCATCTCAGTTGTGATCTCAGAGTCGAGCAAATCATCAACTCATTCAACCGGAGTAAAACATCTCGGTTGAGAATCTCAAAGTTCAAAAGCGACAATCAAAACGCTAAGGCAAAGATGAGACATTTCTATGTATTGACAAAAAGAATATTACATTCTGAAGTGTAAGGCAAAAAATTCCTTTGCACAAAAAGAAAACAAAAGCTAAAAATAGTACAGTTTGAGGTTGGCCACATTCCACGGCCGGGGTATTCCTCTTCTCTCAAAATCCTCCAGGTGGTATGCCCCTTGCCGGCTAGACCGGTGATTTTGTAAGGTCCTTCCCAGTTTGCCCCTAGTTTGCCTTCACCTGGAACCAGGGTATTGCCCATGACCTTCCGCAAGACCCAGTCACCTACTTTGAACGGTCTGGGGTGCACCATTTTGTTGTATTTCCTTGACAGCTCTTGCTGGTAGGCGGCCACATGGATGAGAGCATTTTCCCGGCGTTCTTCTACTAGGTCCAATTCCAAGGCAATGGCTTCGGCGTTCAGCTCGAGCTCAAAACTTTTACTCCTGAGCATGGGCATACCAATCTCCAAAGGGATGACCGCCTCCATGTCATATGCCAAGGCAAAAGGAGTTTCTCCGGTTGATCGCCGCGGAGTCGTTCAGTATGCCCAAAGGACACTTGGGAGTTCCTCGGCCCACTTTCCCTTGGCTTTCTCAAGCCTTTTCTTCAACCCATCAAGAATAGTCTTGTTTGATGCTTCGGCTTGACCATTAGATTGCGGGTAAGCCGGGGTAGAGTTGTAGAATTCGATTTTCAAGTCTTCACAAAATCCTCTGAATAGGCGGCCGTAAAATGGGGTGCCGTTGTCAGAGATTAGAATTTTTGGGACGCCAAACTGCGTTACCACATTCTGCCAGACAAACCACTTGACGTCTTTCTCCTTGATTGTTGCCAAAGGCTCTGCCTCAACCCATTTGGTGAAGTAGTCTGTGGCTGCGATGAAGAACTTCCGGTTGCCTGGTGCAGTTGGAAGTGGCCCCACTATATCTAACCCCCACATCGCAAAGGGCCAAGGGCTAGTAAGGGGAAGAAATTCTCTGGCCGGCTGGTCGATTTGGTGGGCAAACTTCTGGCACTTCTCACACTTGCGAACATACTTCTGCGTGTCGGCTTGCATGCATGGCCACCAGTGTCCTTGCGAAATAGCTCGGTAGGCCAAAGATCTGCCCCCTATGTGACTGCCACAAATGCCTTCATGAATTTTATACAGAAAGGCTTCCACGCTGCTCGGGTGTACACACTTTAGATAAGGATTGGTGAAAGACTTCTTGTATAAAGCACCTGATGGAGAGAGCCAAAACCGCTCTGACTTGACTTGGACTTTATGTGCTTTCTTCTTGTCGGCTGGAAGGGTCCGTTCTCTGAGAAAAATGATAATAGGGTCCATCCACGAAGGACCTAGCTCGATGCAGAGTACTTCTATCTGCCCGGTTTCCTCAATGCTAGGCCTCGGAAAGAAATCAATCAGGAGAGGGCTGGGAGATGTGCTATCGACCATGGAAGCAAGACCGGCTAATTCATCTGCTTGGCCGTTTTCTTCACGGCCAATATATTGGATCGTAATCGCCTGGAATCGCTTGATGTGGTCTCTGACCAGAGCCTGGTACTTCGCCATTCTATTATCCTTTGCTTCGTAAACTCCAGAAACTTGGTTAACCACAAGTTGGGAATCACTATAGACCATTAGCTCGGATGCGTGCATCTGAAGTGCGCTCTTGAGCCCGGCCAAAAGCGCCTCGTACTCGGCCTCATTGTTTGATGCAGGGAATCCAAGGGTGATAGAGTGTTCGATGGTCAGTCCATCTGGCGAAATCAAAACTATGCCCAGCCCGGCACCGTGGCGGTTTGAAGCCCCATCTACAAAAAGTTTCCATATTTTCCCCACAAGAGCTTCCAACATTCTGATGGGTCCTGAGAGGCCTGAAGGTTGATGGGATCACGGTTGCTCGGCTGTTCGGCTTCAAATTCTGTGCTGAGCGGTTCCACTTCAACCCCCCTTGGCGACTCGGCGCCGGACTCAGCAAGTTGATCCGTAATGCCTAAGTCCGTAGGCGAATCGCCGGGTTGCAGTATTATGCCAGCTGCAGGCTCTGTACTGAGCGGTTCAACCTCTTCCCCCCTTGGTGAGCAGTACCGGATGGAGCAGGTTGGTCGGTGATACCCAACTCCGTCATCGCATCGCCAGGCTGTGGTATCATACTAACTGAAGGTTCTTCGGCGGGGCGCGCCAGTTCCACGTCGCCAACATTGCCAAGCTGTGTTATTTCGGTTGAAGCCACGTGCACCTCCTCGTCTGCCGCGGCAATATCGACCGAGCATACCGAATGAGTTCCTGGTGAGAATTTAGCAACGAAGTCGGCCAATGTTTGTGCTTTTATGGCAGTTCGTGGCTGGAACTTGACGTCAAATTGTCCCAATTCGACCGCCCACTTGAGGATTCGACCGGAGAAATCCGCCTGCTCGAATAATGCTTTGAGAGGGAACTCTGTCAGAACGATGATCGTATGTGCATGGAAATAGTGCGCCAACTTCCTAGAGGCCATCATCAATGCCAATGCAAGTTTCTCCAGCGGCAAGTATCTCGACTCTGCCGGGTAGCAAGGTTGTGCTATAACGTAGAAGATGGGTAGATGCTTGATTCCTTCCGACCGGACAAGCACCGCACTGACTATATGCTGCAAAACGGCCAGATAAAGGAAGAGTTCTTCGCCGGGCTTCAGCGTGACCAATAGTGGCGTCGAAGACAGATACTTCTTGAGCTCGGCCAATGCCCGGTCACACTCTTCATCCCACGAGAACTTTGATTTCAAAGCTTGAAAGAAAGGGCGGCAGCGATCTGATGACCGACTTATGAATCTGTTAAGCACGGTGGCTATTCCGGCCAGATGCTACACGTCCTTAACCGTGCTCGGCTGCTTTAATTCTTGTACGGCTCTGATTTGTGTGGGGTTTGCTTCGATATCTCGGTTCGTGACTAGGAAACCCAAAAATTTTCCAGATCCCACGCCAAAGGCACACTTAGACACGTTCAGGCGTAGCTTGTCTTGTTTGAGAATGGCGAACATCTCGGCCAAGTCGGACAAGTGGTCTGATTGATGTCGGCTTTTAACCCCCATATCATCGATATAAGCCTCCATCGTCCGGCCTAGCAAAGGAGCAAACATCTTGGTCACCATCCTCTGAAAAGTTGTCCCGGCGTTCTTCAAACCAAAAGGCATGACGCGGTAGCAGAAGAGTCCCCTTGGAGTCGTGAAGGAGGTGATCTCTCAATCGGGGCCATGCATGGCAATCTGATGATAGCTGCGGTAGGCATCCAAGAAACTGAGCCTGTTATGTCCAGCCGTTAAGTCCACAAGCTAGTCAATTCTGGGCAGAGGGAAGTTGTCTTTCGGGCAAGCTCGGTTGACGGTCTTGTAGTCGACACAAACTCGCCACTTCCCATTCTTCTTTGGTACAACAACTGTGTTTGAAATCCACAGAAGGTAGTGCACTTCCTGAATAGCTCGTGCCTCAAGCAAGTTCTTCACTTCCTCTGCAACTACCTCGGCGTGATGCAGCGCCGATCTCCTCGTTCGCTGAACGACCGGCTTGGCCCCGGGAAAGACGTTTAGGTGATGGCAAATAAAACTCGGATCGAGGCCGGGCATGTCATAAGGCGACTACGCAAAGACTTCGATATTAGCCATCAAGAACTCAACTATCTCGGTCCTTTCTTGGGCGGTAAGGCTTGAGCCGAGCAAGAAGAACTTGTCCGGATTCTTTATATCAATTCGCACTTCTACCAATTCCTCAACGGCTTTGTCCTCGGCCCTAGTGCCCACATCGTCAAGGACTCCCCGGTCTTCCGGTCCCTCTATCATTTGGACGAAGCCTTTAGCAGCTTGGCTCCCGTTGATTGCCACGAAGCATTGCTTCGACATGACTTGATCGCCCAAATCTCCTCAATTGCCCCCATAGCCGAGGGGAATCTCATCACCTGATGGTAGGTCGACGCCACGGCTTGCATAGCGTGAAGCCATCCCCTTCCAAGGATCAGGTTATAAGTAGACGGCACTTGCAAAACCCAGAACTCCACTTGCTTGACCACGGATCCCGCTTTGACCGGCAGGATAATTTTTCCCAAAGGCCACTCCGGTTGTGAGTTGAAACCGACCAGTGGCAAAGTAGCCGAAGCCAAGTCTGTATCTCGGAGTTTAAGCTATTTGAATGCATCGTAATACATGATCTCGATCGAGCTTCCCTGATCGATCAAGATCCGTTTTACATCAAATTCCTTGACGCGGAGTGTCACTACTAAGGCATCGTTGTGCGGCATTTGAATGCGCTCGAGATCCCTTGTGGAGAAGCTGATCACATCTTTCTCCTCGGTCTTGCCCCTTTTGATCGCGGGCTGGACCGATAAAACTTCCCTCCTGTGTTCCGCCATCTTGATCATACCCCGGAGCTCGCATACACGCGCCGGCTCCACTATGCCATGGATGACATTAACAACTCCTTGGAGAGGCGCATCTCGGTCATCCGGTCCCCGCAGATCAACCGGAGCTTGGTGCGCGGCTTTCACACCCCTATCAATGTAAAGGTCCAAATGTCTAGCTGCGACGAGCTCTTCCAAGTGTTTCCTCAAAGGCAAACAGTCCTCTGTCCGGTGGCTGCGCTCCCGGTGAAACGTGCAACGGTACCGCGGATTGAAGCCCTTCTGTCCGTCGCCCAACTTAACAGGAAACCGGACGTAATCCTCGTCACGAATTTCACTAAGTATGCGATAAATTGGAATCTTAAAAACCGTGGTGATGCCTGTCTTGGCCTTCAATCTTCTGTTTACATCGGCTACATCATCCCGGGGGTAGTCATCTCGGTCATTTCGACGACCCCTACCCTGGTTTTTTCTATTTGAACCCCGGTCTGATTCCTCAGCGCGATCATTTGAACAGTTGGCCTCTTGTCCGACCGAGTGTACCTTGCCAGCCGACCTCTTGTCTGCTGCTACCGGGGTTGCCTTCGCGGTAGATGCTGCCACATCATCCTCTACTCGGATGTGCTCATTGATGCGCTGCATTATCTGGCCCATGGACGTTGGCTGGTGCATAGTAAACGAGTCCCGCAGTCTATGTCTGACCGGGATACCACACTTATATTGTGTGATTGCTAGGTTGACCGGGCAATCTAAGATCTCGTTGAAGGTTTCCCAATATCTTGAGTTGTATGCCTTTAGTGTGTCGCTCGGCTCCATCTTGACACTGAGGAGGTGGCCAACTTCCTTTGGTGTTTTGGTGTGGTTTTGAAGCACGTCACAAAGGCTTCCGCCAACTAGTGCCACCTTTCTATGCTCCCCTCCGGCAACCTCTCAAACCATTTCAAGCCCAGCTCGCCCAAACTTGACGGGAAGATTAGGCACATAAGAGCGTCATTCCACCTATGTCCGGCCATGACCTGTCGGAAGTAGCTTACATGCATATAGGGATTGGTCTTGCCGTCGTAGAGCGTGAACTTTGGCTGGTGGAACCCTGCCGGAAGCGGTGTTGTTTCTATCTCCAGGAAGAAAGGGGTGGCGCTCAGCCTTGCCAAGTCTGTGTCTAGCAAGAGAGGCACAGCGAGGCGAGGTGGAGGCATTCCGACCTCTTCACTGGCGTGAACCCCATAGGATAGCCGATGGAACGCCGGCACCCTCTGAGCCTCCCGCTGGCGTGCCCGTTCCTTCAAGACTACCTGCAAATCCTCTGAACGAGCGGAATAAGAATACCTCGACGTCGTCGCCGGATGTGAAGGTTGATAGGTGCTGTCTTGCGCGCTGGACCTCTGTACATGCACGTCGGAATCCCCAACCTTATAACTTCTGGTGATCGAGATGGACGGAGTATGCTATTGGCTCTGACTGCATGAATGGCGGGGTTGGGTGCGCTCACTGTGGTCTCCCACTCCAGCTACACCCTTCCCTTTAACATGTCGCTTGAGATCCTCCATCTCCGCGGCCATTCTCCGGATGACGGCGTCTTGGTCCCTTAGCTTGTATTCTAGGCGTCTGGCGTGCGATTCTTTTCACCGCCAGTGACCGTCTAGACTCCGAGAATGGCCAAAGCTCCTTCTGCGCTAATCCCACGCGTCTCTTGATTGTCCTCATGGAGAAGTCTCTAGGTCCGCCATAGGAGAAATGGCCGAATGTCCTTCTCTCCGTCTGTCTGACTCTAGGGTAACTCCGTCAATGGCGGACAACGGAATCTCGTCGTTGTTCGCCATGGATGGCGATCAGATGAGTCTGGAAGACAAGGTTTTGTCTGTCAAGGTTCCCACAAATGGCGCCAATTGTGCAGGGAGCAAATATTCCGGCAAGCCCACACTCCTTTCTTCCAAGTTCCTGCCTGTCTGATCTACCTGCGAGCACAACGGCGGTGGGCTACCCGGCGATGTGTGGCCGGAAAACTCCTCCGACGATCAAGTTAGAACACACACACAGGGATTGAGAGAGAGAGAAGACTGAGTTATGTTTAGTGTATGTCTCACCAAAATGTCATCTATCCTAGCATAGGGGCGCAGTCTTGCTTATATACCTTCTGCGCCCCAAATCTACTCTCATTAGTCTCTCGACACGTGGTGCTGCTATCCCATCTGTCAGCACAAATCTTACTGAACACCACCTAACCAAATTGCCAGCCCACTCTACTGGGAACTCGGCAGCCGGGCAGCAGCTTCTTGGCTATCAATGGCCGTGCTGTGCAGCCAGTCAGAGCGCTCCGCTCGCCGTGCTCAATGACGACCGAGCTCGGTTGCATCCCGACATAGCTGAGTTCGGGACAGCTCATGCTAGTTAACCTTCGACCTTTCTTCCGAGCTAACTCTCGAACCGTGAAACCCAGTGAAGCACCAGACATCTCGGTCGAACTCTCACTTGATCGGTTTCTGTACCATGAAGTCAAGTAGCTCGGTCCAATCATGCCTTGCCTTGACCGAACAAAACTTTTCTGGACAAGCCCATGCTACCGCAGCCCAATGTGTTCGGCCCAAATCTACCCGGCCATTTCCACGGCCCAATCCAAATCATAAATCTCTCTCTCAGTCGAGATGAAGGCTTCTGAATGGATCATTTAAGCTAATAAAATAGAGAATTTTGTAAAGCAGAGATCAATATGGTTGACTTAAAAATACAATTTTTATAGAAATTCAACTTTCGTCTGTCTCAAAATTGGACGTGGGTTCTGATAGAAGTAGAATAACGACCTGCGCAAGAGCTCATATTTCCCTCTCTTGGATTGGACTTTCTACGACTTCAATTTCATGGTGATTTTTGTAGAATGAAAGCAAGAATCTGCACATTATTGATGCAATATTGGAACATTTTATGACAGCTCTGTGATTCTATCTGCACTGAATGTAATTAAGTAGGTCACGATTGTTGCTTGGATAGAACAGTGACTAATTTTTTATGCCAAGGATTTCATGTTTGATGGAATGTATTTCCAAGATGCACTCAAAAGTCTCTTTGCTTTAAAAGGACTGTGAGAACATTGAACTAATGTGTGTTGTTGCTTGAGGGAACTTGGATTGCATCCAAAGAATATTGGATTGTGTCGTTGCTTGACTTAATGGACTTTCTGTTGGCCAAATTTATTTTTCTAATATGCCATGAACTTTGCTTATTCAGATTCCTGTGCTCATGTTCAAGCCAAAAATGCATGCTGCCTAAAAGTTTAGTGATTGATTTCATTGAATTTGGCTCCTAGTTATTGAACTGCTACCAGTGAACAACAAAATTTCATTGTTCCCAAATGAAATTCAATTGACAATATTGTCAGCATATTAATCAAAAAATGATTAAAGAATTCTTTAACTTGTTTACATTTTCCTAATTTTTCTTAGCATCGTGATTAAAGAATTCTCAAGTTTTAATCCCTCAATCTCTATCAACTTAGGTTTCTAAGTACAATTAGTACACTGGAATTGTACGACACAGAAATGTATCTCACGATTCAAGTCACCAATGATATGAGCTCTCGATAAATATCTTTTCCATACCATACTATACGCATCGTACGATTTTGACTACATTGGAACATACTATTTCTTCTTTTCTCGAATTGAAAGAAACAGAGTATCTTTTTTGGCATCCCACTTTTCTTGGTTTGCAAAGGAAGTTTTCGGAATTCCATCAGCTTTAAGCAGAGGAGAAAATGCCGCTTGTGCAATACCCTAATGAGATCATGCCATCAAGTTTTGTTGATTGTTACATATGATCAAGTGTGATGGTCGCACCCTCCTTCCCTTTCTTTTACTGAAAAAAAAAAAAAGAGAAGAAGAAGAAGAAGAAGAAGAAGAAGAAGAAGAAGAAGAAGAAGAAGAAAGATTCCTATATTGATGTATGATCATGTTCAATTCGCAACTTTTCCTTCAGATATAACTTACATCTGAGTTTTGGACCCTCAATCGGTTTTTTCTATATAAACCTAGTCTCTTTTGAACTGATTCTCAAGTTTTGAACTCTCAATCTGTATCAACTTAAGTTTCTAAAAGGGAACACCTATAAAAACCTATAAAACTAAGAACTTTTGGACTATTGATGTGGCTGACGGGTATAAAATCATTGATTTATTTATCAAACTCATAAATTTTAGATTGACCAACAGATCAAGCCTACACTATATGGAATGAATCATAGTGATTGGGTAAGTTTTGATTGTTCAGTATTCCTACTAGTTAGTTTTCGTTCGACAAGACCCTAATGCCGTGTTTGATTGAGGGATTTGGGAAAGGAAATGGAAAAAGTATGTGAAATATGAATAAAATGTACCTATATTTCACAGAGTTTCACACACCATTTCATTTTCTATTTCCAAATTCATTCTTAAATCCTCCAACCAAACACAATGGAAACAAAGTAAAGTAGAGAATAGGCAGCATAATTTGTATAGCGATCTCGGTCTTTTCCCATTTGGTTGTTGTATCCGGACTTAGGTTGCGTGGAGCTTGTTGTTGTATATATCTTGTTGTCATCCTTTAATTCCTTATATTTGAGTTATAGGATGTCTTAGGCAGGTTTGTTACAGGTTGGATGCGATTGGGAGCAAATGGTTGCTGCCCAGATTTTGGTGTCTTCGCTCGAGCGAGGACTTTGTCGCTCGATCAAGCTCTTTGTTTAGATCCTTCGCTCAAGCCAGGGTTCCATCGCTTGAGCGAGAGTTGGGTGATGTGTCTGGTGGCTCGAGCGAGAAGTCCTTCACTCGAGCATGCGTCTACGTCTGGGTTTGCACCTGAGAGTTACAACCCTTGGCTCGAGCAAGCGAGGACTATGTTTTGGAGTTCTTCGCTCGAGCGAGCTTTTCTTCGCTCGAGCGAGCTTTTCTTCGCTCGAGCGTGCTTCTGGATTGCAGACTTGAAACTTCGAATTGTTGGTTCGAGCGAGACTTTTTTCGCTCGAACGAGGGTTCTTTGTGTCTGGTCGCTCGAGCGACCACTTCTTCGCTCCAGCGAGCCTGTGTTATATCAATAGGCAGCAGTGGGAAAACAATTCACTTTTTCATCTCTTTTATCTTCAAAACCCTAGATCCGTTCTCCCTCTCTCTCTATATACCTTCTCTCTAGGGATTGATCTCCTTCTAGTGAGTTTCTATCCTAGTTCCTTTGTAAGAAAGATAGAGGGTGTCTTGGGCTTCCTTTTAATCTGAAGAGTTATGGATTTGGAGCATTTTGGATTTTCACCATCTACTCCTTTAGGCTTCTAACTTCGAGGTAGGGATACCCTACTCCATCTTATGAATTTTGTCTTTAATTTTGGTCATTTTGATTAGTTAGTGATGTTGGGCAATTTTGGGAAAAGTTAGGGTTGTTGTGTAATTTATCAAAGAGGGGGTTTTCAAATATTAGAACCCATGTGTATGTGAAACATTAAAAAATGGAATTTATGTTGTGAGATTGGTGAAATCGAACCTTAGTTGATATGTGAAATATAGAAAAATGCCCTAGTTATTACGACAAATTAATTTATATAATTAATTTTGGGGAAATGAGAAATTGAGTTGAGAATCATGAGATTGGGAAATTATGGGATTAAGTGGTGCAGTTGAATTAATTTAGCGCTCATCCATGGAAAATGTTGATATTATATCCGTTTGATGCATTTATTTTCTGTTTAGAAATAACTGCTTTGGGCTATCGGTGGAGGATAGTCTTGATTGTTGTAGACACTGCATGTTGATTAGGGAAAACCGAAACTAATCACATTGAATATGACGGTTGGAACAATACATCAAATATGTGTATTGATTGATCCTTGTATATGATAATTGTTTATATACTTGGAATATGTGCATTGTGTGGGAGGAGATAGGGGATGTACTCCATGGTTTGAGGGAAGATAGGGGATGGACTCTCAAACCTGTTTGGGAGGAGATAGGGGATGGACTCCATTAATACAGCAAATATGTATATCAGATTGAAGTGTTAATACATCAAATATGTGTATTAAATGGAAATGTTAATACAGCGAATATGTGTATTATTTGAAGTATGGAAGTGTTTGAATTGTGAGTTGTAAACTCACTTGAATTTGTAAATCAAGGAAGTGATTTAATGTGAGATGTAGTCTCATTGAAATGTTTGGCCAGGTTCTGAGCCATGTTTATGAAATGATTTGATAAGTAAAGGAAAATGGATAGTAACATGGACGTGATTGTCATGGAACTGTATTGTGATATAAATTGATTTATAAGTGTTAACCATCTATCAAATGCTATTATTTTAGTCATTGCTTATATTTGGTTTAGTATATCTCTACTGGGCTGTGGCTCATCCTATATGAGACATCATTTTTTGGTCCAGGTGATATGCCACCTCTAAGGACATAGCTTGGAAGGTTTTGAGAGTTGAAGACTCTTTTTGTTATTTTGTTATCTTTTGTTGTATTACATGTAAATTCAGGCCAAGGGCTTAATATGTATCTGAGTTAGTACTCTCTTCTTGTAACCAAGTGTTGGCTTGGAAAGTTGTAAGCCCATAGGGCATTTACTTTTGTTGTCAACATGTAATACTTTTGTACTTAACTACTCTGATGAATGGAAAGATGTTTACTTCTCTTATATCAATGCATGTCTAGAATGTGGGGTTTCATGTATTATTTTTAGGGCGTTACAACTTTATATCAGAGCGTACCGTGTTCGAATACTTGGGTACGCGGGAAGTGGTTAGTACCACAATGGGTTTGTCTCGCTTGTTAGAGACTTAGATGTAATGTCATGTACTTTTGTGATAACATGTTTATGTGACTATATGGGTATGAAATGTAGTTTCTAGGATGTTGATTGAATCCTTGGGTTTTTGGGAGTCTTGTTGGAAAAGCACTTGATCAATGCTGTTTCTAACCGGAACTCTAGTGATGCCATGGGACTATCATTATCCGGAAATGAAATTCGTAAGTGCTTATGTGATTATGTGCTTACGTGGAATGAATTACTATTGTCCATATATTAGGACACGAGTGTTATAGCTTCGGCACATTTGTGAATGTGCTAATGTTCTTCATTACTTTTATTAGGATGTCAAGACGGAGACGTGGTTGTAGGCGAGGTAGGCCAGGGAGGCAGGAGATGCCTATACCAGATGAGATTCCGCTACAACAGGAGAGTGTTGGTCAGGCCAATGTGGCCGAGCCAGCAGGTCAACAGGCCATAGGTACCTTAGCCCGCGAGATAGCAGGACCTTTGAGGGAATCCATGGGCATTCTCAGAGCTTAGAATCCAGTTCAGGCCCAAGTTATTGATGCAGGGCCTTCCTTTTTGAAGAGGGAGTTTTTTCGGTCTAATCTGGATGAATTTTTGGGGGATCCGAAAGAGCCACTTAAGGCTGATGAGTGGCTGGAGCAGATGACAAAGACGTTTGAGATGCTTGGCATCGAAGATGAGGTATTGAAGCTGACCTTGGCGTCTTTCCAGTTAAAGGGGGATGCGGGTCAGTGGTGGAAGTTCATGAGGGGCCGTATTGGTGGCACTTGGGAGGCCTTTGTAGATGTTTTCCAGGAGAAGTTTCTGTCTCCCGCTGTCAAGGAGAAGTTGAGAAATCAGTTCTGCCAGCTTAAGCAGCTGAGTTCATCAGTGGTCGAGTTTGAGGCCGCATTTACTAGTTTATCTAGATTTGCACCTAAACTTCTGGCGTCTGAAGAACACCGTTGTCTGGAATTTGAGAAGAAGTTGAGGCACGGACTCAAGATGAGAGTTGGGGGTCTATGACCCGGGAGTATGGGCATCTTGTGGATGCTACAACCCATATGGAGATTATGATGCATGAGCAGGAGGAGGATGAGAGATTGAGGGGCTCCAAGAGAAGTCAGGATGGCCAGGGGGATAGCAGGAGGCAGAGGGGTTCTAACCCTCAACAGTCCCAGGGTGCTTTTGCTAGATCGACCTTTCCAATGCCGTGTGCAGGCTCTGGGAGAGGCAGTCAGGGAGACATCACTTGTTCCAAGTCTGGTCAGCTGGGCCACAAGTCTCCAACTTGCCCGCAGAGGGGAGGAGGTCAGAGAGCTGCTTCATCTTCGGCTCGACCTTAGAGCCAAAGTCAGGGTAGGGTTCAGCCACTGTCTTGTTACCAGTGTGGTCAGGCAGAGCACCTGAAGAGGTTTTGCCCGCAGTTGAGTGCCACATCGGGTGCGTCTGGTTCTAAGCAGACGCAGAGTTTTCCGCCAGCACAGTTAGTTCAGGCCTCGAAGGCCAATCGGGGAGCTTCGTCGTCCCAGTCTGTGCAGCAGTCTTTTGCTCCTAGGGGTGAGCAGGTAGAGTAGAGACCTTCAGGGCGCATGTATGCTGTTACCGCGCAGGATCTTGTACCGGCTCCATCTGTTGTGAGAGGTACCTTTTTGTTTTGCAACTCGGTTACCAGTGTGTTGATTGATACGGGTGCATCCCATTCCTTTATGTCTGCTGCATTTGTATCTGTTTTGGGGTTGGAGTTGGCGCAGTTAGCATCTCCAATATGTGTTGTATCAACTGTTGGGGGTGAATTGATTTTGAAACAGGGGTGTCGGGGCTGTGATATAGAGGTCGCCGACCGCCGGCTTCCATTTTCTTTCGTAGTTATGGTTATGTCGGGTTTCGATGTGATTTTGGATATGGACTGGTTATCGTCATACCGGGCTGTTATTGATTGCTACCGCCAGAGGGTCACTGTATGTACCTTGAGTAGGGATTGTTTCCATTTCTTGGGGGATCGGGTTGGTAGTGTATTGCCACCAGTGTATGATCCGCGAGGGCGGAGTAAGCTTAGTAGTCTTCTCGCTAGCTTTATGAGTAGTGAGTGTGATGAGACCCAGACTGTATTGCCGAGAGTGGTGTGTGAGTATTCGGATGTTTTTCCCGAGGATCTTGTTAGCTTACCACCTCATCGGGAGGTTGAGTTTTCCATTGATTTAGTGTCCGGCACGGCGCCAATTTCTATGGCGCCTTACCATTTTGCCCCAGCCGAGTTGAGTGAGTTGAAGATTCAACTCCAGGAGTTGCTGGATAAGGGCTTTATTCGCCCTAGTGTTTCGCTGTGGGGAGCACCGGCTTTCTTTGCTAAAAAGAAAGATGGTGCCTTGAGACTTTGTATTGACTACCGGAAATTGAATCGGGCTACGGTTACGAATAAATACCCTATGCCCCGTATAAATGATCTGTTTGACCAGTTGAAAGGGTCCCGTTGTTTCTCTAAAATAGACTTGAGATCGGGTTACCATCAGTTGAGGGTCAGGGAGGAAGATATTCCAAAGACGGCATTCCATACGCGGTATGGCCATTATGAGTTTCTGGTGATGCCTTTTGGGCTCACCAATGCACCGACAATATTTATGGATTTGATGAACCGGATATTCCGGGAATTCTTAGATCGTTTTGTAATCATCTTCGTGGACGACATTCTGATTTATTCACCTTTTGAGGAGGAGCACGAGGAACACTTGAGAGTGGTGCTGGAGTTGCTTAGAGCCCATAGGCTATATGCCAAATTTGGGAAGTGTGAGTTCTAGCTAAGAGAGGTCAAGTTCTTAGGCCATGTAGTCTCCGGGGAAGGGGTGTCTGTTGATACATCCAAGATTGAGGTAGTACAGGATTGGGCACAGCCTAAGAGTGTTTTTGAGATCCGCAGTTTTCTGGGATTAGCTGGGTATTACCGCCGGTTTGTGAAAAATTTCTCCAAGCTAGCTTCGCCATTGACTAGACTGACGCGGAAAGGGGTCAAATTTGTATGGAGTGAGACTTGTGAAAAGTCGTTTCAAGAGTTGAAAGTTAGATTGACCACCGCTCCGATTTTAATTATTCCGGAGAGAGGGTTGGGTTATGCGGTTTATTGTGATGCCTCACAAGGGTTTGGGTTGTGTGTTGATGCAAGAAGGAAAAGTGGTGGCCTATGGCTCACGTCAGTTAAAAATACACGAGAGGTATTACCCTACACA
>CM069908.1:147782593-147949095 GCA_036172215.1 Camellia granthamiana | reverse complement strand
GATATGTAAACTATTTGAATAGAGGTTTTCTCATAAACTTATTTGACAGAATTTTTGGCTCGTTTTAGCCTCTGCAGTCATTGTTAGAGTAAGAATAATGGGAAAATTATAATAAAAAAATAAAAAGTAAAAAACTGAAGTTTGACTCTTGTAACAAAATAATAAACTTGAATATTTAATTTCGTCAATTTAAATACTAATCTTTTGATTAGTTTTGAATCTAAACCATTTGCCTATTTTCATTAACAAAAAAATGGTATTCTATTCATTAAACTTAATGAAAAATGATATTTTAAACATTTTATGTACACTTACATTGAGTTTATGACTAAAATACTTTTTTTTTCGTCAATTTTACTTCTTAAAATAGACAAATAATTTGAATTAAAAATAAATTAAAATATTAAAATTTAAATTGATAAAATTAAAAATATATTTATTTTGTTACAAAAGTCACACTCCAATTTTCCCTAGATTAATTTTTGTGTGTTTTTTCTGAAGTCATATGTGCTTCTACCTACGCACAAGACATCACATACTACTTTTCTAATTTCTTCCCAAAAAAAAAAAAAAAATCGCATTCTCTGAAGAAAGACATGTTATTAGATTTTTATAACAAACAATACAACAAAAAATTGTATCCCGCACACAAACAACTGAGAGACGTGTTGCCCTAGCTTCAATGAAAGGGGTGGCCGCCGACCGGTGGGGGTTTTCGTTCTCTTGTGTTATGTTCTTTTTTTTTCTTGGATAAATTACCAATACAACCTTAACATTTGTTTAAAATATGAATTATTACTTGTAATTTTAGAAATTATAGTTTAAGTTATTAATAAATAATAAATTATTATTTTTATTAATAAATCATCAAATTAATTATCAATTTTTAATAATATTATAAATATATTTTAATTAACAATTCAGATAATTTTATTGTTATATAAGAGAATAATTAAGAATTTTTTCTGTTAATTCTATTAAATAAAAAAATTCGATAAGAGGGTATCTATAATTTTTAAAATCATGAGAGACAATCTATATTTTAACCAAATCTTAATAAATATATTTGTATTTTTTTTTTTTCCATTCAAATCAAAACGAATTCATTTTAGAACTACTATAAGAGTATAGAAGATCTAAACGCAAATGTGATGACAATTTTAGGAAAAAATGTAAATTAATGGTACACTAAAAAATATTTACATTTCTAGGATGATATAAATTTTATGTATGCATGGTATAAGTCCTTTTATTATTTGGTATAAATCTTTTTTATGTGTCATAATTATAATAGAAAATATTTCATTTATAATGTAATTAATTTTTTATTATTCCATTATTTTATAATTTTTTCAACATTTTATTTTGAGATAAAATTCTTCCACCCACATCAAACGGCTCCCTCTTTTATTTCATCGTCGAACAATGCATAAGTCACTAGTAATCCCACTCAGCATCGATAATTTGAGAGAGTTAATTGAGAAGAGAAAGATATAACTCTTGTATTCAATCTTCTGAGTATAGAAGAACATACTACACTTCTTATATAGGAGAGAACAATATGTTATGCTATGCTATTACAAAACATCATCATGAGGGAGACCATCATGAGGGCAAGCTTTCAGCCGAAAGAAGAACACAATTATGAGCCACTATCTATTAATCTATACATTACACATATACATTAATTATATACATTTATTATTAACAGCCCCCCGCAAATTCAAGGAGGGTAAACATCAACCAACTGGAAGCAGCCAAGAGAATGAGCTTTGGTGAAGATATCAGCAGGTTGATCAGCAGAAAAGATCGAATGGAGAAGAACAGTACCACGAGTGACATGTTGACGAATAAAATGGCAGTCAATCTCAATGCTTGGTGCGATCATGAAAAACATCATTGTGAGCAATTTGAATAGCACTTTGATTGTCACAAAAGAGGGCAGTAGCACCAGAGGGGGTAACATCCATGTCAGCAAGAAGCCAACGAAGCCAGACAAGCTCCTAAGTAGTATCAGCAAGAGCATGGTATTTAGCCTCGGTACTGGAACGAGTTGTAAGAGTTTGTTTCTTGCTGCGCCAAGAAATAAGAGAATTGCCCAAGAAAAAATAGAACCCGGTAGTAGATCGGCGGTCAGTAAGATCCCCAGCCTAATTAGCATAGGAGAAAGCACGAAGCTGAAGAGAGGAGTGGGCGGAATAATGAAGACCATGAAACAAGGTACCTTTGAGATAGCGAAGGATATGAACTAAAGCAGCATAATGAGGGGTACGAGGAGCCGACATATACTGGCTGACAATATGAACGACATAGGCAATATCAAGACGAGTAACAGTAAGATAGACAAGGCCGCCCACCAGCTGACGATATAAGGTAGCATCAGAGAGGAGAGTGCCATCAAGAGGAGTAAGACGACTCTGAGTCTCCAGGGGAGTGGAGGCAGTCTGACAATCGGTAAGGCCAGCACGGGCGAGAAGATCAGAGGTATACTTAGCCTGGGAGAGAAACGAACCCGTGGAATCATATGAGATTTCAAGACCCAAGAAATAGTTGAGAGGACCAAGGTCTTTCATCTCGAAATGATGGCTAAGAAACTGTTTGAGACGAAGAATCCCAGCCACATCATCACCTGTGATAATCATGTCATCAACATAGAGTAGAAGCAGGGTGGTCCCTCGAGCAGTTTTCCGCATAAAAAGATGTCACGACCCAAACCCGCCCTATAGGTTTAGCATCGTAACCGGCCAGTAATCCTGAGATTACCGAAGGCCTCTAAGACAAATTAACATAATATAAGGGGCTAGCAGAAGCAGATAACAAATATACAACGTCCATTGAGCTATGCAGACTTATATGAGACAGAAAAATTTTAAAACTTTTTATATACATATATACACATCATCCCTACGTCATAATATATATATAGATCAGACAAAAAGGACTTAGCCCCTTTTTCAAAATACACAAGACTTGTTTCACCAAACAAGAAAACAGAACTTGAACTTTAAATCACATAGCGATAATCACTTGACATTTCTGGAACCTCCACGTGAGGCACATAGGTTGGCTGACAAAAACAGATTTTAGGCAGATACCTCTAAGCCTGGTCACGCACCTGATCACCTACATACATAAATAATATAGTGAGCTAAAGCCCAGTGAATAATAACAGAGTAAAGGGTTTTATGAATGATGTCCAGCACAAGTTAGGATCCAGTATTTAAATCAGAACATAGTCAGACTTCAAAACAGAAATAGATTTAGATACACACTCATGTTCATATTCAGATTTTGTATAAGATCATACGTGGTACACCCATTAGCTATCAGATCAATTTGGTCCAGGGACCCACATGCATAGTTAGTACCAACGACCATAAAGGTCCATATCTTGCGCGCAAGTAGCCATGGTATTGTTACTCCCAGGCAAGGGCCATGTGCAAATTGGCCGCGATATTGTTACCCCCGGGCAAGGGCCACGTGCAGATTGGCCACGGTATTGTTAACCCCGGGCGAGGGCTACGTGAACTAAGGGTGCCACAAATACTTTTCAGAAAATTGGACATTTATTCATAATTCGTAAGATAGCATTTCAGAAAACAGATCATACCATACCAGTCAGAAAATACTTAAGTTAAACATAACTTTACAGAGTTATTACTCACAGATGGCTGCAGAAGCAAATCATACAGACTGGACATATCAGATAAATCAGCCAGACAATGGCGCGTGACCTACACAAGCACATAACATATACACATTGAAATACAATATTACTCCCTTGATCAAACTTGACTTTTCTAGTCTTTTTCTGTCTAAATAGTCCGAAGTTCTACTACACTTATTCTTTCTCATTCAAATAGACCGGGTTCTTATTTCACATATTCTTTCATTACTAAGCCCTTCTTTTCCAAATAGATTGATATTTTACTAGACTTCTTAAACAATTACCGCTAGATCAATGATTCATTCTTTAACTAACTAATTTATGTTGATTGGTAGCTTATTAATCTTTATTGAGTCATAAATTATGTCTAGAATGCCTTGGAAAGAGATGAGAATAAAAATGTGAATTAAATGCAATTTTCCAAAACATGTTGAAAATGGTCTTCGCTCGAGTGCCACTTTGGCCGCTCGAGCGGACTGTAAAATTTGAAAACTTCTGGCAGCTCGATTTCCACGCTCGAGTGAGACTTTCCTCACTCGAGCGGACAACGTAAATTCTGGAAATTCCAGAATTGCAATTTAAATTCAAATTTGGAATTCAAAGCCTCAAAACATGTATTTTTGGTGCACAAAAATGGAGAATCGTTGTATAATTTAGTAAACACTCTCAATTAGAAATCATTTATTCAAAATCATGCTCCACTTGTCCAAATTTAGTTTTTAACTCATTTTCTTCCCATCAAACCCACAAATGTTTAAAACATGAATTAGACTCCCAAAACTCTTGCAAATTCATGATGCATGTGTGATTGAAACTCAATTTCATATAAGACAAATAAATCCAAACCCAAAATGGTTATCTTCAAATTAACTTCTATAATTTTGAAGGGTTTGGTTATGGTGTGCAACTTACACCTTACACCTTATACCTTACACCTTACACTTACACCTTACACTTACACCTTTTGTGAAAAATTAAACCTTACACTTACACCTTTTTTGAGGTTGCACACCATATGCAACCCACTTACACCTTACACCTTACACTTACACCTTACACTTACACCTTATACTTATACTTACACCTTACACTTACACTTTTTGTGTAAGTGGCACATGGTGTGCAATTGCACACTTAAGAAAACTCCAATTTTGAATCTAATTCAATTTCTACACCATTTTACTAATTCCTTTTAATGTACATGAGATTGAAGTTATATGACCCTTAGGAAAGTATTTGCATGTATGACATTAAGATTAAAACTAATTAATTTTCTATATTCAAAATTAAATCAATGTTTAATTTTCCATAAACTCATACTCTTTAATTTGAATAAAACTTTAAAATTAAACCAATTCCAATCTTTCATAGTAAAATCAAGAACTTGTCTAACTTTAGGATTAAACCCCAAATTTCTATAAACTTGATTTTTCTTATAAAATTCCTTACTTCTTCTCTTCAAAACATGAAATTGTTTACCTTAAATTCCTCAAAATCCATGACGCATGTATAAAACACTTATCAAATCCAACCAATTTTACATTATCAAGCTCAATTTATAATTTGACCTCTTAATTTATATCACAATTTAATCTCAAGCTCATAAACTTTAAAATACGAATTAAATTCTAAAATCTTGAAAACTTACCATGCATGTAATGATAAACTTCAAATATGTGAAGGATGAAGAGAATCAAACTCCAATATTTAATCACAACATCAAACCTCCAATAATTAATTTCTAATTAATTTTCCATAACCATCCACATGCATGTAACCCATTTCAAATTAATTTCCATAACCTAATTCTTAAGCTAATTTTTCCTTCATCTTCTTGCTAATTTCTTTCCAATTACATGAAATTGAACCAAAATCCTTTTTGATTTCAAGTATTAGGTGTAGAAGAATTAAACAAGAAATTTATCTCAACTTGTTGAATATTTTGACCTCTCTCTCTCAATTTCTTATTTTCCTTAAGCTTTCTTTTCTTCTTTCCTTTAGAGTGAATTGGTGAGCTCTTCCAATTCTTCAACAAAAATGAGATGCCTCACTCACTTTCTCTCTCTCTCGGTTTACTCTATCCAAATGGGGTAATGAAAATGGTTCCAGAAAGTCAATACACTTTCACCACAAGGCACCCTCAAATGACATACACTCTCACACACTAACTTCATGACACCACAACACACGTGCACAACTCCAATGAGCTCCAGCACAACATTCACATGCACACACACACATAATCGCTCAGTACACCCACACCCACTAATACCTTCAATTCTAATTTAGTCCATAATTCAATTTTTGTCTAGGATTAATTTAATTAAGCATCACTTAATCTTCATAAATTTTGATTAGCATAAAATTAGTTAATTATAACTAACCTCAAATCCCATATAATTTAATTAGTCAAATTGACTTCCATTAGAGCCTAATTAAATATAATTAAATTTATCAATCTGAATCAGATTTTTAATTGAACTCCTAAAAGGTTCCAAATATTAAATTAAACTTATTTTCATCCTCAATTTTGATTCCCCAAATCATTTAGGCCTTCAATTTTTGATCAGATACCAAATCTTTGTCAATAAATTACATATTCAAATTGGACCTACCATAAATGAATTTAATTCATAATAATCACATTCTCAATCCTCATAATTTAATTAACTTGATCAACTCCAATTAGGATCTAATTAATCGAATCTCAATTTTACTAAACTGAAACGAATATTTAATTAAACTCCCAAATGGGTCCATAATTAAGATTGAATTGATTCAACTTCCTAACCTCACTTCCTTAAGCCATTTGGACCCTTAATTTCTAATTTCAAAATAAATCTTTAACAGAATCATATATGAATCAATCTCCATAATTTTCGTGAATCCCAGGTTAAATTAGAATACTTGGCAATTAAATTTCAAATCGTCTTAATTAATTAAGTACTAATCATTATACGTGATGGGGTCGTTACAAAAGAGTAGTATCATAAGAGCTGGATGTAAAACCACAATCATGAATAGTAGAGCTGAACTTGTCAAACCAAGCTCGTGGGGCTTGCTTAAGCCCATATAATGCACGCCGAAGTCTACAGACCTGATGAGGGGGATAAGTAGATCTAGGAGGAGGGTGCATGTAGACCTCTTCGAGAAGAACACCATTAAGGAAAGCATTTGTCACGTCCAATTGGTAAAGGTCCCAATGACGGGAGGTAACGACAGCAATCAAGCTGCGAACCAAGGTGAGATGGGCAACAGGAGCAAAGGTCTCCTCATAGTCAATACCATATTCTTGGTTGAAGCCTTTGGCAACAAGGCGAGCTTTGTAACACTCAATAGAGTCATCATAACAAGTCTTGATTTTGTACACCCATTTGCATCCAATGGCAGTCTTGCCAAGGGGAAGATTAATAATATCCCAAGTATGGATCTTGTCTAAAGCCTGCAATTCATCAGTCATAGCATGCTGCCAAAGAGGATTAGAGCAAGCCTCACGATAAGAGGTAGGTTCATAGTAGAGAAAGCAGTGGAACCAATAATAAAATCATGAAGACGAGTAGAAGGTTGGGTTACCCGGTGTGGGCGAGTAGAAGGCGGAGGAGCCAGAGGGCATGAGAGAGACACACCAGGAGGTGAGGAGCTCGAAGGAGCAAGAGCGGACCATCAGAGCGAGCAGGAGCATGGGATAGACCAGGAGGTAAGGGAGTCTCTGAAGGTGCAGGCAGGGGCTGTGGAGCAAGATCATTAGAAAAGAGATCGGTGGAAGGGTTAGTAAAAAAGAGAAAGGGTGAGGGAGTGGATAAGCGAAATTGGGAGAGAGATGAAAACATTTTGTGTTCCCAAAAAATCACATGACGAGAGATACGGAGGTGCTGGGAGATAGGATCCCAACAACGATACCCTTTATGTTCAATACCATACCCTAAGAAGCAACAAAGATGGGAACGAGGTTCAAGTTTGGTGTGTTCATGAGGTTGGAGAAGAACAAAACATGCAGACCCAAATATCCGAAGATTGGGGTAAGGGGGACGAGTGCCATGCAAACGCTCATAGGGAGTGTGATTATGAATGACAGGTATAGGGATACAATTTATAGTTTAAGCAGCAGTAAGAGCGGCTTCGCCCCAAAATTTTTTTGGACAAGAGGAAGAGAGAAGAAGAGCTCGAGTAGTGTCGAAAATATGCCGATGTTTCCATTCAGCACGTCCATTTTGTTGAGACGTGCCGGGACAGGAACGATGGGGCTGAGTACCATGACTTTGAAGAAAAGAAAGAAAGTCAAAATCTTTATATTCCATGGCATTGTCGGAACGAAAGATTTTAATAGTTTTAGAAAATTGGGTTTGGACCATTTTAGCAAAATTGTAATAAAGTTGTTTGAGTTCGGAACGATTTTTCATAAGAAACAACCACGTAAAACGGGAAAAATCATCTATAAAAACAACAAAATAGCATGCACCTCCCATAGTAGGAGTAGGGGAGCGGCCCCAAATATCAGAATGGATGAGATCAAAAAGTACAAGAGAAATAGAGTCACTTTTATTAAATGATAAAATAGGTTGCTTGGCAAGTTGACAGGACAAACAATCTAAAGTATCAGAATTAACAGGACTTAATTGACCACTAGAAATTAAAGACTTTAACCGACCAACAGAAAGATGGCCTAAACGACAATGCCAATGTTGAAAATGAGAGAAAAGATGAGTAGTGGTAGTAGGAGCGGCAATTTGAGAAGAAACCGGAACATGAAGATGGATGAGTTCATAGAGACGTCCATGCTTACGGTCGATCCCAAGAGTTTGTCCTGTCCGACGGTCCTAAACCAAACAACCAGTAGGGGAAAAGATAACAGTTAGACCATGCTCACACAATTGACTAATGGAGATAAGATTTAAAGTAAGAGCAGGCACAAGATATACATGGGATAAGGATAAGTGAGAGGTGGAAACAGAACCAACATTACTTACAGACAAAGGAGATCCATCAGCAATATGAATCGAAGGAACAAGAGGTTTAGAAGAGAGAGAAGTAAAAATAGTAGAGTCAAAGGTCATGTGATTACAACAAGCTGAGTTGAAGTACCAGGAAGTGTTACTTGAGGTGACAGACAAAGCGGTGGAGGGAGGAGTACCGGAAGTGGAGAGAAATTGTTGGAACATGGCTTCAACATCGGTTTGAGAGAAGATCGGAGTTGAAGGGTCTATAGGGACAAAAGAAAGTAAATCCTCTGAGGCAGCAGCAGTAGTAGTGCGATGAACAGGCAGAGATTTAGACGGCGGCTTAGAACGGTGAGAGTTGTTGCATGAAAAAGCGTAAAAAATTCCCGGTGGAGGGACCAGTGCGAGAGGAGGAACCAGGAGAGGCTCGGTCTGGATTGCGGAAGCAATCTTGCTGGAGATGACTAGGATCAGTCTTGTTACAAAATCGACAAAGATGAACTAGACAATGAACCAGAAGATGAGTGGACGGAAGACCGCGATTGTGACAGTAGATGCAGACAGAAGACTGCTGTAGTGAAGGAGAACTCCAAGTCCGGGGAGTAGCAAGAACAGAGTGCACAGGGTGTGGATGGAGAGTACCAAGTCGAGTTTCCTCTGATAGGAGTTCGGAAATAGCCTGCTCAAGAGTGGGTAAAGGAGTGCGATGAAGGAAAGATGCACGGACAGGCTCAAAATGGGGAGTTAGAGCCATAAGAAACTGAACCAATCGTTGTTGGTCACGATAAGTAGTAAACAAGGTAGCATCTTTAGTATGGGGCCATAGAGGTTCAGAGAAAGTAAGCTGATCCCAAACAGAATACATTTGTGAGAGGAAATCATTTATAGGCTGAGTTGGCTCTTGGTGCATACAGCGAAGATAACTCTGAAGTTGATATTGGTAAGCAGGACCAGTAGTTTGATATCGGTCTTTCAGAAAATCCCAGATGTCTTTGGCTAGAGTGGAAACAGAGTCAAGTTGGAACCGGCCAAACTGAAGGTCGATGGAGGTAATAGATGTATTTCGAAGCCAAGTGATGATCTGATAGTTTTTACTATCCCAATCCTTCAAGCGGTCGACAAATTTGTCAGCGGATTCAGTGGTTACTTGGATGGGTTTACTCACATCCCCAGTAATAATACGCCAAAGTTTCTTGCCTTTGAGGAAGCCAGACATGGCTTGTGCCCATAAGACATAGTTGGTCCCGTCAAGAACAACGGAAATAGGGTGATGAGAAGAGTCTGGGCGATCCATGAAGGAAACCAACATGATAGATGCAGAATCTAAAAAAACTGAGGTTACCAGTGAATTCAGAAGGTCGAAATTAGTGGGAATAGGACCAAGCGGACCAGAATAGGACGAAAAAAAAGGCTGCAAATCGGTTTAGTCAAAGGAGTTGACCAAACTTGGGCGCGGCACACGTTAGCATAGAGGCACGTGGTGCACGATAGCAGGCAAGTAGGAGGAGCGCACGGAAGCAACCAGCGCTGACGTCAGAAATATGCGACTCACGTTAGTAGATGAAGCTGCAACGCACAATAGCGCGGGACAAGTGCAGGAGGCGCGTAGGGCGCGTTGAATAATTGGACGGCGCGTGGCCAATGTTCTGGTGGCGCGTGGAGGTGCGTAAAGCGTCGGTTAAGGATGATTCCGGTGGCTTTGGCTTCGTCAGGAAGAGACGAAGTGTCTGGTGTTGTCCAAACTGTGAAACAGAAAAAGACTAGATGCGCAGAGACCAAGGAAGCAATCTGCCAGACAGATAGAAAAAAAAAGAGGAGGCTAGAATAAAAATCTAGGCTCTGATACCATGATAATTTGAGAGAGTTAATTGAGAAAAAAAAGATATAACTCTTGTATTCAATCTTCTGAGTATAGAAGAACATACTACACTCCTTTTATAGGAGAGAACAATATGCTATACTATGCTATTACAAAACATCATCATGAGGGAGACCATCATGAGGGCAAGCTTTGAGCCGAAAGAAGAACACAATTATGAGCCACTATCTATTAATCTATACATTACACATATATATTTATTATTAACAGTGCAAAATATTATATAATTCGCTAAAATCGCACTGATTCAAATCAATTTACATCTTTTTATCTGTTAATTGCAGTTTAAACTTCAAAATTTATAATTCGCATTTAAAATGACTTCATTCTGCTATAGTTAATACATATATATTTTTTAACCTATAATGAAATATCAAAGTAAACATGACTGTGAAAGAGATTTGAGATGTGAAATTTATTACAAATCAGTAGTTATATATATAAAAAATATAATGTAGAATTAGTATGTTTATGTATATGAAAATATCATGCAAATTAGTATTATATATTATGTAAATGCTTGATAATTGGTTAAAATATCCTTCAATCCGTCTAAAACCGCTCAAACTGTAATTTGACAATCTTTTAATCCGCTAATCCGCCATTTGATTTATAATTTTACTCTCAAACCGTCTGAACCGCATCGCACACACCCCTTATCCCACTAGTAAATGATAGAAAGTGAGCAACACCTCGTATAAGTTTGGAGGAATTTGAAGAATAGAGCTCTATCATAGAAAGTGATTACACACTGGTATAGCTTTTCATCAAAATTTTCATTTATTTTAAAATTTTCTTTCATTAAATTTGATGAAAAAATATTTTTAATATTTCATTTATTTAAAATTTCATTAAATTCAAATTTGATAAAAGATTTACTAAATTCTTAATTTGATGAAAAATTAATTTTTCCTTAATTTGATGAGCATTTGATAAAAGAATTGAAAATAATTTTTCAATGTTTTTTTATTACATTTAAATTTGATAAAAGAAAAAACAAAGTATTGGAGATGCTCTAAAGTGAATAGCTATATTATCTATAAAGAAAAGGGCCTTTCTAATGACAAGGCTTGTGAGAGCTCTAAACCCTCAAACTAAATTTCATGATTTTTTAATTTTTAAATAATAAAAAACTTTCTATTGGTTAAACTCTTATTTAATCATAACAATAAAAATCTAATTATTTCATAAATTACAATTTTTAAAAGGAAAGGATGCTCAACTATTTCAAATTTTAAATTTGTGTGCTACTATATATGAAAACAATTCACTAAAATCTAGTTATTTTTTATTTTAAAAAAAGTCTATTGGTTAACTTTAATTTAGCCATAACAATTAAACTCTTATTTAATCATAACAATAAAACTCTAATTATTCCATAAATTACGATTTTTAAAAGGAAAGTGTAACGTCCTAAATTTCTAGCCCAAATCATAATACAACAATCATGACTCTTTCAAGGAAAATCGAATATAAATCTCCTAACTTACATTACATGATACAATACTTCTTCATGTAACAATACATCAATCCAACAATAAGAAAATAAATAAATAGATACCCCTTAAGGGTTTACAAGTTTCCAAGGCTTGAGCCTGGTTACACAAAATGGTTATTTAAATCCACACACATACATCCTTTGGCTTACACACAGAGTCACAGCAAAATGAGAGTCTCGTACTCTCAACACACATTTCCTCGCCTTTAGTTAGGCTGCATCACCACATATTTTCTTGCAGCCTAGTAGGAAATCTTTAACAAAGTATATATATTTTATATAAGTCTCAAGAGATGAAATACACATGCTATGCTATGCCCTTTTGAAAGAAAATCACATCTTCATCTTTGAAAACCATCATGCTCAATGATGTCATGCAATTTCAATTCTTCAAAACTTAACAATTTACTTCAAGAGCGGTAAATATGACTCTGGTAATCCCTAGATCGGTGTCTGCAAGTAGACTATACAAGTGCTACCAATTTGTCATTTTTATCGGTATTAATTAGAAGGCTCGACACCTATCCGCGCGGGTTTTCGGACTTTCACCCCGGACTCTCAGGCTAACTTATTCAATATCATCTACACCACCTATCAAGACTTACCAATGTATTTACCCCAAAACCATTCCATGAAAACTTGTTTCTCAACATTCTTTTCTCAATGCAAGTTTTCAAATCAACTTTCAAAGTTTAATGTAATCAAATGAATTGATATGGCAATAACATAAGATGAATATAAATACTTTTATTCCAATTCATCATCCAAGGAATAACGCAATTCTCCCTTCTCAAGTATCCTCAACAATTAGTCATTTTAAGACTATTTCAACGTTTTGAACAATAATTTCCAAAATGAACAATAATTCTCATATTCTTTGAAATTCATCACTTATATAAATATAAATAAGAAATTTTCTAAAGATCCATTTATTTTGACACACAAAATAAATATAACAATATCATTTATGGATTTTCATTCTCTTAAATTTTTTTTCCAAATTTTAGGTTTTCTCACCAAAACTATACAACTCAAATCTTTTGAAAGAAAACTTTCCAAAATCATCTTTTCTTCAATCAACGAAGATCAAAACCCATAAGATCATTTTAAAAGAACAAGAGACAAACCCACTTTCAAAATTGCTCAACTTCTTGAATCAACAATCAATTTTCAAAGCTATCAAAAGATGATTTCGAAAATCATATAAATCTTGCAAAAACATATATATAATTCTAAGGAAATCCCTACTTCAAGTTTTGAAGAAGAAATGAGATAAAACCCCCAAAATCAATGGTGTCGAAACTCGATCTTCACCGCACACAACGAAACCCTCGAGATGATAACCAACTTTGGTGAAAAACTTAGGTCTAAATCCTAATGGATTTGGAGAAATCAAAGAGAGAAGATGACTTCTAGAGAGAGAAGCTCCCGATCTAGAATTTTGGAGAGTTTTAAAGAGAGAGAGGGAGGAATGAAAAAGTGATCTGAAATATCAGATTCACGAACTGATATAACATGGTCCGCTTGAGCGTAGAATGCTCCGCTCGAGCGTCAAATACACTAACCTAGTATTTTTGCAAACAGGTCAAACTTCTGAAATCAAACATTCTCCGCTCGAGCGCATAAACGGTCAATCAAGCGGACAAGCAACTTTGAATGCATTTTGCATTTTTGCTTCGGAGGTGCTGCCCCTCGACCCCGCCAAGGCACTGCTCTCAGACTTGCCAAGGGGCGTTGCCCCCTGGATCCCCGCGAGCTGACCGGGTAGCTCGATCCCCGACCGGCCCAGTCGAAGTGGCAAAATATGAAAGAAGGATCGAAACTGGGATCGCTACAGAAAGTGTACTCAACTATTTCAAAATTTAAATTTGTGTGCTACTATATATGGAAGCAATTCACTAAAATCTAATTATTTTTTATTTTTAAAAAAGTCTATTAGTTAACTCTAATTTAACCATAACAATTAAATTCGAATTATTCTATAAATTACGATTTCTAAAAGGAAAGTATGCTCAATTATTTTAAAATTTAAATTTGTGTGCCACTAATATGGAAGCAATTCATTAAAATCTAATTATAATTATAAAAAAAACTCTAATTATTCCATAGTTTATGATTTTTAAATATATATATATATATATATTTTATATTTCAAGATTTAAAATTATGTGTCATTAAATATGATAAACAATTCAACAGAATATAAAATTTATAAAAACCTTTCAAATGATCATGTTATCCATGCTATAACTAATATAGAAATCTTTTTCAAAATTTAAAATAATGCTCCTTTCAAAATTAATATAGTAAGCTTTTAAAATTACATTTTATTTATTTATTTCCAAACTCACATACTAAGTTTCTTGATTAATTTTTATTTATTATTTAAAAAAAATTTAAAAATCTATTGGCTAACACTTTCTCAACAATAAAAATATAATATCTAATGATTCGTGAAATTTGAAAGGAAAGTATATTAACTCATTTCAAAATTCAAACGTGTGCCATATAACTATTTAAAAAAAAAAAAATCTAATTTTCTCATAATTTGTGACTTTTAAAAAGAAAGAAGACTAAAATCAATTTTAAAAATTTTAAATTGTGTATCACAAATTATGAGAAGAAATTCACATCTCCCATAAATCTTCTCTCTTGCACTTATTGTATTCGACTCAAATTAGAGTCGGTGTTCATCAAGTGTTGTACCTGTTAGTGATGGAGTAATTATGAAGAATTCAATTGATAAATTTTTTCATTGTAAATTTATGCTTTTTTATAAAGATCAATTTATAATCTTTAGCCACGCACATCCTTATTTCTATTATACATCTAACAATCATGTTAATTTTTAAAAATTTATTGCATGCTTATTTAATCTAAGTGTATTTTATAAAATAAATCTCCAATCTCTTCGGTCTAGGTTCAATGGTTTAAAATCTACATTTGTCAAGTACATAAATATGGACGACAGAGGCTACTGAGAAAATGTGCTTATTTATTAACAAATTTTCATTGTAAGTTTCTTCTTTTTTTGGATGATGCATATGGTTATAATATTACTTATGCATTTATGTTTTGTAATTTCCATGATTTCATATTTCAAAATTTTTATAAGGTTTGCTTTTAATTTTCAGATTTTATAGTTGGTGCACTTATTCTTAAATAATGTTATACTTATTAAATTTTTATATTACATTATATATATATATATATTTTGTGTGTGTGACTAAGTTTATTTGGTTGTAATTTTAAATTAAAATTTATTTGATATTTTTATAGGTTATTTGGCTAAAAAATAGAGGTTTTTTAAACAACAATTTGTAACTTTTTTTTTTTTTTTTTTAAAACTTATTTGAAATCCTTAAATACATATGAATATAAGAGTCTCATGTCTTTCGTCTTAGTAATAACTTTGAGGGATTATGTATATTTACACAATAAAAATGTTATATAGATTATCAAAAATTACATTGCACCAAATAAATTTACAACTTATTTTAGTTAATAATTTAAAATTTTACTTATAATTTATAACCATTTTATAGATCATGCCAAACATTAAACAAAAATTAAAAAATACAAGGTGGATTTAGATTAGGGTCTGTTATATAAGCTTAACAATGACCGTGAACATGGTGCGCTAACATGTGAATAGTTATCTAAAAAAATATTTGCCAAAATTTTGTTTAAAAAATAAGTTGATGATTAGGTTTAAAGCATATTTGATAAAACTTAATTATTGATTTTGTAATGCTAAAAGTTTTAACAAAGTATAAAAATTTTAAATTACATAAATTTATTCAGAAATTTTAAATGTGAAAAGTGCTTGGAGTATTTGAAAAAAAAAAATTTATTCATAAATATTAAAATTTTAAATGCTAGAAGAACTATTTGATTAAGCATAATTTTTTTTAATAAAAATGGTTTATTAATGAAGTTATTTTATACATATTTATAATGTATCATGTTTATTTTTTTTTTTAAAGTTTGTGATTAACTCTTAAAAATTTATAAAATACGTATTTGAAATGTGGATTATGCATAAATTTATTAACAAATGAGGAAAAAAAAATTATAAATTCCCATATAGTACATGCATTTTCTTTTATTTGAACCATGTTAATTATAAGCCAAGTAGTTATTCTCGCCTAAGTTAGCCACTGAATAAATAGTGAGATTTAAGTACTAGCCATTAAAATGGTCTAACACATTTTCAATTAAATCCACAATAGAAAAATTTAGGCCTATGGGCTAGAGTTAAATTTTTTTATATACATATTCAGTTTAATTTATTTGTTTAGTATATTAGTTCTAAGTTTTTTTAATATAAAACAATTCGAAATTATAAAAATAAAAAATGATCTATATAGAGTTCAAATTAAGGAAATGGCTATAGGGTTTGCAAAATGTTCAATTAATCTAACTCTAAAATATTAGTAAATATAATTAACTAATATTTAATGAGACTGTTTTAGAGGTTATACCTAGCAACCTACCTAGATCGAAATCATCGAAATCTTATTTGAAGAGTGGGTTGAAGATTGGAGTTACTGATATTCTATTTTTTTCTATTTTTTATTTATTCTTCAATTTTGATTTATTGATAAGATAATTGATTTTACATAATAGATATGAAATAATTGATAAATTGAAAAACTAAAATTACGAAATTTATCGAGACGAAATACATTTATATTTTATCGTAAATATAATTATTATATAAAAACTAATTAATGTTGAATAAATTTTAATTATTTATTTTAATCCGTGCATAGCACGGCTATTACACTAGTTAAAACAAACTAAACTCACATGCAACAACCCCATGATTCTCATCAATCCAGTGAAGTGTCCACACCACAGCCTTTGCATGGGCTATTACTTCGACAATCGTTACTCTGAAATGGTGTATGGAAAATTGAAGCCATGGTGGGTTGTTTAGCGGACGAATCAGGGTATTTGAAGAATGGAGATCGAGGTCGTTGCATTGTTGAGAGCAGCATGGGTCGCGGCGACGCTGCCTATACTCGTCGCTTCCATTCCCTCATCTCTGCTTAATTCGTTTCACGAATTTTTGTTAGGGTTTGCCAAGAGAGGGAAGATCATGCAATCATCCTCACAAGTAAGCGATTTTATCTCCATGTAAATATATATGTATGTACGTATGCAAGATTAATTTTTGTGTTCGAGTTTTGATACGGTAATACTCTGTGGTAATCAAATTTGGGTAACCATTTGATCTGTCGACAATCTGTTTGTGGGCTTATGCAAATTTTGAAAATGTTTTTGAGTTTGATTTGGGACTAATTAATGGAATTAGAGTTGGGTTTCTCTCAGTCGGTTGTTGCCTTGTTGAAGATGGGATTTGGGAAGTCTGTTTGGTTTTTTCTATTGTTTATTACTTTTGCAAACTCTAAAAAGTTGTTTTTGTTAGTGATTTTTAAAGAAAAAAAAAAAAAATTGTTTACCTTTACTGTCCTCCTTGTGTCGTAGACGAATTTTGAAAATATTTTTTTTCAAAAAAAAATTCTTTAAAAAATAAAAAAAATCATTTTTTTCTGTTATTTTGGGAATTTTTATTTTTTAATTTTTCAATTCGTCTCGTGTAGAAATTTAGAAATATAATTTTTATTTTGATTTTTTTAGTTGCATTTTTAGCCCATGGTAAAGGAGGTTTTGAAGCTTTCAGTAGATTGTTCCATTAAAACTTCTCATGATTGCATCAAATTTCACTGAAACTTCGTTCCATTGAATTGCTGAATTGTAGAAATTCACTGTATCTCAGAAATTCTTCTGTCATTTTTACACATTGGCTGTGGTTTGGACAACATTCTTGCTCCCTGCAACTTGGTTTTATGCGTATAAAATGGCACCGTTGGTGTCTGAGCCATTGCAATATTCTAGTAGTGAAAGTTCAAACACTGAGAGACACAGGGTATGGCGGTCTGTGTTTCTGCTTTTGTTGATGGGAGTTCAAGCATTGAGGCGCCTTGTCGAGACAATATATGTATTTAATTGTAGTCCCTCAGCTCGGATGCACGTTTTTGGCTACCTTGCTGGCCTATTGTAAGTTTCATAACCTGAAAACTTTATGATCTATAATTTTAATCTTTAATTTGATTGATACAATATTTTCTCCTTGTTCTAATTGAGTTTATGCTTGACAACATAGTTTGTGTTACTTCATGTCACAAACTATTTTGTCAAGGTCATGCTTATGCTGCTTTTCAAGGTTGAATTCTGTGGGTTCTTGGGTGGGTGGTATTACACTGATCCCTCATCATTCTGTGGGATCAGTAGGTTCCTTACTAGATTCTTTATTTCGATGCTTTTTGTTTGTTATCCATCAATACAGTTGTTTTTGTCATTGAGGAAGTATAAATCAAAATTAATTAACACTGATAACTTATATGGAGAACCAGTACAATTGCAAATGGAAACAAAACTTCTGACCTAGCCTTTTACTAGGGGATGTCACTGTTTTTACCATTTGACTCACAGTCTAGATTTGATTTGAAATTCTACTATGCACCTTCTTGCAGACACGTGAAGGTTCATGGATCAAAGAACAACACCATAATAAGCTTGTTTCTGACATTTAGATTTTATAGGATGAACAGAATGCTATTTTCGTGATGGCAAATGATGCCGTTGATGTGTAGGAAGATAGTTTGCTGATATTTGGCATCTTTCTGAGCTTAGTTTCTATACAGCAGCACTGTTGTCACTTTGCTGTACATTTGCACTGGAGACCTTTGTTTTTGCTTCGAACCGGGTGGTTGAGTTCATTGTTGAAGGAAAGAATCAGATCCCAGCCAAAGAATTTGATTGGTGGGGATTTGCCAGTCCTCTTATGATCCTTAGATGGTACTCGTGGATTGGAACGGCTATATTTTTATGGGGTTGGATACATCAGCGCCGTTGTCATGCAATTCTTGTAAGCTTCACATCTGTCATATTCTTTTGTTTGATTGAGATTTAAATCTCTTAGGTTTGGAATACTGTCTTTGCTCAATAAATTACATAATTAATGTTGCTCAATAACTTCTAATTCACTAAGTCTTTTTTTGCTTGTTAGTTAATACTTAATATTACATAAATATGTTACCATCGCAAGAAGTTGGTGCCTACTGTCAAGAATGTTGCTTGTAAATGGAGACCACTACAGTGCTTCACGTGCTTCTTTGTTGCATTAAAGAAAAATGCTGGAAATAATTTCAGTTTAATTTTTAAGAGATGAAATGGTTTTCTCATGAATTTATCTCACCCATAAGGAGTTGTATTTTACCTAAGGAGTTTGTAGTCAGAACTCAACTTCTTTATATGTGCTACACACTACAATTTTCATCTGTCTCCCGTCATATATATTGCTTGATTTGAAATGTTGAAGGTCTCGGCATGCATGAATTATATTTGATGGAAGTCTAAAATTGATACATCATGTGCCATAATGGCAATCACACCTGAAATGTATGATAGAATTCATTTCCAATGTCAAATGGATGAGTCCATTATTATGGTCCATTGCAGCCATCTATTTTTATGGTTACATAGTGGGAGTAGGGAAAATGTGGTGACTAATGTTCCCTCTACATTTGGAGCATGACTTGGATATATTGTTCATTCTTTGTACCATCGGCTGACCCTTCTACCTTCAACCAGGGTTCATTGCGGAAGAAGCCAGAACAAGCCAATGACTATGTAATTCCTCATGGCTATTGGTTTGACTATGTTTCTTCTCCACACTACTTAGCTGAGCTTGTAACTCTCATGCCCTACAACTCTTTTTTCTGTTCAGTTATTTCTTTCTAAGTAATTCTTCCCAATCTCAATAGCCCAGAATAGTAGCCGAAATATGTCTGGTACATGTGCTGAGAAAATCAAAGTGTCCCCAGTTAAAACAATAAGTCACTTGCATTTTCATTGTCTTGTTGATTTTTGCTGTAGGTTATATATGCCGGTCTTATGGTTGCTGGTGGTGGTGCAGACCTCACAGTCTGGTTAATTTTTTGGATTTGTGGTATTGCTTCAAACCCTTCACTTGATAAATAGTTAATGATCATGCATTTTGATTCTTACATGAAGCCTAAGTTTCTTGCATTGGTGTGGCAGGTGGCAAATCTTGTGCTTGCAGCTGCCGAAACAGACAAATGGTATCTCCATAAATTTGATAATTACCCTAGAAGCCGATTCGCGATCGTCCCTTTTGTTTTTAGTGATTTAAGTACAGAACTGGAAAATACCTCTTGTTAATGGAAATCAAATGATTCCAATTTCTTGTAATGTTAACGATAGAAAACTTGAGATGTTTGTGCACAAATGTAGTTACAGCTACAGTTCCAATAGATCTTTTAGTTTAGTATTTTCAACTGACACAACCTCAATGTCTTTCTTCAAGATTATTGTTCAGATGATTCACACTTGCATTTTGGTCTTTTATGACTCTTTACTCTGTTTTTGTATCTTCTACAGCTTTGGGTTACAAATGTCTGAATTTTTTTAATTAAAAAAAATAAAAATAAAAATTGAAGAGCAACATTTTTCAAGCATTGCCAAACCAACATAGAATAAATGCTCTGACATTACATAATTCAACACATGCTAGTGTTGGAGTTTAGTAGGTGCATTCCATGATACAGAATTATTGACAATAGATTTCTAAAAAATGTAATGATCTTCTGGGTTACACTTTTATTCTCAACATAATCAAGGATAATCTCTCAATAATTTTTGCTATGGATACAGTAAAAATTCACAGAACAGAGAGGTGTAGAGGCCACACCCACCCTTGTATCTATTTTGCAATTTTGTTGGTGTCCCGTTCTGCATACTTTCTCATTCATATATGTCTATGCCCCAGGTTTTGGTAGGTCGATTGGTCCGGTGCTTCCTGTCGATGCTCTTAATCAGATCCCTGTCCTCTTTGGCTAACTCAAAGTCGAATATCTACATATTCTCCTCTAACCTCTCAATTCTTGATGTCTTTGGGGTAACTGCTGTGTTCCTTTGTATACCCCATCAGAGAATTATCTGTGCCACCGTCTTTTTATATTTCTCAGCCAAACCCTGACACCACATAAGCGAGAAAAAAATTATTCATGCTACATCATCATTAACATGTTACTTTATCATTCAATTATAAACTATGAAGCACGGATACTTCAAAAAGGGTGACGTATCCGTATCGGATACTTATCGGATACCGATACTCCTCGGATACTCGCGGATACGTATCGGATACTTCTTAAAAGTATCGGATATTTCTTAATTAATTTTTTATTAATTTTGAAGTATCGGATACTTAATTTTGAAGTATCGGATACTTAATTTTGAAATATCGGATATTCGAAGTTACATATTACTTATAATATTTTGTTTAGTTCTTTGATAAGAGGAATATAGTGAGAGTTAAAGTAATAGAATTTGTCAAATTGATGTATCCTTGTTGTCTCTCTCACTTCTCTCTCGCTTTCTCACTCTCTCACATTTCTTCTCTCTGCTCTCATTCTTTTTTTGGTATTGGCATGTAAGGATGATGTTTAATTTGCATTTGCATTTGCATTTGCTTTTGCTTTTAGTTTTGGATGTTTTATGAATGTTTGCGCACTTTTAGGTTAATAGGAATCCCTCTCTTTATTTATTAATTTACTTTAAGTTTTATTTTCATGCATATTACATTATTAAAATTATAATTTTTTTTTTTTTACGAATGTATCCCCGCTGTACCCGTATCAATTTTGACATATCGCCATATCCACATCCCCATATCACCATATCCGTATCCGTGCTTCCTAGGTTATCATTGATGACTTAAAAAAGTATATTTGCTGAAATTTTTATTTAAGAATGGTTTTTTGGCTTTAGCTAAGGTCTTGTGATATTCACTGATGAAGGGGAACAAGTTGAAGTTATTGACCTTGAAGAGTCTTAATTTTATAGGAATCTTTCTTCTTTATCAAGTTGTCTTTTGCTTTAGGTTTTATTTTTATGCATACTGCATTACTAAAAATTGTTAAAATAATATTTTTTACAAACGTATTCCCGCCGTACTCATATCCTAGTTTTTCAAATTTTGTCGTATCGCCGTATCCGTATCGTATCGTATCTGTATCCCGTATCTATATCCGTGCTTCCTAGATTATAAAACATCGGACGCAGAGAGAGAGTTAGCCAAAGCACCGCCGAGGGGAGTGTGGGCAGTGACACAGATGCCATGTTTTTGACAGAAGTTAACAAGAGATTCACACTGCAAGTATGGGTGTAACTCTATCCGGTTCACTGCTGGCTTCACTTTTGCATATGCCAAGCAATCTCTAGTTAGCAAAATCCCACAGTTGCTGCAAATCCCAAAAATTATTATCTCATACATATATATAGATGAATACTTTTATAATCAGAGAAATTCAATTTAAAATAGGTCAAAAACAATGTGTTCCCTTTTCGTTAGTCATTTTACAAGGATGACTAAAATATACTGAACATGATATTGCTATTTGACCCTCACGTTATAGCCTTTATTTTATTTGGTCCTTGACTAATTATAAAATGAAGACTTCTTCTTGTTCTATTCTATGTAGTGTTGACTTGTCTTGAATGACCCTATTTGTCTCAATAGGGGGGATGCCCCCTATACAGTTTTTTTTTTCCCCTTGAAATTTCTTACTTTCTTTTAAGAAAATGTATATTTTATTTTTATTTATTCCTGTGTTTATATACCACTTGCTATAATTTCTTTGTTTAGTTTTATTAAGGGGATGCTAGTGTAATTATATCAAATTTGTAGAGTTTATTACATTTTGTAAAAATCTCCAGAATGATCAGCATAATTTACCCATGTATTAATGTAACATATTACGAGAGTAATTAAGAGGTGAAATGACTAACTAACGATTCTTTATCCTCAAATTTCTATTCCTTCCCTAATGTGATTCCCAATTAAAATAAGAAAATGGGAGTTCCGAAAACATGATCTTGCAATTAAAAATGCATTGGACCAATTGACATGAATTTTGAGAACAAAAGATCCGTGTCAAAAAATGTAAGATCAATGCACACCTGATCCCAATGCTGTGAACTAAACCCATTGAAACCAGACCTTCCATGGCATGCCAAGTAGTTTCCAAGGATATGGTTGTCTCTATGTCTAGCACACCATCCTCCCCTAAAACACTCTGGGTGTGTTTGATTGGGCGAACTGAATAAGGGGGGATTAGAATCCATCGGACTTGAGTCCTGAAACTGTGAATCCCCCGAATTATTTGGTCGGATTGGATATGTATCATGTGTTTGTTTTTTCATGGGATTACATGTCTGGAAAGGACTATTTTTAGTGAATCCAACGTTTGGTTGGACGGATTGGACAGGATAAATGAACAAAAGACTATTTTGCCTCTTTTCAATTGTTTACTAAGGAATAGCAATATTAAACATATCTTTAATATTTTAATTATTTTTAATTAAATAAATTTGTTTTTTTAAAATAAATAAATAAATAAATAAAATATCAATAAAATTTGTTTTAAATCATTACTGTATAACAAATCATTATTTTTTTTACATACAAAACGTTACTGTGTTTGTTTTTTTACATACAAAAAATATCATTAATTTAATAATATAAATTAAATTTATTTTTTTTACATAAATTTATTTTTTTACACAATTAAATAAATAAATAACCACTAAATTTGATTTAATAAAATACTGTATAACCTGTATAAAAAATTTATATTATTTTTTTAATTAAAATTTTAAATAAATTTTAAATAAGACACCTATTACAATTTAAATAATGAAATTAAATAAATTATAAACAAACTTTTAAAATAAAACATCAATAAAATATCTATAAAAAATTATTTTAAAAAATTAAATAAATAAAACATTAATAAAAAGTTAAATAAAATTATTTTATTTTTAAATTGAGACATTTAAATTTTATTGAATTTTATTAGATATAATACATAATTAAATAGTAGATGGTCAAAATTGTCATTTTCGCATCTAATCCCAATAGTGATTAATCCCCCCAAAACAATCCCCCCCCCCCCCCAGGACAGGATAGTCCCCCATATGGGGGACATGGAGTCCGGCGGACTAAAAAAAAATCAAACAACGGATAAGGAGGGAGGCCGGACATAGAGTCCAAATAGTGGATAGTCCCCCCCCTTATCCCCTCAATCAAACACACCCTCTTAGTTTTACCAACTCTTAAATGCATGTGAGTGAAATAAATTGCAATAAATAAATAAATAAATAAACTTTAAAAAATGAAGACAAACATCCAAAAAAATGCTACTCTTACAAACCAAACAATTCATTGCAAGTTTGTCTATAATGAACGGTGAGAAGAGTAGGTGGAAAAGACCAGTATGTGGTGAGGCTAAAGGGAAGTGAACAAGGTATAGATCTGTGGGGATATATTTTCTGAGTACCAACACATGGTCAAGGTGACACCGACGTGTCAGCCGAGGTGCCACGTGTCTTGGTCATGACGCCGAGGTGATCTCGGCTAGGCCGAGGTTATCTCCGAAGATATCGGAATCCGGGATAAGCGGATAAGGGACAAGAGTCCTAGAATGAGGAAGGGCTTCAACCTGGATAAGGATAAAGCTCTTAGGGAGTTTATTTTTATCTCTTGGAGAGTCCAGAATAAGCACTAAGCGGAAGTCCATTGAAGCAAGGCTTCTATTGGAACTAGGATTAAGTTAACTATAAAAGAAAGGCATCCCTGATGGGTCTAAGGTACGCAATTTATATTCTGAACAGTGAGTTAAGCACTATTGATTATCTTTGAGATAACTGACTTGATTGTCGGAGTGCCCCCGGGTGGACGAATCACCGCCGGAATCTTCTCTTTCTGTTGCAGGTCATTCAAGCGCCATTTATTCTGCCAGTGCTCTCCACCTGAATACTAAGTTGGCAGTGTGGTCAGAAATTCACTCACACAATTTGGCGCCATCTGTGGGAAAGAAAGAAGAATAGATGGCCAGTGACAGACAGAAGGATAAGGTTGGGGACGAAATCCCTGCTGGGAACGGAAAACACGTTGACGCGAACATGGAGCAAGATGGTTGCAACGAGGAGACTCAGAACCAGAATCACAGCAAAAAAGACGTCGGCCAGGATGGCGACGTACCAAAGAAACCAGATCGAAGCGGGTACTACAACGAGGACGACCTCCAGGTATGGAAGGATAGATGTCTGCGGAGGGAAGAAGAAGTGAAAGAGATGACGAACAAATTGGCAGACCTGCAATCGATCGTCAATTTCATGATGCAAAACAACGTCATGCAGCCACCATTCCCGTTGCAGGACACGCCGATTCCAGCGGTCAATGCCCAGAAGGGAGGGCAAAAAACAATCCCAGTAGCCCCCCAGCACACCAGGAGCGAAAGACACTCTCACCGGCCTTCAAGGAAGGTCGGGCGAGGGGAGTCGAGGAGGGAAGAGTCATGAAGGACACATCGCACTAAGGAAGCAGGCCCCAAAGAACTTCGGCATGTTCAAAGGTAGGAGTTGTGCTTCGACACAACTAACGGAGAAAGGTCGAAAAGGGCCCACAACGAAGCTGAGAGTAGTGCGTCGAAAAGACTGAAGTCAGGAGATAGCCGAGCTCCTGGGCGGACCAAAGAAAACTTGAGAGATTACCTCAAGAGGAAGCAACAAAATGCCGATGCCAAGGTAACTTCCCCTGTTAAGCCGAGAACACCATTCTCGGTGGAATTGAACAAGTTTGAGGCTCCGAAAAGATTCAGTATGCCGAGGCTCCAAATATACGATGGTAAGTCGGACCCCAACTTTTACATTGGATTGTACTTGAACTCGATGACATTGTATACTGGGAACGAGCCGTTGCTTCGCAAAGTGTTCCCCTCATCCTTTGGGGAGATTGCATCGGATTGGTTTCACAAATTACCGAAAGGAAGTGTGAAGACCTGGGAAGGCCTGGCCGAGATGTTTGTGGCCAGGTTCGTGACAAACAAACTACAGCCACTAAGGGTAGACGCATTGATGGCTTTGAGAATCAGTAAGGATGAAGGCCTTAGGGCCTATGCAAAAAGGTACTATGAGGTGTTCAACCGAATACCCGAGTGCAACCAAGAAGTAGCGGTCGTGTCTTTCAAGAACGGCCTAAAAGATGACTATCCACTACGAAATTTTTTGGCAAAGACATTGCCAAAAAGCATGGAAGAGCTCATGGCCAGAATTGAGAAATATGCCAGAGCCGAGGAAGATGCGTCAGGGACTAAGGAGACAAAGCAAGAGAAAGGAAACGGCTCACCGAAGCGAGGCCGAGGTAACAATGGATCCAACAAGCAAGAGATCGAACTGAGGGCTGCACAGACAGTCACAACTGTGTTCCGAATCCCAATTCACAAAGTCCTGGATAAAATTCGAACCCAACCCTATTTTTGAGCACCGGCAAGGGTACCAGGAGAGTTCATGGGAAGAAACCTTGGTAAGCACTGTGCTTACCATAACGAAGATGAGCATATGACTCAGGGTTGTAGAGCCCTGAAGGCACACCTAGAAGACTTGGTAAGGCAAGGCCATTTGAGGGACCTTGTAGATGAAGCCAGGACAAGGGAAGAACAAGCAAGACTGCCTCAGGCACCGGCAGCTCCACCCTCCCCCCCCCGGCACAGTAGCCACAGGCAGGCGGACCTTGGGTAATTAATGTAATTCACTCGAAGGTCAACGAAAACGAAATTCGGGGGGAAACCCAGAAGGTAAAGCACTTATAGCATGTATACCAGGTCGGGGAGAAGAGACATCGGGTAGAGGAGTGCCAGGGACCAGTAGTGTCCTTTAACGATGCCTTGGTAGTATCCCTCCAGGTTGGAGAATGCCAAGTGAAGCGCATCTTAATTGACCAAGGCAGCTCTTGTGACATCATGTACGTCAGGTGTTATAAGGACCTTGGCCTTCACCTAGACGATATGGAGCAATCCAATGGCCCAATGGTCGGGTTCAATGGAACGCCGACGTGGCCACTGGGAACAACAAGCTTGGAGGTGCAGGCTGGTACTAGGAAGATAAAGACAGAATTCACCGTAATCGACACACCCTCCCCTTATAATGCTATCCTGGGAAGGCCATGGCTGCATGCAATGAGGGCTGTTCCCTCAACATTGCATCAACTATTGCGGTTCCTAACAGAGCATGGGATAAAGGAAGTCAGAGGGGATCAGCTGCAGGCAAAGAACTGCTCCATGGCAGCAATGAAATCTACCTGCAGCATACGAGAACTGGAGAGGGCAGAAATCGAAGACGAGGACATAGAAGTTCTAGAAGACGTCGGTAAGGAGCCAGCCGAGAAGAGTGAAGAAGCACTGAAGAAAATCCTCGTCCAGAAGGGGGATGAAGAACGCTTCTTCCTTCCCGGCTCGGGCTTAGTCGAAGAAGAGGAAAAAGAGTTTGAGGCTTTCTTGAGAGCAAACATTGAGGTGTTTGCCTGGACGCCTTACGAAATGCCTGGCATTGACCCCGATGTCACTTGCCATAAACTGAACGTTGACAGGTCGGCCAAACCTGTAATCCAATGAGTAAGAAGACTGACATTGATGCACGTTGAAGCAGTGGAGGAGGAAGTAGACAGACTTCTGGAGGCCAGGGCCATTCGAGAGGTAAATTACCTGACATGGCTATCAAACACAATGGTGGAGAAGAAAAAGAATGGTAAATGGAGGGTCTGCGTGGACTTTACCAACCTAAACAACGCCTGTCCCAAAGACAGTTTTACTCTACCCAAGATTGACCAACTGGTGGATACCACTTCAGGGCATGGAAGGATGAGTTTCCTGGATGCCTACAGGAGGTACCGTCAGATAACCATATACCCCCCAGATGAGGAAAAGACTGCGTTTATCACACCAAAAGGGCTGTATTGCTACAGAGTGATGCCTTTTGGGTTGAAAAACGCAGGAGCAACTTACCAAAGATTGGTAACCAAGATGTTTAGACACCTGATTGGCCGAATGGTGGAAGTTTACATCGACGACATGGTGTAGACATCCCATTTTTGACCGTCCTCAAGACTTGGACGTCACCGTTGGAACACTTGGTGATTATCCATGTTTGTGTTCGTTTGGAGTTCCCGGAGTTCTCGGCTCGCGCGCCTTACCTCAGGACCTCCGAACTCGACCGTTAGTGTTTGGTTTTGCACCAAACACTTGTGTTTTGCCTTGGAAGGGCAGGGAATGCTTTGTGAGGCATTCCCATACACCACCGGCTGTGGCTAGAGGCCACCGGCTGGCTGTAGTGGCCACCGGCACTATATTGTGCCGGTCGGCACTATTTTGTGCCGGTCGGCACTAAATTTTGGCAAAATGACCATTTTGCCCTGCCGACCACTGTGCACTTGCTTTCTGAGATATTTTCAGACAGCTGTGTGCCTTTAGCTTCCCCTCCATGCACGTGTATGGAGGGATGAGCCCTTGTTTGCTTAGCTTGTAAGTCTTACAAGTTCTATAAGAGGAAGGCTCTTCTTCTTGGCTTAGGTTGGGGAATTCTTGAGAGGTTTCAACCATTTTAGAGAGAGACCAAGCTCTGGTTTTAGGTTAGATCATATATCTATCTTATCTCTCTCCTTTCTTGCTTACTTAGTACACTAGGTGCTTTAGTTCATACTTTTGCACACAAGCACCTAGTGCTCCACCTTCCTTTGGTTCTTGAGGGTCCAGAGGTTTGTTTTGAAGCTTTGGAGCTGGTTTGGTACTCAAGGAGGCCAACACATCATCTTTGTTGAAGAGGCTTCAAGGGTAAGACACTAACTCTCTTTTTACCCCATTCTTGTACCTTCCTTTTGCTTGCTTTATAACAGTTTTTGGGCTTAGTGTTTGGCACATAAAAGTTCTGATTTTTGACCCTCTTTATTGTATATTAAGAGTGCTTAGTGGTTTGGGGAGGTTTGACCCCCTTTAGACCTTGAAAAGGGTCCCTTTTTGTGCTATTTTGGAGAGATCCGGGACTAGAGTTTTTGGGCCTCTCCACCACTGAAATCTTGAGGGATTTCAGTGGTGGGGACGGTGCCATAAAGTCCTAGGAAGGAGAGGGCCACCCCCTCTCCTTGTTGTCCTTGAAAAGGGCATGTTTTTGGCCTCCAAAGGAGCACCATGTTTGAGTGTGTGTTGAGCATGTTTAGGTTGTTTTCCATGCTTATATTGCCATGATATAACATGTTTCTAAGTTGGTTTTGGTCTCCTATGCATGCTTAGTATAGTTACCTTGTAATGCCTCTTTATGTCTTAACATGCTTAGGTGGTATGCCTTCATTTCTAGCATGTTTTAGACTTGTGTTTGTGAAGATTTTGTGCTCATATTACCATGTTTTAGGTCTGTCCATAAGCATTTTGGTCAATCTTGGCATGTTTAATATAGCTCCTTTGCATTTGGCTTGTTGGCCTTGAGAGCATGTGAGTGTAGCATGACTTGCTTGCTTCATTTTCAATGATTTGAAACCACCTAGCATGCTATTTCAGACCTTATGATGTGCTTGTATGCTTGTCTTAGTGGCTTCTTTGATGCTTTAAAAGCATATGTTAAATGCTCCATGTTTTGGTCATGATTGCGTGCCTTTGCGCTTGAGCCTCTTAGACGCCATCTAGGTGCTCCTTAGGCTTTGTTTAGGTCTGCTTGTGACCTGTTTTGAGTCCCCTTGGCCTTGTGAGGCTTGGTGGATTTGAACTTAGTATAGGCCTCCATGGCTTGCTTCAAGTATTTGGATCTATTGTTGCATACTTCGCTTGCTTCATTGCATGATTTGACATCATGTTTAATATGAATTTCAGAGCTTTTAATGCATGCTATTAGTCCACGTTTGGCCTCTTTAAGTGTGCTTGAATATTGCTTGTTTATGCCTTGGGGTTCGGTACCTTAACATGTGCATGTGTGTGTGTGTGTTTAGTCCCCAATTTTAGGCATTTTGGCTACTGAATTTAGGCCTTTTTGAGTCGCCTAATTCATGTCTAAGTTCATCATTTTATTGGTTTGCATGCTTATCTTGTATGCTTGCTTGAATGCCTTGCATAAGGACCATGCCATGATCATATTGCATACTAGATGACATGTCTAGGATTGCCTCTCATTGGCATGCATGCTAAGCCTCTTGAAGTGAGTTTGATAGAGGTTTGGTACACCTTTTGTGCCTATGTGATTTGCATGCATTTGAAAGTGAAGTTGCATTCTTGGTCCTTAGGGCCATCATGCATGAAAATGCGCGATTGGTGGTCCGGGAATCGAGACACATACCTCTTGAGTCAATAACATGATAAGGGGTGTGTGTAGTGCATAAATACCTTGAATCACATTGCCATGCATTTTGTTGCCCTCTGCTGCTGTGGTCTGCAGGTTCTGCAGGAATTTTGTGCCGACCGGCAGTAATTTGGCAGCCGATAGCTTTATTAAGTGCCGGTGGCCACATAATTCAGCCGGTGATGCTCTGCCCCAGCCGGTGGTACTCCCCAGTGCCCTGAGAGGCACTTCTGGGACTTTGGAAATTTTCAGAAGAGGATAGCAGGGAAAACAGAGGCACACTTGCATGACAGTGCGATTCCGAGCGAGTCCCGGGCACGCGACGCATTTGAGCCCTCTTCCCGAGGCATTTACTGCTTTGATTAGATTAATTATTTATTTAATTAATTTAGTTAATTTGTAATATTTAATTAGCTAGAATAGTTAATTATTTATTTGGTTCTGTATTATTTATTCGGTCCCTCCGAGCGAGGGCAAATTTGTAATAAGTGTGTGTGAGTGGGTGCATGTCTTCCAACCCCCATTTCTTTCTACCCTTTTATTTACCTGCTTATGATGGTAGATTAGGGCACATCTAAATTAGCATACCTTATGTAATGCATGCGTGCATTCATGCATTTGTTTACATACATCGGGCTCGGTACATCATACAAACTGCATCGTACTTTCAATTCCAAATTGAATACGTGATAGTTGCTGCATTTCATGTGCCATGCTTTAGGGTTAGCCGAGCCTACTCTAGATTGCATCTATGCCTGTGTTGCATTAGCCACTTAACATGAACTAGGTCATGCATGTTTGCTAACCGGGTTATTGTTTTTGGCACGGAGTACGATGTAAGTGTTTACGCTTTAGCATACCGCATGAGTGTGAATGTCGCCATAATAGCATGATTACCATGAGGCTAACTGCTTATGTGATAGACTGCTTGAATGCCTGTGGGTGGAGGTTGGATTGCCTGAGTTGGGAAAACTCGTTGAAATCCGTGTTTTAGCCTACTTGCGAGTAGCAAATTCCAATGCATTTTCAAAACCAACGGATATGCAATGTTTATTTCCAAATTAGGCAATCTAGTCTATACTTGTTTGCTGCGCGCATAACATAGTAATTCTAGGCTAATAATTGGAATAAGAGCATGTAATGTTTTCAAAATCGGATATCACGGTTAGTAGAGGCCGGTCTTCGGACCGGGCGAAAGGGGGTGCTCATAGCTGACCTTCCCCGATCGTACCCAAGCTCCCGAGCCAAGACCACTTTGGTGATGACGGACACGTGGCCTTCGGCACCGAGTCAGGGTTTCCTAAATTTCCCAATTAAAAAATATTTAGGTGGCGACTCTGTAATCTGGCAAAGCAGTCCATGTTTGGCACTACTTTTTCAAAAATCAGTTTTCTCAAACGATTTGCCGGATTTGGACTCTTTGGTTCAGATTGAGAGCCGCAACACAAAAGGAGAGTCCGAGCTGTAGCGCGAGGTCCCCCCCGCGGACGTGTTACACATGGTCGTGAAGACCAAGGAACCTGAAGGTCATCTGGCCGACCTAAAAGCAATCTTTGAAATCCTTAAAACATATCGGCTCCGACTCAATGCATCGAAGTGTGCATTTGGAGTTGGATCTGGTAAGTTCTTGGGATACCTGGTGACCAGAAGGGGCATTGAGGCCAGCCCAGATCAGATCAAGGCCATCCTAGAGTTGAAGAGCCCGACGTCGGCTGGGGCTCCAAATTTAGAGGCTTTTTAATCTTGGCCAATCGTGATAACCACGAAGGGTGCTCCGAATCCGGAGTCTTATTCGGCCCAAACGTGACCTGCACGGATGGGGCTTCGAATTTGGAGGCTTTTTAATCTTGGCCAATCGTGATACCCACGAAAGGCGCTCCGAATCCGGAGGCTTAAATCGGAAGATTTTTTAACTGCATTTCGCAATGAGAAAATAGGAAACTTTGCATTGCAAAAATGAAATCTGTGCATGGTGAACCATTCCGAACAAGTATCATACCCCACAGGTCCGGTTTAATGATAGAATTTACGCAAGTGCGTTGAATTCCAAGGTCGTGGCAGACTCCTCCCAAACATGTCTTTGAGCCGATATGCCCCTACTCCCGCGATTGAGTCGATTTGATAGGGGCCGTCCCAGTTAAGACCCAATTTTCCATTAGCCGGATTCTTGGCAGCTGGAAGCACTTTCTTCAAGACCAATTCGCCTAGTATATAGCGGCGTAGCTGAACACGTTGATTATACGACTTAGCAAGCTGCTGTTAGTACCGTGTTATGGATGCAAGGGCACGGTCTCTTCGTTCTTCAATCAGAGTCAAATCCAAGGCCAGCATCATGTCGTTTCGGCCCATATCAAAAACTTTTGATTTCAAGGTTGGGAGGCCGATCTCTAAAGGGATAATTTCCTGCATTCCGAAGCACAAAGCGAATGGTGTTTCCCCGGTGGACCGCCTCGGAGTAGTGCAATGAGCCCATAACACACTCGGCAATTCTTCGACCCACTTGCTTTTAGCTTTCTCCAGCCTCTTCTTGATGTCGTCCAAAATGGATTTGTTGGATGCTTCAGCTTGGCCATTACTCTGTGGATAAGCTGGGGTGGAAAAATAAGGTCGAATACCATACTTGCTGCACAGTTCTCAGTAGACATCGCAATCAAACTGGGAGCCGTTGTCTGAAATAAGTGCTCTTCGAATGCCGAATCGCGTTATGATATTTCTCCATACAAAACGCTTCACATCAGTATCTGGGATGCGCGTTAGTGCCTCCACTTCTACCCATTTTGTGAAATAATCTGTCGTGACAATAAAAAATCACTTGTTGCCCGGGGCGCGAGGCAATGGTCCGACGATGTCAAGTCCCCATTGGGCGAACGGCCAAGGACTGGTTATAGAGCTTAACGCTTCAGCAGGCAGATGGGTTAAAGGAGAAAACTTCTGGCACTGTTCACATTTCTTCACATAACATTCGGCATCAGCTCTCATTGTCGGCCAATAATACCCCTGTGTCACAGCTCGATGAGCCAAAAAGCGCCCGCCAGAATGGGCACCACAGCTACTTTCATGTATTTCAGTCAAGAGTTCCTCGACTTGATCCGGATGAACGCATTCTAGGTATGGACCAGAAAGGGACTTTTTGTAAAGTTTTCCTTGCGAATCCAAGTAGTATCGCAGGGCTTTGTTTCGCAGCTTGTGCGCTTCTTTCTTATCCGATGGGAGCTATTCGAAAGATAGGAATACAACAATGGAGTCCATCCAACTCGGTCCTGACTCTATGACATTGACTTGGACTTCCTCTGAAGGGCCAATGCTCGGCTTAGGGACGAAACCCACTTCAATTGTCCATTTAATCTCTGAGTTAATGGCAGAAGCTAAGCAGGCCAGGGCGTCTACGTGTGTGTTCTGATCACAAGTTATTTGGTTCAATTCATGATGGTCAAATTGTGCTAGCAAGGAGTTTGCCGTTTTCATATAGGCTGTTATACAGTCGTTTTTGACCGCGTACTCCCTCTTTAGCTGATTGATCACCAGTTTTGAATCGCAAAATATAAACAAACGCCGAGCACCCAGAAGATGTGTGTTCCGTAAGCCGGTTAGCAGGGCTTCATATTGGGCCTCATTGTTTGATGCTTCAAAGCTGAGTTTGATGGCCTGCTCAATTATTGCTCTGTCGGGAGCCATGATCATTACTCCGGCCCCACTGCCCCGTTGGTTGGATGATCCGTCACAATACAACTGCCAAATGTCCCCAACATAAATTCTCTAGTTCGGCTTAGGTTGAGTCTGATCGGACTTATAATCAGTGAGGCCTCCAGTGAATTCGGCCACAAAGTCGGCAAGGACTTGCCCCTTGATTGAGGTTCTAGGCAGAAACTGAATATCGTACTGGCCGAGTTCGAGAGCCCACTTTGAAACGCGGCCTGATACTTCTGCACTACGGAGTACTATCCGGAGGGGGTAATCCGTTAGTACCCCGATGGAATGCCACTAAAAGTAATGCATCAGTTTTCTTACTGCCATGACGAGGGCTAGGATGAGTTTTTCCAACGGGAGGTAACGTGTTTCGGCATCAACCATTGCCTTGTTCACATAATACACTGGCCGCTGCTCCCCAAGCTCTTCCTTTAATAGCACGGCACTGACGGCCCAGTCGGAAACTGCCATATATAAAGTGAGCGGATCGCCGGCCGAAGGTGTTGTCAAGAGTGGTACTGATCGAAGATAAGTCTTCAAAACATTGAAAGTGGCTTCGCACTCAGAGGTCCATTCAAAAGCTTTACCCTGCCGTAGGGTATGAAAGAATTGTCGGCAGCGATCAGTGGAACGGATGATGAACCTGTTGAGTGCGGCAGCCATCCCCATCAACTTTTGGACCTTCTTGACCGATCGAGGATAGCCGAGTTCTAGGATTGCTGTGATTTGCCTCGGGTTGGCTTCGATTCTGCAGTGATTGACAATGTAGCCCAGGAATTTGCCGGAACCAATCCCAAACGCACACTTGGAAGCATTCAACTTCATTTTGTATTTGCATAAAATGCCGAATGTCTCTTTCAGATCGACTAGGTGGGTCTGGTCTTCTTTAGACTTAACCACCATATCGTCAATGTACACTTCTATCGTTCGGCCGAGTTGCTCCTTGAACATGGCAGTGACTAGTCTTTGGTAAGCTGCCCCCCACATTCCTCGGCCCAAAAGGCATAACCTTATAGTAGTAGGTTCCTCTTGGGGTGAGGAATGCAGTTTTGTCTTGGTCTTCCAGATGCATTGCAATTTGATGATAGCCTCTGTAGGCATCGAGGAAACTCATACATTGATGACGCGCCGTGGCATCCACGAGTTGGTTTATTCTGGAGAGGGGAAAACAATTCTTGGGACAAGCTTTATTTAAGTCTGTGAAATCCACACAAACACGCCAAGTCCTATTTTTCTTCTTTACAACCACTGTATTCGATAGCTATGTTGGGTAGGTGACTTCTCAGATTGCCCCGGCATCAAGCAACTGGTCAACTTCTTTAACAACGGCAGTAGTGTGTTCTGCGGCTGAACGTCGGCTTTTCTGAATAATCGACTTGTGCTTGAGGTCAACATTTAAACGGTGCTGAGAAACAGATGGATCCACCCCCGGCATCTCATACGACGACCATGCAAATACATCAAGGTTGCTGAGTAAGAAGGTAATTAGCTGTTTTCTGTCGACTTTATTCAGGAAGGCGCCGACCATGAAGAACTTGTCAGGATTCCCATCAATTTCAACTCGATCCAGGGCTTCCGTAGCCTTTTCACTTGGGAGCCGCCCAACATCATCGAGGCTTTCTCGATCCGGCATCTCAATAGAATTCACTTCCGGCTCTCTAAGGGTCTTCGCGGCAAGGAGATAACAAGCTTGTGCCGATTTCTGGGAACCACAGATTTGTTCAATGCTATGTTCAATCGGGAAGCAGAGCAGTTGATGATAGGTGCTTGGCACGGCTTGCATTGTATGCAGCCAAGTTCGTTCCATGATGAGATTATACGGAGAAGAAAGCTTGACAACCAAAAACTCCACATCCACTGATCGGGAGCCTACTCGAACAGGTAGCGTGATTTTGCCCAACGGGTATTCCTGATTGGCGTTGAAGCTGAATAATGGATAATGGACCGGAGACAGGTCCGACTCAGTGAGGAAGGTCACTTCGTGAGCACCCCCGCTCGCCCGATCAAAGATCGGCCTTTACTAACCATGATATCGAGTTTTGAAAACATGATGTGCTCTTATTCTAGTTTATTAGCCTAGAATTACTATGTGATGCGCGTAGCATACAAGTATAGATTGGATCGCCTGAGTTGGAACAAAACATTTCATGTTTGTTTTTGAAAACGGTTTGCTACTCGCAAGTAGGCTAAAATGTGGATTTTGCCACCCTCAAGTGGGCTTAGAAAACATGGTGATTTGCCCCTATCTAGTGGGCTTAAAACTTGCAATCAATGAATTGTTCCAATTCAGATAATCCAACCTCCACCCACAGGCATTCAGGCAGTTATATCACATAAGCAAATAGCCTCATGGTAAGCATGCTATCATGGCAGTCATTCACACGCATGCAAGGATGCTAAAGCATAAACACTCACCGAGTACTCCAAACCAAAACAGAAACTAGTTAGTAATCAATGCATGATCCTAGTTCATGTTAAGATGGCTAATGCAACACATGCAAAATGCAACTAAGATAGGCTCGGCTATTCTAAACATGGCATATGAAATGCAACAGATAACATGTATTCAACTTGGAATTGAAATACAATGCAGTTAGTATGATGCGCTGAGCCCGGTGCATGCAAGACAGATGAATGGATGCAAACATGCGAGCATAAGTATGCTAATTGAAACATGCCCTAAACTAACCATCATAAGCTAGTAAATAAAAGGGAGAAAGACGTGGGGTTGGAAGACATACATCACACACACGCACGCTTATTACAACATTGTCCTCCTCGGAGGGTCCGAATAAATAATACACAACCGAATGAATAACGAATCACAGCTAATTATTACATAACCCTAATTAATTAACAAATTAACTAAGATAAATAAGCTAGCATGCAAATTAAACAAAAACAGACTGCCTCAGCTCTATTCCGAATGATAGGGATGCATGCATGCTTGAGTCGCCTTGTCGAGAAATCCATCGCGATGCCCCGATTTGCCTCTGTTTGCAACTGGTCCAGGAACACTGTACAAAGCTCTAGAAGGCTGCTGACCAGTTTTTGCTGCTGGCTTCCGATTTGCTGCAACAGAGAGCAAGAAAGGGGCATGGCAAAGTATTTTCAACATATGTATGCACAACCACTCTCCCCGTCATTGCATGAGCTCTAGGGAGTGTAGTCCTCGATCCTCGTGCCACCAATCACGCATCTCGATGCATGATGGCCGAGGAGTCGAATTGCACGACTCAATGTGAAATGAATGCACAAATGGACACCTAAAGCCAACAACTCTATCATGGATAGTCAAGAGTGTCGGCGATCGGGAATTGAAGCACGTTTCGTCACTTTGAGTACGAAACGTCCCTCGTTTCCCATGTTTGGACTAAACCCTACTCCAAACACTATGCAACAACTATAATGGCATGGCATGCATACACAATGCAACAACTAGCATGCAATCCTAAACGAAATGCAACTAAGACACGCAAACATGTAAGGAGTGATATGCAAAGGTGCAACTAGCATGCGCAATGCTATGAACTATCAATGGCATACTTAATGCACATGACATAATATGGCATACACAATGCAAGATGGACTTAAACCAATATGAGTGGACCTCAGCCACACTCAAATCAGTGGCCAAACATGATGAAATGAAGCAACAACACTCATGCAAACATGTGCAAATGCAAGGGACCAAAACTAAGGCACCAAGTGCAACTCTACCAAGGCATGGCAAGCATGTAATATAGCATACAACAACACATTTTCCAGCTCTGAAATGACATGCAAAAGGGTCTCGAATTATGCAAACACCTCATACAATGCATGCTAGGTGGCCCAAATACCGAAACTAGTGAAATGGATTACACTAGAGGTATGCAAAGCGATGCTCAAATGGAAAAACCAGCCCCAAACAGACTCTAGGCAGGTCCAAGATAAGGGGAAAATGGTCTCAAATGATGGCTCGAAAGGCATGGAAATGAAGCTCATGAAATGGTCCAAAAACGAGGCAAACTAGCACGACTCTCAAACGCATTTAAAGAGTGGAAAATATGGGAATATGGTATACATGTAAGCTCTGAAATATGATGCACATTAGTCCTAAAACATGGAAACACCTCAACATAAGCATGCAATATGGCCCAAAACACAAAGCTAGGCAAGAGTATTGAACTACAACCATGCATAACAAGCATCATTCGACCATGAGGCATAAAAATAGAGCTAAGGCAGTCCAAAACATGCACAAAATCAGTTTAAGGCATGGCCAAAAAGTGCTAAATTCATAGACCAAAATAGCATGCAATACAAGCTAGTGAAGAGGGTTTACACTACAAGTATATGGAGCATTCAAGAGGTCACTAAACCAGCAAAATTCAGAGGTATGACATGCCAAATAAACCCCAAAAACCCACTGAAATATGGTCTATGCATGCAAGAATGAGATGCTCCTTTGATAGGCCATGAAGAGGGTTGTTCTATACATGCAAGAAGGACACCTAATATGGCAAAATGGGCTCTGGACAGAGCCTATGTAGGTCCTAAAACCCACCAAAAATGGCCTGAAACATGGCTTGGAAGCATGCACACATGGGCTCCCTTGTTAGGCCAAATATGCTAGAAAATGAGACAAGGGGTGAGAGGGCCACCCCTTTCTGATTTTGGTGCTCAAAAACATATAATAACCACTGAAAATCCACTGGATTTTAGTGGTCAAAAGGGCCAACAAAGCTCAACCCAAAGGCCCTAATGCATGGCTCAAAACAAAGGGAAATGAAGCATGCAAGGGGATATATGACCCTCAACAGAAAAATGGTCTTAAACAAACCTGTTAAGAAGCTCAAAATAAGACTTTTTTCAGTTTATGAGAAAGTCCAAATATGCTTGCAAATATGGCTAAACGATGAAGTAAAACAATGCTAAGAAAAGGAAAAGAGAGTGTTACCCTTGTAGCCAAAGGGACCAGCAGCTTCTGGACCAAAATAGCACACCTTCAACCTCTGAAAACCAGCTCCAAGGTGCTTAGGTTGATGTTGGAGGTGTTAGGCTAAGAGGTGATATGCAATGGTGCAAGAACAAGGGGCTTTAGAACACCTAATATAGGGAGAGGTGTATGTATAAGCCTTAAACAATTTCTGAACCTTTGCAAAGGAAGGAGAGGCCTTCCTTTATAGAGCCAAGGGTCCAAAGCTTCTCCTAGAAGCTTAGAACCAAGAGTGAAGATCCTCTATACATGTGTATGGAGGATGCAGCTTGTGCCTCCCAGCTGGCATAGCTGGAAAGCATTCAGGGAGACAAAAAAGGTGGGAGCTGGCCGACCAGTTCAAGTGGTCGGCTGACCACTTGCCCTGGTCGGCCGACCAGGTCAAAAGGTCCAAGATGGTTGGCCATCCCCTATGATGAAGCCCCAGAAGTTAGCTTTCCAATGGCGCCAGCCTTGCATTAAAATTCCAACTATGCAAAAAGTTATGCCTGTTTTGGTGAAGCCGCGCAGATTCGGTCCAACCAGATTGATGCCCTACTTCAACTAACTATATCTCCCCCGTCCGGACTTGACTTTAGGAGATTCTTGAGTGCAAAATGAAGCCCCTGAAGTAAGATTTCCAATGGTGGTGGCCTCATAGCTGAAATCCAAGTATGCAAATGAATAGGCCTGATTCAGTGAGGACTGTTCGTCCCTCTCTTAGCGATTCATGTCCACTTCTCCCCCAACTGGGTTTCTTCCCTCTTCTCCTCTTTTCTTCAACTCCAAACCCCAAAACAAGGTGTTTTGAAAGATTTTTCAGAGATTTCATCTCTCTTTCGTTCATTTCCACTTTGCCCTTGCTCGGTTTACCGAAAAGCGTGACATTTAACAAAATGCGTGCGTCGGAACATTGTAGAACTTTATTTTCAAAACATTTTGAAAGAGAGGGTTTGAAGTCTAAAATCTTTTGATCAAGATTGTTTTGGTCCAAAAAAAAAAAAAAGGGTATAAAGTTGAGATTTGACTCTCTCCTTGCCGAAAAAAATGAATCTTTCCCCTGTACACCTTTCTCCACCAAGTAAACCATCAGTAGCGCCCAAGTCTTAAGGGCAGTCAAAAATGGGGTGTCTATACCTGGTTAAGGAGAACCCGTTCAATGGTGAATCTGTTTACGCGTAGTTCGATTACCAAGGGATCAATGTGGGGGAGTGTTACGCCGACCAAATCAGAATCATCGAAAGAAATACTCGCAGCTTCATGAGGGCGTTTCGCCGGTGTGATTTTCTTTTGGAGGTTAGGATGTGACTGAATTGTATGCACCGCGGAAGCCGTTAGAAAGCTGTATATCATATGAATTACTTCGAGTGGTGGTGACTCCAACCACAAAGCAACTATTTTGGTTGAGTTGTCTTTCCGGGCGTATTGCTTAAGCCGACCGTCTTGGACCAACTCCTCGAGGTGATCCTTTAATGCGTAACAACTGTCGGTATCATGACCGTGGTCCTTGTGATATTCGTACCGCTTATCTCGCCTCCTCGTATCGGGAGGACCCACCATTTTAGACGGCCACTTGAAGAACGGCAAGTGTTGAACCTTAGCCATAACCATACTGATCGGCTCCGATAACTCCATGTATTTCTTGTCGGCGCGCCTTCCGCGCCTGCTATCCACTTGAAACTGCTCATTAGCTCGGTGTGGACATTGGTTATTTGATTGGCGCGAATCCCATCTTCGATCTCGTTTAGCCCGGTTCCGTGATTCAGGGCTCCGTGGTGGTACAGCGTTCATCGGCTGCATGATTTCAGGTGAGGCCGACTTAGTGGCGTTGTGCCCGGCTTTGACCCATACGACATCGTCTTCTACTTTGTAGTATTCCTCAACTTTTTTCATCAACGACCAGACCGTTTTTGGGGGCCGTCTGGTCAAAGAGCTACGGAGGGCACTGTCTAGATGTAACCCCATTTTGAAGGCGGTGATGGCCATGGAGTCATTGCAGGCATCATCTACTAGGTTAAAACATTTCCAATACCGCGCCGAATATGCACAAAGAGTTTCCCCTAGTTGAATTTGTATTGCCCATAGAGAATCGGCTTGCTTCGGTTGGACCTCAGTAGTGATGAACCTTGCCCTAAAGGATTTTTGGAGTTGGTGGAAGCTCTTGATCGATGCCGGCTCCAGTTTCTAATACCACCTGATAGCCAGTGGTCCTAAACTGCTGGGAAATATTCGACACATGAGGGCCTCGTCGTCTGTATAAAGTGTCATGGCTTGCTTGTAATGGCGAATGTGATTGGTGGGGTTTGATTTACCATCATACAAGGTGAATGACAGTGCTTTGAACTTTTTGGGTAGCACTGCTCTTGTAATCCGTCGTACAAAGGGGTCATGTTGATCCTCTTCATCTGAATCATTTCTTCTTTGCTTTTTCCGTGTACGCGGACTTCCCTCAGAAGAACTGGAGATGTCAACTTGCCCCTTCTTTGTAGATTCTGGGGATGATGAGTCAGAGCCACTGCTACTATCATGTCTTCGAATTCGAGGTCGTCGACCATTCTTTCTCAGGGGTTGTCCCGGGTCTTGGCGCGCAGCTTGTTGAGATTTTGCCACCTCCAAGGCCAAATCTTGTCGAAGGCGCTCGTTCTCAGCCATCATGTTTTCCAACCTCTGTTTGTTTGGCTTCGCTTGCTCCATAATCACATGCATTGTCTCATGTGCTGATGTCGAGGGTGAATCGAAGTTCAAGGCCCTTCTTGCGGTAATATTCTCTAGCCCGAGCATGTTGTTTGGAGTGGTTTCATCTTGTGGCGTAGGGTCGCCAGCGACTGCCGGAGGATCTTTCGTCACACCTGCCATGGGTGTGCTTGAATATTCCCACAGACGGCACCAATTGTGGAGAAGTGGTTCGGAAATATTCTTCGGGTCCTGGAGGGCGCTTGAGATCCTCAGCTAGCCACCATAAAAAGAATGAACACTCCAGTCGGAGGTGCTGGAATTAGCACTCCGACGGATAAGTCAGTCTCTATTTTCTTGGTTGCTTATGTTTTTAGTTGAGCTTACTTGTTCTCACATACCTCTCTTTGGTTGGTGTTCTTCTATTTATATTTCTTTTTGGGCCTTAGGGTTGGGCTTACTTTTAATCCACCATATAACTATTTACTCGGCTCCCTTTGTTGCAAACTGCTCTTCACTCGGCTCCTCGCTTAACTGGTTATGCGGCCGATTACGATACTTCTGGATTTGTATAAGACAGGGCCGAATACAATGTATATACCTCGACTCTCCAAGTTCACTTATTCGGCCTCTTTGTGCCCCCTGATACTCGGCCCCCACAATAACAACTGATTTAGACACAAGAATGTTACGTAAGTATGACTCTTTTAAAACCAACACACTTCTAATTTTATAATTATATAATTAAAATCAGTTTTTTACTATAAGAAAACTTTATTTTTGTAAAAATTGCAAAATTCTCACATTCAACATTATTCAAGGTTTTGGGCAACAAGATTTTTTTTTTTTTTTTTTTGAACCACAAGAAATGATGCTCTGAGGTGTCATCACAGCATCCAGGGCCCAAGCTTGGCGTACCAATAGCCTAATTTAACCCAATTTATAGGAAGTGACTCACTACCGAGGCACCAACGGAGTTCAACCAGACGCCATAGACGAGCTCAGGAGTCGATTGGAATACAGAGCGAGCTCTCCGAAGTGAACCACTGGAGAATCCAGCGTTTTCGCTCCCCCTAGGAGTTGAACCTAGGTCACGCCTGTAGAGAAGGATATCTTCTCCACTAGGCCACCACCCCCGGTGGTAGGCAACAAGATTTGAATTCACGTTTTCTTGAAAGAGTGTGATACCAAGTTAAATCACTAATTATTTTCAAAACCTAAGATATTAGAAAATGGGTTAAATAATATTAATATTAAACTAACATCGTGTATATCTCTAAATCATGAAAACACACTTCACAAAATATATGAAAGAATAAAATGCAATACAATTTCTGCTACATTGAGAATAAATTTAGTCTATATACTTTATTTTTTGACAACTTTTCAAATAATTTCATACACATACATATGATAGAGTGAGAGTACTGTAAGATCAACTTAACAATGGCAGAAGATCAAAATACCCGTGAGGGTGTTTATCACGGGAGAATATTGATTATCCGGAAGTTAAAAAATAGAAATCTTTTTTAGTTCATGCAATACATTCCAATCCTGTTGTTATGTATTTATTCACAAATAAGTGACCTTTGGAAATAGGCATGCTATTTGAATTTGTTTCATATAGCAACAGTCACCATGATTCATCAAAAGATGTGTCTATTGATGTTTGAATTCAAACCATTAACTAACTAACAGATAGTTTCAATATTCTTGCGGGAATGTTCTTAGAAATTCAAGAGAGAGAAGATTGAGTGAAGTGAGTCACACCAAATTATGGTGTGGTCACTCTTTATTCCATCAAGTACCAGCAAAGTCGAAATGGCGGTAACCGAGCTTGATAGCATGGATGAGGACAGTTTTTATGTCTTTGCTATCCATACGCCAGATGCCGAGTCCGATAATCAGCATCTTGTAGCCATTTTTGAGTGTAACAGCCATTTTTTAAAAGTTTTGAGAACTAATTTGATTTGTTTTTCCAAATTTTTACAATATTTAACTTGTCAAATAAAAGGCTGGCCTCCTCTTATTTACCCTTTTTCATTCTTTCTATAACCACTTTCTTTGTGTTTTCTTCTCGCATATGAGGTCTGGTCTTGTCAAGTGTGGAAGTGATAAAGAGAGACAAGTCTCAAACACTTTCTCAAACATGTTGCCAGTCGCAAGGTTGAAATTAGATTATGGCGGCATGTTGGTTTGGGAGTACAAACAGTCCAGAGTAAATTATAAATATATTTTTTGAATTTTGGTTAAAATATAAATTATTTTTTATGATTTTAAAATTTTTATTTCACCTTTCAGGTTTTAAATTTCATAATAAATCATTCATTTTATTAATAAATTATTAAGTCAATTAATAATTTTTATTAATATTAAAAATATATTTTAATTAATAATTTAAATAATTTTATTATTATATAGAAGAGTAATTATAAATTTTATTTTTGTAATTAATTTTATTAAATAAAAAATTTTAATAAAAAATATTTATAATTTTTCAAATCACTGAAGATAATATGTAATTATAATTTAACCAACAATCAAAATGCCAATACAAACAAAAAAGGCAATAATGGTTCACATGACCATGCCAGAGCTTAGAGATGGCAATCGAAATCCGACCCGACGGGAACCAGACCCATCGATCCCAAATTGAACAGTTATTTCCAGAAAATACCCCTAACAAACCGGGGATGGTATTAAAAAATGAATCACCGATGATATTCGGGCCGGGGACGAGGATATATGTTTCAGCACCGGACCCGGCCCTCGCCCCGTTTACCCCGACGTAAAATTACTATTTTGCCCCTGTTTATATGTGTGTGTGTGTGTGTATGGTTTTGTTGAACACTCACTCACACACAAACACTGATGCTCTGCTACTTTCTCTCTTTCTCTCACCATCGTTGTTGGTTTAGGGTTTCGCCTCCCCCTCTCTCTCTTTCTCACACAACGAACAACGGTTTCCTTTCCTCTGTCACTGTCGATCCTCCCTTACCACTGATCTTCTTTCACCGCCGCTTATATCTCACTGTCGATCATCCTTCCTCACCGCCGCTGCTATTTGTCGATCCTCCCTTACCACTGATCTTCTTTCACCACCGCTCATATCTCATTGTCGATCATCCTCCCTCACCGCCGCTGCTATTTAGAGATTCGCCTCTCTCTCTCTCTCTCTCTGTCTCTCTCTCATGCACACACGACGGCTGTTGCTCCCTCACTGCCAATCCTCCCTCACCACCAATTTCGATCTAGGGTTTACATATATATATATATATATATCTGAGTGTATATATAGTATCTCTGTAGGGATTTTCGACCTCTGTTTTTTTGTTTTTTTTTTTCTCTAAATTTATTTATTTTAAATTTCGAAATTCCAACAGATGATCTGTTATATATATATGATCTGTTTTCGACCTCTATTTATTCTATTGTTTTGTTTTTTTAATTATTGATCTATTTATTTTATTGATCTGTTTGTGACCTGAGGCTGAATATTGATCTGTGGCTAAATATTGATCTGTTTGTGACTCGAGGCTGGCTATTATTGATCTTTTTTTTCAATACCTACCACCTGCTACTGTAATTCGAGGATTTATCGGAGTCGGGGGAAACGACGAGATCTCTGCCGGGGACGGGGAATTTATCACTTTCGGGGATCGGAGACGGGGAGTGTAGTCCTCGGCCCACCCCGTTGCCATTCCTACCAGAGTTGCCCTGCATAGCGCGTCAAATGACGATTTTACCCCTCTTAGAGTTCGAAAGACACACAAATACAAACAAAAAAGCAATAGGAGCACACTAGTCTTTTCCCTATCCAAATCATTCAAACAAGTTTTTCAATACACAAAAATCACAAAAAAAAAAAAGATTAAATTACAAATACACCCCCAATGTTTACTTAAAATACAGATTAGTCCCTATTGTTTGAAAAATTATAAATATTCCCTTATTAGAATTTTTTATTTAACAGAATTAACTGAAAAAAATAAAATTCATAATTGCTCTCCTATACAATAATAAAATTACATAAATTATTAATTGAAACATATTTTTAACATCATTAAAAACTATTAATCGACTTAGCCTTCGTTTGACAAGAAAAAGTTTGAGACTTTTTGGCTAAAATAACCACAAAATAGGCTAAAAAGTCAATAAGACAAAATTTCACATCCAAACCATAATCATTTCATTTTTTTCTCTCACAAAAGTAAAAAAAAGCCAAAAAACTCATCCCAAACGAGACTTTTTAGCCCTAGGCTAAAATAGCCAAAAAGCCAACACACATCCCAAATGAACCTTAATAGTTTATTAATAAAAGAGACAATTTGTTATGAAATTAGAAATCTTAAGGAATAGAATGTAATTTTCAAAATCATAGGGGACGATTCGTATTTTAATAAAATTTCAGATGTGTATTTGTAATTTATTCAAAAAAAATCATCCATCTTTTTCCAACATAAAAACCTAAAATAACTTATTAAAATAATTAAATAATAAAAAAAATCAATTAAAATAATATATTTTCAAACGCGGCTTATATGATCCAACTTAAAAAGCAATGTGAAAAGTGGTTTTCCAACACTATTTGGGGGGCAATTCCATTGGCAGTGATGTGGTCAGTCTGGAGATGCAGAAATGAGTGTGTTTTTAGAGCAACTCCCCCAAATTTAAAGGATCTCTGTGAATTAATCAAGAATAGGATTGCTTTTTGGGTAAATCCATATCTCAGAGAGTTTCAGTTTTGTGCAGGATTTTGGTACCAATCTGAGGCAAATTAGGAGGTGTTTGGGTGGGGTAAGTGGCATGTGCTGAACTGCTGTGATGTGTCTTTGCTGTTGGGGCTGAGCTTCTGAATCTGTGTGCTGAAGTATATCTGAGGATTTAGTGTTGAAACTCTGAAGGGTGGTTGATGTAGTGTGAAGATTTGCATCTGTGTGGTAATTTTTGAAGGGTGGTAATTTCTGTGCAAATTTGCTGATATGCAAAATTGCTGTTGTTCTGAAGGGTGCTAATCTGTGTGCAAATTTGCTGATATGCAAAATTGCTAATTTCTGCGCCAATCTGCTGATGTGTGTTGCAGTCTGTTCTTGTAGAAGCAAATCTGTTGGAGACTGATATGTTTTGTTGTGTAGCCTGAAGCAGATCTGTTGTATTCTCTGCAGCTGTGAAAATCTGTCTTTTGGTTCTGATTGTTCTGTTCTAGTTACTGATTTGCAAATGGTGACTGCTCTGATCTGTGAAAATCTGTGAAAAATCTGTTGGGGACTGATATCTATTGTTGTGTAGCCTGAAGCAGATCTGTTGTATTCTCTGCATCTGTGAAAATCTGTCTTTTGGATCTAGTTACTGATTTGCATATGGTTGAGCTCTGATCAGTTAGCTGCAGATTAGCAGTTTCTTAGCTGTGTTTGTCTTCTTTCTTCCTTGTTTTTCTTGTTTTGTTTGTTGGTTTCTCACCAACTAGCGCTTGGAGCTTATGTTAGCTCCAAGCTCCTCTTTATTGATGTTCTGTATCTTCTTTTTTTACTTTCATCAATAAAGATTTTTCTTTGCCGATCAAAAAAAAACTTGGGTAAAAACATAGTCATCGAGATTATATCTAGATCCAACTCTGAAATATTTATGAAATTAAAATTTGTTCAAATAAGTGCATTATATATATTATATAGTATGTGTAATTTTAGTAAAGTCTAAAATATTTATTTTAATAATGTAAATAATTTCTCAAAACTCTAATGTTAGATTTATTAAACATCTAATTCAAAATCAATTGTCTATGAATACACTAGTCTATATACTATCCTGACAAAATTTGAGTACCAATTAAAGGGAAACACTATATATGATGCATACTCTTTAAAAGGTGCATATCACATGCACCTTATAACTAAAGAAGAAAATGTCATAATTTCATACTTTTTAAGTGATAACTTAAAAAAATAGATTATAACTAAACACAATATGAAATATAACTAAAGAACTCATAAGTTATAATTAAAATAATATCATAACTAAATAAGAAAATTAATCATAATTAAAAATAATAATGACATAACTAAAAATATATATAATACACCTCTTTTAAGAGTGTGTATGTAAAAATTTTCCGCAATTGAATGATCACTCCTAATATAATAAATAGAAGACGGTTACTACATATATATATATATATATATATCAAATATATGTCGTCAAAATAGTTCATTGAAACTGTTTAAGCTCTTATAAATTTCTTATATTACATGATAAGTTTCTGTATTTATTAATAGCGTGAATCCTTGGTAGAATAAGATTAATGATAAATAATATTTCTCTCAACGGAATATAGAATAAAAAAATTACCTTGGCATTATTGTAACAAACAAATATGGATGCGCGTGGCGAATGTGTTGTTTCACATTGCTCCTCAAATACGACTATCAAGTATTTTGGAATAATAAACTATTTATCTGAAGACACTAGTCATCTTATTTTTCAAAAATAAATATAAAAATACTAGATTTTAATTTTTACTGTTTTACCTAATAAAAATAAAGTAAGCATGTCTACGAGTATAAATTTGGCCAGTCTTGATCTACCGGGCCCGAGCTCGGGCTAGCCCATGTTGAGCCTTGTGGGCTCCTGTCAAAATTTGGGCCGGATCATGAGTCAAAAAATTAGACCTAAACCTAGGGGATATTTGAGTCTTGGACAGGTTTGGACTCGGGCTCAGGCTTGGGCAAGGCTTGAATATTTTTTTAATTTTTTTCTAATTTTTTACCAAAATTTTATTTTATTTTCTACAAAAGATGACACTACGTCTCGGGTGAGCCGGGCTTTGAGTAGGCCTTGAGCGGGCCAATGGACTGGGTCACGAGCTCTGAGGGCGGGTTTCAGACCGCCCATAGGCCACGGACTATTTTTACAAATAATTCTCGTCAAATAAAAAATATTATGGATTCAAAATGAATCACATGACTAACCATAAAATAATTTTGATTATACAATAAATGACGGGATCAATCATAAAATATGCAATTTTATTATTATAGTTCACGTATAATTGTATATAAGATTGTAGATTGGAGATGTGTTGTTCGGCCTAATGGATTTACTTTTGGGTCTTGTTTCGATGATTTGAACCGTTCATATTTTAAGATTCGCCAAGTACATCATCCCTGTAAAAAATCAAGTTGATTGGATAACGGTAACTAGTGGCGGAGCCAAGAAATTAAGGTAGAGGGTGCACTTTATAATTTTAATTTTTTTTGGTGATCAACAATAAAATAATAATAATTTTATGAGCTAAATTTAAGCATAAAAATATAATTATTTATTATTAATAACAACTAATCAAAATTCCATACTAATGTGAAATAACTCGAACACAATAGTAATGTAAATATGCAATTTTAGCACAAAAAATTACAAATTAAAATTATTAATTTTAGAAAATAGAAACAAATCATTTATAGCACAAATCATTATAAATTTTTTATAATTTTTATTTGATAGAAAAATATTAGAGAGATAGTATTGATTATAAAAATATATATTGAATAGAAATTATTTGATAATCCCAGAATATTATATGTTGTTGATGACGTGGTACTTTGGATATAAGAAATCGCAACTCACACTAAGTAATTCACCTATTATCTTCGAATTACCTAACAATAATGAGTTACTATGTTTCATTCATAAAATTTGACACTATATTATTTATTTAGATCACCACATGAATAACATCACATGATATTTCAAGAGTACTAAATAAATTACATATTGTGTGAATAATGCAAAAATAAATAAATAAATAAAAACTAGGGGGGCTCGTGACCCCCCGGCCTGCTGTGGCTCCACTGCCAATGATTAAAAAGAATTTAACAAAACAAGAAAAGGCAAACAAGAAGGGTAAAAAATTTCCCATTATCTAAAAATTCAAAAAACTAATCACATAATCAAACACGATGTGTATTTCTCAATGATTTTCGAAAAATTTTATCTATTTACAACGTATTCTGTATTCTGTTATGTGATCTGCTTCTATGTCTGTACGATGACTATGATCTCTTGGCAATAAAATCTAATTGCTGTTGGAAGTAATCCTTAGAGCAAGGAAGAACAATCCCTTTCTCGCTACGGAAGCCATACTCCTCTGCAGCCTTGTCCAGTAATTGCTTGAAAATTGGGTCCTTCAAGTGCGATATCGGAACCACAAACCTCGTCATCACCTCTTGATCATCATCACGATCACGAACATAAACCACGAAGTTGCCCTTTGGAGCTCTCTTGCTTCCATCGCCGCTGCCACATGGAATCTTAGCCATGAGTTTGTTGAACATGTTAATATGTAGATATGTTTGTGCACTGAACAAGAAAACTCTGAGAGAGACAGTACGATGAATGAGTTATGATTTGATTTCGAATCAATTATTGATGATGTATTTATAAGTAGATGTTATTGGGATTTACTAGGAATGAGAGAGAGAGAGAGAGAGAATAAGAAGAAAATATGTCCTAAACCAGCAACACCGTTGACAACGTGATCTTACACTATCCAGGTTTCCAAAAACAGTTGCACTCGCTGCTGCGGTAGCGTAAAAGTTATAACGGTTGCAGTAATTGAAATTGTGATTTTTTTTTTTTCACAATTTGAAAAAATTATTGATATATATATATTTTTTCAGCATCACATTTATTAGGATTTAAAATATCTTTTGATCAATTTTTGTTAATTTTTAAGTATGATTCAATATATTTTATATTTTAAAATTATTATAAAATAATTTTTATATTTTATTTCAATAGTTAAAAACTTTAAGAATAATTGATTTTAAATATCTACAAATTATTTTTGACTAATACTTGAACTAACTGAATAAAAATTATTTACAATTATTAAATAAAATGATTATAAAAATAAAAATTGCTCCATAAATAAAAATTATTTTTGAGGCATTTTTTTGGACAATACTTTACTACTAACTAAATAAAATTATTTACAATTAAGTATTAAATGAAATGATTATAAACATAAAAATTGTGTCACAAATAAAAATTATTTTGAACTACTAATTTTATTTATTTTTGTAAAGATATGTTTTAGATAACATATTACAAAAAAAAAAAAATTACAATTAAATATTAAACGAAATGATTATAAAAATAAATATAATCACTGTTTATATATATTTTTATTTTACATGTTAATGTGATGAAATAAAAATTACAAAATAAATTATAAAGAAAAAAAATTTATATATGATTTTTTTTTTTGGTAAGCTTTTTTCTTTTTTTCTTTTGGAAAAAGAAGTTATTCAGAATATTATAAAAATATGTAACGATGTGTAACGGATCGTTATAGTCATTACGGTACTGTTACGTAATCCTAAAACGGTCATTACACATTCGAGTTTTCGTCATACCACTATAACAACAGTAACAAGTGACCATAACTATCATAACCATTACGTGACGGCGTTATATAATGGTTAGGATCAGTGGCGGAGCCAAGAAATTAAGGTAGATGGGGCACTTTATAATTTTAATTTTTTTTGGTGATTAACAATAAAATAATAATAATTTTATGAGCTAAATTTAAACATAAAAATATAATTATTTATTATTAATAGCAACTAATCAAAATTCTATAATAATGTGGAATAACTCGGACAAAATAGTAATGTAAGTATGCAATATTAACACAAAAAATTACAAATTAAAATTCTTAATTTTAGAAAATAGAAGCAAATCATTTATAGTACAAATCATTATAAAATTTCTATAATTTTTATTTGATAGAAAAATATTAGAGAGATAGTATTGATTATAAAAATGTATTTTGAATAGAATTTATTAGATAATCCCAGAATATTATGTGTTGTTAATGACGTGGTGCTTTGGATATAAGAAATCACAACTCACACTAAGTGATTCACCTATCATCTTCGAATTACCTAATAATAATAAGTTACTATGTTCCATTCATAAAATTTGACACTATATTATTAATTTAGACCACAACATAAATAATACCATATGGTGCTCCAAGAGTACTAAATAAATTATATATTGTGTGAATAATGAAAAAAAAAAAAATCAAAACTGAGGGGGGTACGTGGACCCCATTGGCCTGCTGTGGCTCCGTCACTGACGGTAACCACGCGTTCGGATCAATTTTGTGTGAACCGTTTATCAGAGCATATGATTACCGTTATTCGATGAACTTATTTTTTTTTCAAAAATGATATTCATACAAAACTGATGTTAATATGTAACTGTTGTTATCCGATCAATTTAAATTTTTACAAAAATAATATACTCAACAAATTCTAAAATATGAACAATTAAAATTATCAAAAACAATTCAAAAATAAGTCTATCGATGATAAACTGAAGAGAAGTACAATCCTTTTACGTAATTAATTTTATGATTAGTTAGGTACACGTGAATTTATTTGTAAACCCATTATTGGTACGATTGATGAATTGTACATATCTGAATTATACAAATTATTACAGGTGCTGCAAAAAGGGTGACATTTGAGATTTTTTTGGATCTAATTGTTGGAGATGTTGAGTCTGAATCCTCTCCAACTAGTGTCTCCAGACTTTCCTCCGGGTGACGGGCCCAGATTAGGCCACGTCACCCCACTCAAACTACACGGCTTAGATCAACTTTAAAAAAAAAAAAATTCAAAAAAAAGAGACAAATTTCCTCTCTCTCTCTCTCTCTCTCTCTCTCTCTCTCTCTCTCTCACACACACACTCCCCCCTAATCTTCCATGGATGCTCTGCTTTTATCTTCTTCCTTTCTCCATCTCTTTCTTCTTAATTTTACATTTGATACGTACATACACAGATATATATATATACCACCTTCTTCCTTTTTCCAAACCCTTCGGTGACCCTCATGCACCACCGCGACCGCTAGCACCTGCCGAACCCCTCTCCCCCACCCCCACCCCCACCCCTACCAACTTCGGCTAATCCAACATCGCCTTCCCTCATTCTTCTTCAAGATCTGAAATTTTTAGATATATTTTTTCAGAGCAAAACCCATGTACAAATAAATAACTCTCCAAAAACAATATAAAGAAAGAAAAGAAAAAATCAAAGAAAAGAAAGAAATTGAAGCAACGAGAATTAGAGTGTTGAATTTGGATGATTTATGTGGCTTGAATTTTAGAGAGAGAAAGTGGGCTTGCTTCAGATTTTGATGATTTTAACATTTGTGGCTTGATGATCTGTTGGGTGTTCTTCTAAATCTCTGAAGCTTTGGTGGTAAATTTGCAGATTCCATCAATGGTGATGGGCTCCCAGAGGTGGAACAAAATTTGCAAAGATAGAAATTATGAGTTGGGTTTTTTTAACCAAATCTCAAAATTTGTAAACTTTGACTCTCTCTCCGATTTGAGACACTACATTAAATTAAGAGTTGGGTTTTTTAAGAGTTTGAAGCAAAGAAAGAAAGAAGAAGAACAAACTCAACTCTGTTTTTTATTTTATTTTATTTTTTTAAGCTGATCGGAGCCGTATATTTTGAGTGGGGTAACGTGGCCCAATCTGGGCCGTCACCCGGAGTAAAGTCTGGAGACACTAGTTGGAGAGGATCCGGACGCAGAGATGTTCTAGAACTAGTGGTGGAGATTTGCGGATTTATCTTGGGTGTGCATGTGTATGATGCACAATCTATATATAATTTTTTTTTTTATAAATTTTTTCTACAATTCACATAAATTATCTAATAAAAATATGTAAAGTAATACAATTTTGTATAAATAAATTTATAAAAAAATTTAAATTACAAAATTATGTAATTTCTCATGAATTTATGTAAATAATTTCACAAAAATATGTAATTTAACACAAATTCTCATAAGTTATCTAATAAAATTTTAAAAATCACCAAATTAAGTAAATTTTCATGAACTAATGTAAGTGATTTCACAAAAATGTACAAGTTAACATAAATTTTCAATAAGTGAACTCATAAAAGTTTTGAAAATCACTCAAGTTTTTATGAACTCGTGTAAGTGATCTCATAAAAACTCATAACTAACACAAATTAGCGTAAGTTATCTCAAAAAAAATTTAAAAATACAAAATTACATAAATTTTCACGAATTTACTTTAATAATCTCACAAAAATACGTAAATTAACACTAATTCTCTGTATGTGAACTCATAAAAGGGGTTGCACAACCAAACACTACCCTTTAGTCATATATATGATTAGAATTGTGCAAAATATCATCTAATCCGCTAATAATTAATGGTATACTTTATCAACTTTATAAATTTACAAATATTTTAGAAATACAGTTAAGGCCTCTTTTGAAAAACGATTTATAAGTTAACTTATTAACTTTTTAACTTATTTAAATTACATTATCTTTTTACTTTTTACGCATTCTCTTAAAAAATAAAAAATAAAAAATAAAACAGTTAACTTATTTGACCCTTCTCTTATCACAACTTTCTCTCTCATCCAATTACACAGCTTCTAATTTCATTATTCATCAATAAAACATCACATTGAAGCGCCACTCTCTCTCTTTATCGAGAGCCTCTCTCTCTACTTTTCTAGGTTTTGTCTGGAGCGTCGTCTGAAGAGGGAGAGGGGGCCTCCGGCCTCTACCACCTCTCATCTTTCCTCCTCCCCTTCTTTTTCCTCTTCTGCTTGTTGTAAATAAGTTTTGGGAGTTATGTTGTCCCACTTCTCTCCCTCCATGAGATGTTTTTTTCCCCTCTTGGTGGAAGTTTTTGCTGGTTTTCCGCTCTCTCTTTTGTCCATCGACGCCAGATCTGCCGTGTTTCACCTTCGCTGAATCACGCCGAAGCCACTTTCTATATTGTGCCACCAGATCTGCTCAGATCTAACTCGCCTTCACAAATCTGGCCGCTTAGGACCTGAGGTTTCGTTTTTCTTCTTGTTTTGCTTTGATTTTTTGGTTTTTGGTTGTGTTCTTGGAGTCCTTTGGTGCTTGATTGTAACCTACATACTCTGTGGTTGTTATCTATAATGTATCTCAGGCATGCTCTAACGCCAAACTTTTATGATCGGCTCTACTTTGCAGTATGAGCATGAGCACAATTGTGCGTCTGGATATGTTTATAGTTTTTGCCTTTGCGTTTCTTGTAATATTTCTACTTTGTTTGGTGTATGCTTTTTAGCGGTTGGAATCTGTAAGTGCCATTTGGCTATTTCCTCAATGGAATTCTCTTATGATCAAAAAAATAAAATAAAAATAACTTCATAATTTATCACGAGAAATTACTATTCATTGTTGGGCAAATTTAAGTGGTATCCCAACCTAACTATTATGGAAAAACAAAATGTTATAGGTCTCAAATTTTTTACTAAATAAATGACCAAATGTCTCAAGACATTTGGTCATTTATTTGGCAGAAAATTTAATATCCCTACCATTACCCAAATAGTATTGATTGAAATAATAGATCCTACTACTTATTTATCTCCTTTAGAAAGATAACTAGACACTAATCTAAGGCTATGTTTGGCATAGACTTTTTTTTTTTTTGTGGTATATTTTAGTCACAAAAAGATAAAATAGACTAAAAAATTAATAAAACAAAATATCACATTTAAACCATAATCATTTAGAGTGCTACTATTAGCACCTACCTTTCTTCTTTGAACCCCTCATTTCTTTTATTTTTTTTAATTCCAATTTTGTCCAAACATAAAATTACATTTTTACCCTCATCCCTAACATTCAAACCCTAATTTTCCAAACCCTACCCCACCAACCTTTTCACCACCATCTCCATCGGTGATCACTACTGCCATTGCTGCCGGCGACCTCTCCTCCCATCTCTTCAGGGTCTACACCCTCCTTCACACAAATTAGGAGAAGCAAAAAAGGCATTATATCATTCTAAACTTGTTGGTGCTGAATCTGAACCTAATGTCATCACTAAAGCTAAAAATCTCTAGGTTTATCTAAGTAAGTGTACAGAAGCAAATAAACAACGAGATTGGAACACACTGCTTAAAGAAACTAGGCTTGCCATATCAGCGGGAAATCCCGTGACTCCGATGATAACCCATCTGGGTCCTCCGTCAAACGCATGGGCGCAATAGCCAATGACGACGGTGAACTGTTTGTCAAACTGAAACCTTGAAGAATGAGAAGCCAGATCTCAGGACAAAGAAGAAGAAGAAGAAGAAGAAGACAGAGACAGAGACCAGATATGGAAAAAAAACAAAAAAAAAGAAAAATGAAGGTGGTCTATAGACACCCGATTTTTGATCGACCTTAAGACTCAGACGTTACCGATTGAGTGCTCGGTGATGATGCATATTGTGCTCGTTCTGAAGTTGCAGAGTCTCGGCTGCGAGCCTTGCCTCCGGACTTCGGGGCTCTTTTGTGCTTTGCCTCGGTTTGAGAACCAGGTCCTGTTTTCTCCGTTTTCTATTCCCGAAGGGAGGGAGAGGTCTCGTAGACCATCTCTCAGTGGCCGTAGGCTACGTTTCGTGGTCGTAGGCCATTTTTCCCGTTTGGAGACCAGTTATCGATTTTCAGAGCCGTCGGCCGTGTGCCTTAGTTCGGGACCGCTTAACTACCTCCGTTTGCTCCGATTTTTGGCACACACCTTGTTTCCTCTCCCTAGAGGGACACTGTGGCCCGAGAGACCATCTTTGTGGTCATACGCCACCTCTGGTGCCTAACAGCCTGTTTTCGGGGGCCTCGGGCCACACGTTTTGGCCCCCGAACCCTCGTTTTGCATCGATTAGGGTTCATTTTTGGCATGGACCCTATTTTCATTGTTTGGAAGGTGGTAGTATAGTGGGAGACCAGAAATTATTTTGAAAACCATTTTCTCTCTCCTCCAGCTGGTTTTCTTGGCAGAAAGCTGGTTTTTTCCACTTTTGGATCACAATTTCTGGTCTCCGATACCACCATTGTGTTGTACTCACCTGGGAGGCCACCAATATGGGTAGGCCGACCAACTTTTCTTCCTGACCCTTTTGAACCTTGCTAGAAAGCTGGTTTTTCCCTCTCCTAGGTCACTTTTTTTCTGGTTTTTCACCATACAGCTGTATTCTACTCATCTGGGAGGCCCCCTTTCTGGGGTGGCCGACCAGCATTTCAGCTTGACCCTTTTGAACCCTGGTCGGCTGACCACGGCATGTGGTCGGCCGACCACTTGAACTGGTCGGCCATCTTCCTGCTTTTTGGCCCTCTCAAGTGCAACACAGCTGTGCCAGCTGTGAAGCACTTGACCCTTCCTCCGAGATTTTGACCGTCTTTTTGGTTGGTTTTGATCCTTTGGCTTAGCTTCTTAGAGAAGCTTGACTGTTTTGTCAAGCTTCTTGAGGAAGCTTGACCCTTTTGGTTAAACTTCTTTGAGAAGCTTTGACCCTCTCTTGAGGCTTCTCCAAGAAGCCTTATCTCTCTCCCTCTATAAAACCAACACTCCTCCATTTGCAAGGGTTAGAAAAACCAGCCAAGAGACTTTACATACAACTCTCCATATCTCTCTCATCCAATCTCAAATACCCCATTGTTCTTGGCCATTACACCACACCTCATAGCCTATCACCTCCACCATCCATTCCAGCACCTTGGAGCTATTTTTTAGAGGTTGAAGACTCACCTTCTTGGTCCAGAACTTGCTGCATTGCTGTTCTACAAGGGTAAGTCCTCATTTTCCCGTTTTTTGCATTATTTTGCTTCATAACTTAGCCCTATTTGCAAGCATTTATGGGTTTTGCTATAAACTGAAAAGTGTCTTATTTTGAGCTCCTCTTAAAGTTTGATTAAGGATACTTTTCTGTTTGAGGTCTTCTACCTTCTTGTATGCTCTATCCCTCTTTGTACGCTTATTTTGCTTCCTATCTTAGCCTTACTTGTGAGCATTTTCGAGATTTGTTATAAACTGAAAAGAGTCTTATTTTAAGCCCCTATTGATGCTTGATTAAGGGCATTTTTCATTTTGAGGTCATCTACTTCCTTGTATGCTTGATTGCCTCTTGTTTTGAGCCTTGCTTGCATGCTTTGTTTGGTCTTCTAGCCACTGAAATCCAGTGGATTTTCAGTAGCTATAACACTATTTTGAGAGCCAAAATCAGAGGGGGTGACCCCCCTCTCTCCTTGTCTTGTTTGTTGGCCCTTTTGGCCTTCCAAAGGGGCTCCATCTTGCATGCTTTGAAGTCTTGTTTCAGACCCTATTATATGAGTTTCAAGGTCTGCCTTGGTTCTTTCCAGAGCCCATTTTTCCATATGCATGTGTGGAGTATCCCTCCTCAAGGCCTTTCAAGGGGACCTTTCATTGCATACTTTCTTGAGCCATTTCAAGGCCTTTTTGGTGAGTTTTGGGCTGTCATAACTGATTTCCAGAGTTGGTTTTGCCATTTGGTGTGTCCATCATGTATGTGTTGAGTAATCCATCTCATAGCCCTCCAAAGGAGCCCATCATTTTTGCATGCATTGGATGCATTTCAGTGGTTATTTTGGCATATTTTAGCATACCATGTTCCTATTTTTGGCTGGTTTGGTGACCTCTCTTGTGCTTCATATACATGCCATGTAAACCATGCTTACTAGCCTATGTTGCATGTTGTTTTAGCCCTTCATGTTAGCACTTTTTGGTCATGATTAGAACTGATTTGGTGCATGTTTAGGACTGTCTTGGCTTTGTTTTCATGCCTCATGATCAAATAATGCTTGCTTTGCATACTTGTGGTTCAATGCATTTGCCTAGTTTTGGGTTTCGGGGCCTATTTCATGCATTGGGTGACATGTTTCCATGATTCGGGACCATTGAGCATCTTATTTCAGAGCTGGAAATTGCATGTTTGTATGCCATCATTCATCCCTTGCCATGCTTTGGTAGAGTGGCATTCGATGCCTTAGGATCGGTTCCTCGCATCGTGCATGTTTGCATGTGTTTCGGTTGTTTCATTTCCATCATACGGCCACTGATGTGAGTGTGGCTGAGGTCCACTCATATTGGTGTAAGTCCATCGTGCATTGTGTATGCCATTTTAGTCCATAGCATTGCGTATGCTAGGTTGCATGTTAGAGCATTGTGTATGCCATGTTACATCACGTGCATTGTGTATGCCATTTTAGTCCATAGCATTGCGTATGCTAGGTTACATGGTAGTCGCATTGTGTATGCCATCTCATTTGCATTGTGTTTGGGATAGGAGTTAGCCTAAGCACGAGAAACGAGGGACTTTTCGTACTCCAAGTGACGAAACATGTCTCAATTCCCGGTCGCTGACAGTTCGGATTAACCATGATGGAGTCTAGGCCTTGTTGTGTTTTCATGTGCATTCATTTCATATTGAGTCGTGCAAATCGACTCCGCTGCCATCATGCATCGAGATGTGTGATTGGTGGCACGAGGATCGAGGACTACACTCCCTGAAGAGTAGTCATGCATACATATGTGAAAATACTTTGCCATGCCCCTTTCTTGCTCTCTTTTGCAGCAAACCAAAAATCAGCAACTTTCTAAAGCCTTGCACAGCATTCCGGGATTAATTGCAAACAAAGGCAAATCGGGGCATCGCAAGGAATTTCCCGACGAAGGCGACCTGAACATGCATCATTCACCATTCGGAACAGAGTTGAGGCGGTCCATAGCTTGCATGCTAATTTATCCGCTTTCCTAGTTAACTTGTTAACTAATTAGGATTTTGTACTTATTCGGACTGTAATTATTTATTCGGACTGTATTATTTATTCGGACCCTCCGAGCGAGGGCACAACTGTAATAAGTGTACGTGTGTGTGATGCATGTCTTCCAATCTCACGTTTTTCTTCCCTTTTATTTACCAGCTTATGATGGTTAGATTAGGGCATGTTTCAATTAGCATACTTATGATAGCATGTTTGCATCATTCATCTGTCTTGCATGCACTGGGCTCGGCGCATCATACTAACTGCATTTGTATTTCAATTCCAAGTTGAATACATGTTAGCTGTAGCATCATCATATGCCATCTTAGAATAGCCGAGCCTATCTTAGTTGCATTCCTGTATGTGTTGCATTAGGCATTGCTGTATAGTTAGGATCATGCATGGATTTCTAACATAGCTTCTTTTTTGGCTTGGAGTACTCGGTAAGTGTTTATGTTTTAGCATCCTTGCATGCGTGTAAGTGACTGCCATGATAACATGCTTTACATGAGGCTAATTGCTTATGTGATATACCTGCCTGAATGCCTGTGGGTGAAGGTTGGATTATCTGAATTGGAATAATGCATTGACTGTGAGTTTAAGCCCACTAGATAGTGGCAAAACCATGTTTTCTAAGCCTACCCGAGGGTGGCAAATCCACGTCTTAGCCTACTTACGGGTAGCACCATCAAATCATTTTTCAAAATAAACAAACATGAAATGTTTTGTTCCAATTCAGGCGACCCAGTCTATACTTGTATGCTCTGCGCATCACATAGTAAATCTAGGCTAATAACTGGAAAAAGAATGCATAATGTTTTCAAAACTAGATATCATGGTTAGTAAAGGCCGATCTTTGATCGGGCGAGCGGGGGTGCTCACGAAGTGACCTTCCCCAATCGTACCCAAGTTCCCGAACCGAGGCAACTTTGGTGATGACGGACACGTGGCCTTAGGCAACGAGTCAGGGTTTCCTAAATTCCCCCAAAACAAATATTTAGGTGGCGACTTTGTATCTGGCAAAATAGTCCATGTTTGGCACTTCTTTAAAAAAAAAATCTGTTTTAAAAAATGATTTGCCGGATTTGGACTCTTTGATGATTCATCGGTCTTGCATTGCACTCTGCGAGATTAGATACAGGACCGTGACACAAATTGAGTCCGAACTGTAGTGAGGCCCAAGGGTGCGTCTACAGTTTCTAGCGACTCTGCTGAGGATCTAGAGAACTTGACTCGAACTCATGATATCTTGTTTTGATTACACTTATGTGTCTCTTTGCATTGCATTTGCATTGGTGCGCCTAGGACACCGTGTTTGCCGTATGCTATTCCTGAACGGTTTGCCGGAGGCTCGCTTTGAGAAGCGTGCCATAAGGCTGACCAGTTGCGGGCTCTGCCATGACTGGAACACAAACCCCGGTTTTACCGGGGCACCCTTTTTGACAATTCAACCTAGTGCATATCGAAATCTGTAGTGACCATTCCAAACTAGGACAGGTTGCTTACCCGATCATAGGTTATTTGAAACCGCTACGTGAACCCTAGCTCCTGACAAAATAGAACAGGGAAACCCTACCCCAACATAGGGGTGTTTTGGCTCTCACTTATCTGTTATGTGCTTTTAGAGTGCGTCTCTACAGGAATGCATGTATCAGTTTGCGAGTTTGGGCATCAGGCCTGCGGGCACCAGTTCAGTGCTTGAGAATCAGTTATCTGCGGGTATCAGATTCAGTTTTTGAGGACAGTGATTTAGGGATAATGACCAGTGTTTGAGAACAATATTTTCAGCTTATCGACCGTGTGTTGTGATGCCCAACTGTGTGCTGTGTGTTTATTCTAAGCCGTTATGCTGTCCGTTTGTCTGGTTATTTATTTCCTTATCGCTTTATTTATCTTTTTGCTAGGGTAGTTTTAGTACAATTGCTTTAGACCAAGCAGATATTCCCCAAGCACCCTGGACAAGAGGTCGCCGACTCAATCGATCTGAGGATCTGGTTGATGGACAGCCAGTGTTTCATTTTACCCCCGGTTATCAGACAGAGGTCGAGAAAGCGCAGTGTGTCTGAGCAAAGATTACCAGAGCAATGGTCTACCCTAGCAGTGAATAGTCGGATCGAGGTCTCAGTTTCTGCCATGGAGATAAACATACCAGTCAGCCAGCAGGATCAGCAGAACATGGCCGGAATGAAAGAAATGATGCGCCAGCTCCAAGAGAGTATGAAGCAAATGCAAGAGGATGCTGTTCGCCAAGCGGAGTTCTCTAAACAGCAGGCCACAATCATGGCCCAGCAGGCCGAGCTCATCACTAGACTGCAACAGCAGAACGGAGCATCTACTTCGCATCAAGCTACTTCACCACTAGGGGTCCCGCTACCTGAGCAGGCACCAACTGTCCAGAATATCCTGCTGAATGCCCAGAACATCTTGCCAAATGTCCACACCATCTAGGAGGACACAGACATTCCAACAGGGCCAGCTCTGCCCCCGCTTCTACCTCAATTATCTAAGGCACATACGCCTATCAACCACCCGAACTCTCCCTTTGAGTTCGAAGTAGACCCTACAGCACTGAAATTGAGCAAGCTCGAGAAGTTGTTCAAGAAATCCCAAAGGGTAAAGGCTATCTCGGATATCGAGGACGGATATACCAACGTGGCTGTGACGCTACCAGATAGGTTCAAAATGCCGCAAATCGATCGCTTCGACGGATCTGGGGATTCTATGGTGCATCTCCGGTTATTCTCAGATATATTACGGCCGATGGGCCTCACCCGACCGCAGAAGCTTTCATTATTCGGCCGGACCTTGTCGGGTGTGGCTGCTATCTGGTATGCGAAATTAGAGGATGATGTCAAGCGAAGTTGGGATGAAATGGCCGAGGCCTTTGTTGCGCAATACTCTTACAATACCCAAATCGAGATTACAACCCGTGATCTTGAAACAAGGCAGGAACCTAAGGAGAGCTTCTCGGATTTCATAACTCGGTGGAGGGCGAAGGCTTCAATGATGACCCTAAGGCCTACTGACAAAGATCAAATCTGGATGATTGTGCGCAATCTCCAGCCGAAACTGATGCAAAAAATGATCGTGCTCCCCTTCCCTACCTTTTCTGATCTGCTTGAGATGGAAGTACAGATAGAAGATGCAATGAAACAGGGTCTGATTGACCAAGATAAAGAGCAGCCCCGAAGGACTTTCAACCGCAACAACAACGTAGGCCCGAGCGGCGCTGCAACTGCAAGAGCTTCGGAAGTAAGCATGGTCACCACCATCCCCCCTCCAAGACCCATGGCAGCCATAGCTTTCTCCGGCTCGTCCGGAAGCAATATAGAAACAACCAAATACCAACTCCGAGGCCAAAGAACCTTCACCCCATTGTATATGCCCCTATCCAAGGCTCTAGGGGTATTAATCAGGAAAGGGCATCTAAAGCCCCTGGAGCCGAGGCCATTGCCGAATCCACTTCCTTCCTCCCATAACCCAGCCAAATACTGCGCATATCACCAATAACATGGTCACGACACCGACCAATGTTATCGATTGTGTCACGAGATTCAAGATCTCGTTGACAAACAGGCGATTTTGCCGCCAGAAAAACCCAATGTCATAACAAACCCTCTCCCACTGCACAACCAAGCTCCACCTCCCAAAAGAGTCAACTTTATCCAGACTGGGGTCATGTCTTACGATCCTAGCATATATATCACCCCGTCCCACCTACCCAAGCCGGAGGTGCTCCTTCCTGATTGCACTGACTTTTTGTGCATGTTGGACATCTCCAGAACCCAACCCGAGCCAATAGTGGTGACTGTCGAAGACAGAACATGGGAAATTGCAGAGGAGAATGGGGTTGTTGAGTCAGAATCTGAGGAATCTGGGAGTTTTGCTGGGAAGGTATACAGTCCGTGTGACTACATTCTATCAGTAGGCCAGGTTGGGCCAAATGTGGAATTGCCGGCAGGGGCAGAGCTGTGTGTGATCCAGGGGGATGAATTTGAGCAGAGAACAGATGATTTGGTGGCTGTGGAAGAGGACTTAGCCAACCTCCAGTTTTTCAACGAACAGGATCCAGGGGACGCGACAGTCAACTAGTTTGATTATGAGGAATCGACAGAGGCTACTGGGTGGCTTGATGACCTACCAGACGTCATCGAAGAATCTCAGTTGGAACAGGGCCCGGCAGGGGCGAGAATATCAATTGTGCCCGGAAGGGCCGGAAGTCAAAATGTATTGCCGGAGAGCGCCGGTACTAAGAATTTTGCTCAGAATCTGGGCATTGTGAATGCAGAGAAAGTTGTGGATGGAAAGTACTGCGAGTACCATCATACCGAAGCCGGACAAGTGCCTGTCGGCCGCCAACGGAATGTGGTGGGAGGACGATGACTTATGTCTTGCCCCACACGGATGAGGATTGGGGGAGCAATCAACCCGACGATACCTAGTATATCGGTGAAGTCGACCATATGACTAGGAGCGGACGGTATTTCAAGCCTCCACATCTAGATCAGCCAGAGGCGTCTGGGAAAGATAAAGAGGCAGAGAAGCAAAAAGAGAAGCAAATCGAAGAAGAGGCTGTACTGAAGCAGTTAAAGAAGATACATGCAGACATCTCCATCTGGGGATTGCTTATGGCATCACGAGTACATCGACAAGCTGTCTTATCGGCCATGGACAGGGCCAAGCTCTCAATAGACACCACGCCTGAACAACTGGTGGGCTTAGTTTTCCTGGGAGGAGCTACCTCGATGCTAACTTTCTCCAACAAAGAATTTCCACCTGAGGGTGCGAACCATAACAAGCCACTCTATATCTCCGTGGAGTGTAGAAACAAATGGATACCCGTGGTGTTAGTCGACACAGGGTTCGCCATCAATGTGTGCCCGGCGAGAACTGCATATGCAATCGGTTTAAAGACCGTGGACTTTGTGTCGACAGCCCAGGTAATTCGGGCATATGACAACACGAGCCGAGAAGTGATGTGGACAGTAAAAATTCAAACCAAGGTTGGGCCGGGACAACATGAAATAGACTTTCACGTCTTAGAAGTTCCTGCAACCTTCAATCTGCTCTTGGGGCGGCTGTGGTTGCACCAGGTGAAGGCAGTTTCGTCCACGTTGCATCAGATGGTGAAATACCCCCATGGGAAAGGAGTAGCCATTGTTTTCGGGAATTCATCGATTCATCCACTGCCAGAAGTATCTACGCCAGTTCTAGAAATTGAGCACGGTATAGAGGATGTGTTCTTATCTGGTTTTACTTTGGCTGAGGCCCGGGTCGTGCAGAATATCTTAGCTGTTAATGAGGGAGTGTATGTCAGTGCTCAATCAGTATACCTCATGAACAAGCTTTAACACATCCCCGGGATGGGATTGGGAAAGAGCAGCCGGAAGGGCGTTGCAGCGTTGGCGGAAGTGCCACACAACTCACGTACCTTTGGCTTGGGTTATCTGCCCACCAAAGAGGATTGGGTGAGGAAAGGTAAGGAGATGGCTGGGAGAGCCAGAGCGAAGCAGGCAGGGAAGCCTTTTGAGCTGATACATAGACCCATTCAGGGTACCCTAAACGGACGCTTCGTTCGGGAGGGGGAGGACTTTCCATTTTGTGGCTTCCCAGAGCCGTGGTTGAACTCGGAGAGGATAGACCTATAGTTATCTGGGGATGATGTTGCCGAAGAGCAGACAGATCCATTGGCTGAGGCTGAGCAGAGTAAGAAAGTGGAGTCTGAGGACACCGAAAGTGAAATGGGGGTAGCGCTGGTGTGTCTACTTTCAGATCCTCCGATCGAACAGAAGTGCTTGGGGGATAACTTCTTAGTATGCATGATCGGGAATGGAACGGCTGTGGGCCTACCAGTAAACATTTTGGATGCATCTATCGCACCCTCTCTCATTTGGCAGTATGAAGAGAGATTTTTGTCAAGCAGCACCGGGTCAGGTAGTGAGTCAGAGTTTAATTCCACCGAGTCTGTGGAGTCAGAATCAGATTCCAACTCGACTGAGTCTGAGTCTGGTATTTCTGGGGATGATAACTCGGATGTCACAGTCTTGTCCAGGTTGTCTTTTTCTTTCTCTTTTGAGTCTGTTGTAACCGAAGAATCGGACGATTTGGATGTACTTAATGAGAATACTGTGGCTGTAGTTTCCGAGTATTTTTCTGTAGCTTTGATTTATTGCTTGAATCAGGACTTTCAAAATTTTGATAAAAACGACGAGGAAGAAATTCCTCCGGTTTTGCAACGATTAATTGATCAAGAGTAGGAAAGATTTGTTAAACCTTTAGTTGACGAAATCACTACAGTGAATATTGGTACTGAGGAGGACCCGCGGCTGGTCCAGATCGGGTCCACGTTGTCTTCGGAGGAACGCGAGTGCTTAGTCGCTTTATTAAAAGATTCCAAAGATATTTTTGCGTGGTCCTACGAAGACATGCCTGGAATCGATCCTGAGATTGTACAGCACCGGATCCCTCTTGACCCCGAGGCCAGACCCGTTAAACAGAAACTCAGGAGGATCCGCCCGGACTGGGCTCTCAAGATTAAGGAAGAGGTCACCAAGCAAATTGACACAAGGTTCCTACTGGTATCCGAATACCCGACTTGGTTGGCCAACATAGTTCCGGTGCCGAAGAAGGATGGCAGGATCCGAGTATGCGTGGATTTCAGGGATTTGAACAGAGCTAGTCCGAAGGACGACTTTCCCTTGCCGCATATCGATGAGTTGGTGGACTTCACAACGGGGCATGCTTTGCTTTTGTTCATGGATGGCTTCTCGGGCTACAATTAGATAGTGATGGCACCTGAAGACCGGGAAAAGACTGCTTTCACCACCCCGTGGGGGACATACTGCTATAGAGTGATGCCGTTTGGGTTGAAAAATGCTGGAGCTACATATCAACGGGCCGCGACCACAATATTACATGACATGATCCACAAAGAGGTTGAGGTGTACGTGGACGACATGATTGTCAAGTCCAAAGAAAGAGAGGGCCACTACACCACCTTGCAAAAGTTCTTTCAAAGGATCAGAGAATTTCGGTTGTGGCTGAACCCTCAAAAGTGTACATTTGGTGTTACAGCGGGAAAAATGCTGGGGTTTCTGATTACACAGAGAGGTATCGAAATCGACCCTTCCAAAATCAAGGCCATCTTAGAAATGCCACCACCAAGGACTGAAAAGGAGGTGCGAGGCTTTCTAGGTAAAGTGCAATTCATAAGATAGTTTATCTCAAAATTAACCTTGACTTGTGAACCACTTTTTGGCCTCCTGAAGAAAGGAAAGAAATTCCAGTGGGACGGCCGATGCCAAGCTGCTTTTGAACAGATCAAGGAGTACTTATAGAACTCACCCGTGTTGTCACCGCCAGAGCCAGGGAGACCATTGATATTGTACCTTTTAGTAACTGAAACTACAATGGGCTGCATGCTCGCGCAAGAATCAGAGGACAAAGTGGAGAGAGCCATCTACTATCTGAGCAAGAAGATGCTAGAGTATGAGACTCGCTACACACCGCTGGAGAAGGCTTGTTTAGCCTTGGTATGGGCTACCAGGAAGCTATGGCACTACCTGTTAGCTCACTTCGTAATGTTGATTTCACGACTCGATCCCATCAAATATCTTTTCGAGAAACTGGCACTTACGGGTAGGCTAGCTTGTTGGTTGCTGTTGCTCTCTGAATTCGATTTGAAATATGTGACGCGCAAGTCAGTCAAGGGAAGAGTAGTAGCAGAATTCTTAGCCGATCATCCAGTGGAAGGGGGTGAAGCAGTTGAGTACTTATTCCCAGATGAGGCCATTTTGCATATCGACGATGAAACTTGGACGATGTACTTTGACGGAGCGTCAAACCAGTATGGGTATGGGATAGGGGTGTTGCTGATAGCACGTGACAATTCCCGTATCCCTTTAGCCTTCAAACTCCGGTTCAAAGTCTCAAACAACGAAGCAGAATATGAGGCATGCATTGCCGGTCTAGAAGCAGCCCTAGAACTAGGGGCAATATGGTTGGACGTCATCGGGGACTCAAACCTTGTTGTGTCTCAAGCAAAAGGAGACTGGAAAGTCAAAGAAGAAAAGATGATAATGTATCACCAGACCTTGGACCTGTTAATTCCTCGGTTTGAGAAGCTAAATTTCGCTCATCTATTAAGAGAGAACAATAGGTTCGCAGATTCATTAGCAACTCTATCTTCCATGATAGATATCCCGTTTGGAGTCCGGATGCGTCCGATCATCATTGACCAGAAGTTTGTGCCGGCATATGAATCAATTGCTGCTATAGATGAGGTTCAAGACGAAAACCACCGGTATTACGATATTTGGAATTTCTTGGAGAAGGAAGCATATCCACTAGGGGCAAATGCCAAGGATAAAAGGGCAATCAGAAGAATGGCCGCTCAGTTCATCATCTGCAGAGGTAAATTGTACAAGAGAGGTCATCTGGGAATGCATAAGCTGTGCGTTGAAGCCAAAGAATCGAAGCGTCTAATGGAGGCCATCCATAGAGGAGAATGCGGTGCGCATATGAATGGAGTAATGTTAGCACGGAAGATCCTCAGACAAGGTTACTATTGGTCTACCATGGAGGAGGATTGTATTGGCTTTGTTCGGCGATGCCACAAATGTCAGATCTATGCAAACCGCATGAACATCCCGCCGTCGAAGCTATACAACATGACTTCGCCATGGCCATTTTCAGTTTGGGGAATTGATGTGATCGGGGCTGTCACTCCAAAGGGGTCTAATGGGCATGAGTTCATCCTGGTCGCGATAGATTATTTCACGAAGTGGGTTGAGGCCCAGTCTTATGCGGTGTTGAAGGCGTCGCACGTTGCAAAGTTTATCAGAAACAACATCATCTGTCGCTACGGGGTCCTGAACGAGATAATTTCAGATAACGGTTCCCACTTCAAGAAGGAAGTGATTGACTTGTTGGAAAAATACAACGTTGCTTTTCGTTAGTCATCCACATACCGGCTACAGACCAATGGAGCGGTTGAGGCCGCCAACAAGAATATCAAACACATTCTGCAGAAGATGGTGGAAACCTACCAGGATTGGCCAGATAAGCTGCCGTCTGCTCTGTGGGGCTACAGGACTTCAATTAGAACTTTTACTGGGGCGACTCCGTATTCATTAGTTTATGGGATGGAGGCCGTTCTACCTATTGAAATTGAGGTTCCGTCGTTAAGAGTACTAGCTGAGTGTCAGATAGCCGAAGCAGATTGGCAGCAGAGCAGATTTGAGGAACTCATGCTCTTTGATGAAAAAAGACTGAAAGCGCTGTACCATGTTCAAGGTTATCAGTGCAGAATTGCCTGGGCTTTCAACAAGAAAGTTAAGTCCAGGAATTTGAAAGAAGGAGATTTGGTGCTCAAGGACAACCGAGCTCCTATTCATGACCCTAGGGGCAAGTTCAGACCCTAGGGGCAAGTTCAGACCCAATCGGACTGGCCCTTACATCATCAAAGCTATTTGGTCAGGTGGAGTTGTGGTTCTGATGGACCTAGATGGCCTAGAGTCCTCCCAACCGATCAACATGGACAAGTTGAAGAAATATTACCCCTGAGAGGCTCGCTAGGCCGAAAACCCGAAAGGGCGACCTAGGCAAAAGTTAGAGCATAAAAAAATTGAAAAATATAAAAACTGAGCTCGCAAGGTTGAAAACCTGCAAAGGGCGGCCTTGGCAAAGTTAGAGCGTAAAAGGAGAGTGAAAATACTCGAGTGAACCCTAGCCTGAGCTACGTAAGGCTTGATTCCCATCTTTGGGATACGTAGGCAACTTCACCCTGAAGTTTTGCCATAAACTTTTCCCCGATCAATTTTGTCCATTTGATCACCTTGGTCATCTTTGTCTATTCAGCATTCAAGAGCTTCGATTGTAATCTCCGGTGCAGTGCTATTCAGACTAGGGGCAACTTTCCGTTACCATGCAGTGCCGCGATACTATTCAGACTAGGGGCAACTTTCCAGTTGCTAGGATCTGGGGTTGTGTATCTGAGTGACAGATCTTAGGTGTGTCCAGTTCTGATCCATATCGAAAATGGTTTTGAAAAGTTTTAATAAAAGTTGACTTTGTTCAAATTAATCTTTTTACAACTTAGACCATTTTTGGACCAAAGCGGAAAATTTTCAGTACCCACAACCTTCAATTTCATTGATTTCAATACATAGTCTTCCTGCTCTTGCATACAAATTGAAGTTGCTTTTTATTACATTCATAAAGAAAACTTAAAAGTACTAATAAAGCAATAAATTCGGGGCATAGATAAGTCAGGTGTTCCTGCGCCCCCTTCCAGAGCTGGTCAAAGCCTCTGTTGTCAAAATAGGCCCTTCTTGTGCCTCTTCATTGAGCCAATCCAAGCACTCGTCAGACAAAGTGCAACTGAAAGTGGGAGTGGGGGCCAGGAGTTCTCTTATCCTCCATGCTGTGGCATATCGGGCAAGCTGTGCGCCTCGGACCAGGAATGCAACAGGGTACTCTATCTCCTCTGGCGGGCAAGTCTGATCATGTTCGAACTGGCGCCGGAACCGGAACAGGAACAGAAAATAGAAGACACAGTGTGTCATGCCAATCAGTTGAATCCCAGGTTGACAGGTCATGTTGTAACTCATTGCCGGCAGGTTAAGCCAAGGACAGCGCCAAGCAATGCAGTCTGTGGACAAACCGCACATCCAGTTATACCACCACCCCTCATCCAGGGCATCGACCAGACGCTGTCGAAAAAAGTAGCCGCGAGCTGAGAATGATGGGCAAGACTCCACAATCTGTAACTTGTCCATCAACCACACCTGGGGAGGGATGAAAAATAAGAGATTAAAGAATAGAGAGATGTATGATGAGAGAAAAGTAAGAAAAGGGTTTTGTGAGAAAAACTGAGCCTGAGAGCCGAGTGATGTGAGCAATACATATGTGAGATTGGGTGGGAAACATTACCTACAATAGTAGTGGGCTCCCTGCAAGCCTAGTCGTCTCCCGGCGATGGAAAACATCCAAGCCCATCAATGTCTCAGCCAACGTCATGGCAATGCAGCTTTTGCCCTCCTTCAAACCTTGGGCGACCTCGATCAACCGGACACTGAATCCTCCGAAACTTGAGGCAAACAAGAAATGAGATAGTAAACACAGACAAAGCGCGTGTTGCCGATAGCCCTGCCAATGATGGTCGCTGCGGTCACCAGCATCAGAAAACCGGCAAACCAAGCTTGGGATGTCCAGTCCCCCGTCATGAATCAATGATCGAGCATCATGCAAAGTGAGGCCGCACATTTGTCCTAAGGCTTGGACGTGGCCGAATCAGAGTTGAGGCAAGATTTCCTCGTTGCGCTCGGACTCCATCAAAACTTGGAAATCCTCGAAAGTAGGACACATCTCTTGCCCGCTAAAGCTAAAGACGTGTGTTACCGGATTCCAAAACCTTGCCGCGGCATGGAGGAAAGGAAGATGCAGCGGAGTACGGCCCAGCGTGAATAGTGCATTCAAGCCGAAGCCCCGGAAGTTTAACTTTTCCGAGCCATCTAGAGAAGCGATCCAAACTGTGAGATTTTGGACGAGAAATGCCTCCATTTTGATGCAAAACTGAGATGAAATGAATGAACCACAAAGCTGGGACTTTTATAGAGGATAAGGCACTGTTCGGGGGACACGTGTCAACAAACTGGTGGCTGCCAAGCTAGGTGGTCGGCCGACCACCTTTTCTGGTAGGCCGACCACCCCCTTTGGTCTCTGATGAAAAAAGTTGGTCGGCTAGCTTCCTTAGGTGGTCGGCCATAGAGGAAAGTGGGGCTTTGGCCCTGTCCTATCTTCTAGAAGAAAGTTCCTAGCATTTCCATGCATCGGGAGTGTTGAAGGTGCGAGTTTTCCTCAGTTTCGAATGCGTTCCGTCACCCAGATCGTCCGAAATGCATTTTGTTTATCAAGTTGTTGTTAAGTCTTGCTTATCGAGTTGTTGTTTTGCTTATCGAGTTGTTGTTCCGTTTGTCGAGTTGTTAAGTTTATCAAGTTGTTAAGTTTTGCCGAGCTGTCGAGTTTTGTATTTTGAGTTGTTACTCTTTGTTTAATCAACGTTGTTGTGTCTTGTTTATCGAGTTGTAAACTTGCTAAGGTTTTGTTGTCTCTTAGTAAGTTAGGTTGTTTAGTTTGTTGTGTCGGTTCACTACCTGACTTGGCAAATTTTCGATGCTCAATTTTCATTCAATCTCATTTTTGTGCAAAATGATGCGATGCGATGCTAGAAACATAAAATACAACACTTTTTCAACAAAAGTTGTTTCATTCCATCATGCTCCCTTTGTTACAACATTTTACAACAAGGGTACAAGTTTTACAGAAAATAAAACTGCCTAATAATTTACAATGTGCTACAATTACTAGTAAAAAAAGGCAAATAAAGCAAGGAACAGCTGCATCAGTGCTATTAACTGCAGGAATAAGAAGCCCTCTTCGTCCTCTTCTGCAGAACAGCCTCTACATCATCAGCACCATCTGAGTCGGAGCTGTCATCCTTGGGATCCTCCTCGGCCTCATCTCCACTTCCGGAACCGGAACCGGAGCCACCATCTCTGTTAGCAGATGTCTCTGATTGAGGATGCGCAGGCTCCTCCTCCTCGCTGGACTCCTCCTCTATGACATGCACTCTGCGTCCACCTCATCTGTGAGACGACTCCCCTCTCCCAGCTCCTCGAGAAGGCCTAGATGGCCCAGCTCCTCGGGAAGGCCTAGATGGCCCCGGCCTGTGGTCCAGTATGTAGCGGAGGCATCTGAAAAGAAAGAGCGCAATACATCAGCCAAAGTATGTATATCAGATGCAGATGCAAGAAAACTACATGATGTGGGTGCATGTAGATACAGTACATGAATGTGGTGTGTGTCAGATGTGCTCTACACATGCCGTTAATCAATGCGGTGAAATGTTCAAGATCAACATGTCATCAGAAGTACGATAAATGTGAGAAAACTAAAGAGCACCGAGAAACCGAGGATGGACAGCTGCGCCTCTCTTCGCAAGACCATGCCCTCAAGTGAGGCCACTATAACAACCTTCACACTGTTTACCGATTAATGACTGATTGATTACCGATTACTGCTAAACTAAGACTGACTATGACTGATAATTGAACTGATTGAAATACTTAACAGACCGACTGAAATCCGAAACTGATTGACTGACTGTATCTGTTTAAATTGCATATCTATCTGTTTGTCGTTTAATTATCTGTTTATATTTTTATGTTTAAACTGTTAATTGAAGGCCTTATCGGCGGCCGAACCCGAAATCGATTAGTGTTTTGTGATCACCATAATTTATGTGATTTTATGGTATATTTATCTGAAATGTGATTTGGTATGATTAAATTAGATTAAAATGAGTTAAATTGCAATAGTTGCTTTATTTACAATCATGCCATCTAGTGGACCACTACACCATGCCTTGTCCAAGACTTGGTCTTGCATTATACAACATTTCATCAGCCCTCTTGTTGAGCCAACGGAACTAGAGAGAGAGAGAGTGAGGAGAAATGTGTTTTCATCTCTAATTGGCTTGGAAACTTAGTAGAATTGAAGAAATTGGAGCATAGGTTGCAAATAAGCTTCCTCACCTTGTATTTGAGGACCTAGGTATGACTTTCAACCCCTCATTGTTGTCTTTAAGTTAATTCTTGCATGACTCGTGTCAAATTGTAGAGCTAAGGCATTATCTAGTTCTAGCATGTTGAATTTGAGCTCATTCCATGCATGCATGTTTGTATTGTGAAGTTTGAGTTGATTTCATGGCTAATTGTTGCATGCATGTTCAAGTTCTAGCTAAGGTCCATGAAACCATCATGTTTTTGAAAGAATTGGGTCATTTGAGCTAGCTTTGAAGCTTGAAAATTGTTTAAAGTTCATGCATGTCATGGTTATAGCATGTTCATGAAAATTGGTTTGAAAATGATCTTAATTGAAACACCCTTGGGCCTTGATTTGTCAAATTGATCTTTGAAACATGTAATATTAGGTGTTTACAAGTGTTTTCCAAGTTTTCAGCCCAAGAGGATTGGTTTTGAAGCATTAGATGTTGATTTTGAGCTTAAGGTTCAAATTTGGAATTTCCAGATTTTGGACCTACGCTCGAGCGAGGAATTCCACGCTCGAGCGTACACTCTGTGATCGTGCCTTCCGCTCGAGCGAGAAAAAGTTACGCTCGAGCGTGAAATGCGTGCATCCAGTACTTTGCCTGAGTTCACAGTCCGCTTGAGCGAGGGAATCCACGCTCGAGCGAGGGTCGAGCGCTCATCGAGCGTGAATTTTGAGCATCCAGTATTTTTACTGTAGCATACAGTCCGCTCGAGCGACGGAAGTCACGCTCGAGCGGAGATCGTTTGTCTGCATGTCCGCTCGAGCGTAGAAAGCCATGCTCGAGCGAGACCCCTGTTTTCTGAAAATTTTGTAAAGTGTTCAAAAGTGCATCTTTGCATCCTCTTTCCATCCTAGGCATTCCTAGGGCATATTTATAGCATCTTGAAGAGGATATAGATGTAGAACCACACCGTGGCAAGTTAGGGATTAAATTATTATCCTTCCCAACTGTGTAGCTTAGTGTGTGTTCGTCTTGTATACTGTGTAGGGTTGGCTTTCTGAGGAGACACTCTAGCTACCGTAGCCCAGAACTCTGTGAGTAACAACTGTGTAAAGATATATTCAAAATGATTATCTTCTGAATACTGAACTGAACTGTTTACTGAACTGATGTTGTTTACTGAATGGATGTATGTCCTATATTCTGAACTATACTATGGCATCCTCAGCACCTACTGTTTACTGTTACTGTTACTGTTACAGAGATCTCTGTCGGTCCCCTCGTGGAACCACTACTGTTTACTGATTGATGGCCATCATTACTGTTCGGTCTTTAAGACCTACTGCTTACTGTACTGTTATGCTAATGGATGTACCACATATGACCGTTTACTGTACTGAACAACTGATATACTGATTGAAATGAACTGTTTTCATTACTGTAAGGACATTCATTCTAAACCCCTTTACGCTTTATGTTATTCACTGGGCTTTAGCTCACTGCTCATATATATATGTAGGTGTACAGGCACCAGACCGCAGCTAGGAGCGTCGGGGTAAACTCCAGTTTTGTCAAGCCAACCACTGTGCCTCACTGCGAGGTTCCGAGCCTGCCAAGCTATGGCTTAGGGGTGTTTTTACCTCCCCGTCTGTCTTTGTACTATTTTTGTAATGCTGTATAAACCGTTCTGTATTGTTTACTAGGGATTTGGTCCCTGCTTTGACTGGTTGTATATATTGTACATACTGTTTGTCTCTGACTGCATAAATGTATGAAAATCTTTTTGGCATACAGACTGTCACAGCTCATTGGACACTATTTATTTACTGTATTGGCTTCCGCCATGCCCCTGTACTCTGTTTCACTGTCTTACTGTTAAGCAGGCCTTCGGTAATCTCGGATTACTGGCCGGTTACGGTGCTAAACCCATAGGGGCGGGTTTGGGTCATGACAGCCACCAACCCGAGCATTCCATCCATGTACTCTCTGGGTGGCTGCAGAGATAAGCTCAAATCATCAATGACTAAATGAATGTCTGAATATCTTAGTGATAAATGAAAAGCAGTGGAACATACCGATGGTGAGTCAGGATCACTGACGTATTGGTGATCAGGCATAGGAGGCTCTATCGGAATCAGGTAGGAAGTCCTGTATCGCCATCCCGTAGACTCAGTTGGCATGTCTGGCCATCCGGCATGATGATAAGTCGGAGGAATCGGGGGGACCAGTCTAGCCCCACCTCTTGATGTACCAGCCCTGCTAGTAGAAGGGGCACCTGCAGCCCGGGGTCGGCTCGATGATGGCATGTCAATAGACCTCCTCGTAGGAGTACGAACACCTGTCAATGAGGGCATCAAGTATGTGTGACGGTAGGTCGCGTACTCCCCCTCCTCCAAATGTAGCAATACATTGGTGCCCAGCATGGTACTAGCAACCTCCTGGGGAGAGCCTCCCGGTAGTCCGCATATCGTCCGAAGGTGCTGAGGGGACATCCTAATAAGGGTAGCCCATCGTCTGGCGCATGAAGCGATCCCCCAGAAACCAGGCCCTACCATCTGGTCCCTCGAAGAGGATCCTATACTGAGAAGCGGCCCACCCTCCAGCAAACTAAAATCGGGTGTCTCCACCCAAAGGCAACCAGGGCTGCCATGTGATCTGCGGATAACCAATGCATAAGCTGATTAGAAATCGCAAATGTGCAAGCTAAATCAAGGATGCAAACATGGAGAACTGAGAGTTCTGAATTACCTCTGTCGGCCGCACCGTGTCAAAATACTGTCGTAGGTAAGGGAGAGTCTCCCGAGGTCTCGGCCGGTACTGGCCCTCAAATACGAGCGAATAGGGGGTCATGAGAGGCACCTCCACCTCAAGCTCCGGGGCTAGTGTGAGAAAGTATACAAAAACCCATAGCTGTCGAGAACAGGGCAATAACCATCAGAATACAGAATGCTGAGTGCAGAATGTGAATACGGAATATACAGAGAATGCAGAATGCCGAGAGCAGAATGTAGAATACAGAATGTGAAGTGTGCTGTGTGTGCAACGTACAGATAATGAAAAGCAAAAATGTAAATTAGGAGGGCAGAAAGTACCTTCCAGGCTCTCTAATAGCCGCCGACTATGTTCCCCCGTCCGCGGGAGGTCGTGCTCATATAGCAATAAAGGGTAGCCAAGCCGGCACCACCCCAATCATACTGGCTGACCCGCGATAGGTCCACCAGAGCACTCAGCAGGTAGAGTCCAATAGTGTTCCCCCTATCGGCGAACAGAATGGTCCCGAGGAGGAACATCAAAAACCCCCGAGTGTACTGCGCTACCTCCCCGGGAGTCTTGGGCACCCTCCCCCTAAAGTGTGTAGAAAACTAGGTATACCAGACTCTGCCTGAGGATCTGTCGACCGGCGGACGAGCTCCCAATAAATAGATCTAGGCGGCCTCCCACTTGCCCATATCCTCATCATAAGGGATCGGCCAACCTCCCATGTCGAGGCCTGTCAGTATGGAAAAATCAAACGGGGTCATAGCCATGTCCCCGGTAGTCGAAAAATGGAAGGAGTTGGTGGTGTCCCACCATCTCTCTACAAGCGCGCCCATCAATGTCCTGCTAGCAGGATAGCGGGACATCCCTGTGCAGAAAGGTTCGAATCCCGCCTGGTCAACCCAATCACGGACAACCTCCGGGAGCTCTACATACCACTCCCTCGCAACAATGGAGCCATATCCTTGTGTAACACGAGAAGACACCTGCATTCATAATAAACATATGTATTCAGTTTCAGAATGAAATGAATAAGTTGCGTGCAAATGAAATGTATTAAGCTGTGTGCAAACTAAATTAGATACAATGCTGTGAGCTGCGTGCAAATGAAGTATATGAGCTGTGTGTTCAGAATAGAAGTGTAAGAGCTGCGTGCAAATACAAGTGTGTGCTGTGTGTTCACCTCAAATTTGGGCTGCGTGTTCAGAAACTCAGAGTTTGGGTTGCGTGTTCAACTTTCAACAAGTGTGGGCTGTGTGTTCATCTCAAAGTTCGAGCTGTGTGTTCAACGTCAAGTATTTGAGCTGTGTGTTCAGATTTCAAAATCAGTGGGATGTGTGTTCATCTCAAAGTTCGAGCTGTATGTTCAACGTCAAGTATTTGAGCTGTGTGTTCAGATTTCAAAATCAGTGGGCTGCATGTTCATCTCAAAGTTCGAGCTGTGTGTTCAACGTCAAGTGTTTGAGCTATGTGTTCAGATTTCAAAATCAGTGGGCTGCGTGTTCATCTCAAAGTTCGAGCTGTGTGTTCAACGTCAAGTATTTGAGCTGTGTGTTCAGATTTCAAAATCAGTGGGCTGCGTGTTCATCTCAAAGTTCGAGCCATGTGTTCAACATCAAGTATTTGAGCTGTGTGTTCAAATTTCAAAATCAGTGGGATGTGTGTTCATCTCAAAGTTCGAGCCGTGTGTTCAACATCAAGTATTTGAGCTGTGTGTTCAGATTTCAAAATCAGTGGGCTGTGTGTTCATCTCAAAGTTCGAGCCGTGTGTTCAACATCAAGTATTTGAGCTGTGTGTTCAGATTTCAAAATCAGTGGGTTGTGTGTTCATCTCAAAGTTCGAGCTGTGCGTTCAACGTCAAGTGTTTGAGCTGTGTGTTCAGATTTCAAAATCAATGGGCTAAGTGTTCATCTCAAAGTTCGAGCTGTCTGTTCAACATCAAGTGTTTGGACTGTGTGTTCAGATTTCAGAAATAGTGTGTGCCGCGTGTTCACAATCAAATATGGGCTGCGTGTTCAGAAATTCAAAGCTTGGGCTGCGTGTTCAACTCTCAACAAGTGTGTGCTACGTGTTCGCAATCAAATATGGGCTGCGGGTTCAGAAATTCAAGTGATTGAGCTGTGTGTTCAAAATGCAAAACAGAATACTGTGTTATGGACTAAGTATTCAGAACAAGCTGTGTGCTAGGATGAGCTAAAGTGTGGTGTGCGAATGTGTTCAGAACGAGCAGATAAGCATGCATAGCGAAAGCATGAAACGCGCGGAAAATGCAGAATATGTTGCAGGAAATGTAAAAAGTGAAGTGCATACCTCCCATGCCTGATAGGAGAGGTGGGACTTCGGCTCCCGCAATAACAAATCCACAGGCACCCGCTCGTCAAAATCAGTGAAATGATAGAAAACTGTCCGCGGGAGGATATGCGTCGGAGGGTCATACCTCTCGGGAATAAAGGGGCAAATCCTTGGCGGCAGAGACATAATATCTGGATCGCCTCCAGCACCTGAAGGACCTCCGCCATGGGGGAAATGACCTGCCATTTCGAAAAATCTGCAAAAAGGAGCAAAAATGAGCAAAATGAGCCAAAATTGGAAAAAGTCAACAAAAGTCAACTCTTGGGAAATGAAAAAGTCAACAAAAGTCAACTCCCGAGAAAATGTTCCAAATGTTGAGACAAACTTACCTCAAGTGGTGAAAATGAGGAAAAGAGCTCCCAAAATCAAAATCTAATCGGTTCAAAATGAAGAAAACTGAAAGATTTCGCGAAACAACTTTGCGTGGGGCGTTGGAAAACGAGTATAGAGCGCAGATCTGAGAGGGAAAATGCTCTAGGAAGGAAGAGGGACTGATTTCGGACCTGATGTTCTGAAGAAAAGAGCTTTGGCCGAGTGTGTTTAAAGAAATGAGGGTGAAAGGACAAATTTGCCCCGAATTTGGGCTAGGTGGTCGGCCGACCACCTTTTCTAGTAGGCCGACCACCCCTCTTCACTAAACCTGGTCGGTGGCCTCCAATGGACTCAAAACCTGGTCGGTGGTGTTCCCAGGGTGGTCTCCAAGGTCTCTTTGAACTCCCTGCAAATTTTGGTAGTGATCGGAGTCCCCGGCACTCGAGAAAGTACAAAGAAAGTGCACTCGTCGCAAAATCCCTCCGCGAGAACTTCAACTCCAACTTTCGATGCGTGTTTCATCGTTACTCGTCAAAACCAAGGTGTATCCTTTGTGAATATGTTGTGACCCTTTCGGGAGGTAAACCGGAGGCCACGATTGAGTCGCCCTTGTTGGAACTTGCATTTCTTTGCTCGTTGTTTTGTGTCAAATATGCATTTGAGTTTGCACCTATCCTGCATTGTCTTGCACGTCACTTGCATTCTCATGCACACCACTTGTATTGTTGTGCACATTTCATTGGTATTGTCATGCCTCCATGCTTAACTTGCGTTATCACGCATGTTTCTTCTTGCATTGCGATGCACTTCCTAATCGGAACCACGTTTGTCTGCGTTCGATATAGCGTTGGACATATGTTGCTAACTATGTTGTGCTTGTTAAGTTTCTCTCTTTTACAGGCACGATATTGTATGTACGGTTCATTTGAGGCTGGTGCGACCAGAAGAGCCGCGCAGGTATTGTATCTTCTCCGTGTGAGACGTGGCGAGAATTGAATAATTCTCCGCATTCTTAAACTGCATGAAATGTAGTTATTGCTTTGCATTCTTGCTTAAAACTGTTGCATCTATTGTGAATACTTGCTTCATTACAGCTTGCTGCTTTGCATGATCATGAGTTACATCCGGCTTGGTGCATATCATTCTGCATTTTGCCCTCGCCTACGGGCATGCCTGTGGGCACATCTTTGTTTATCTCACCTGTTTGTCTAAGTCTTTGGCCTTGTCAAAAATGGGTCGTCTCTGGGCTTTGACATTCACTCCTGTCAATTACGACTTCCGAGTTCTGTCAAAGAGGGGCAACTATAGACACCCCATTTTTGACCGACCTTAAGACTCAGACGTCACCGATTGAGCGCTCGGTGATGGTGCATATTGTGCTCGTTCTGAAGTTGCAGAGTCTCGTCTGCGAGCCTTGCCTCCGGACTTCGAGGCTCTTTTGTGCTTTGCCTCAGTTTGCGAACCAGGTCCTATTTTCTCCATTTTATTTTCCCGAAGGGAGGGAGAGGTCTTGTAGACCATCTCTCAGTGGCTGTAGGCTACGTTTCGTGGTCGTAGGCCATTTTTCCCGTTGGGAGACCAGTTACCGGTTTTCAGAGCCGTCGGCCGTGTGCCTCGGTTCGGGACTGCTTAACTACCTCCGTTTGCTTCGGTTTTTGGCACACACCTTGTTTCCTCTCCCTAGAGGGACACTGTGGCCCTAGAGACCATCTTTGTGGTCATACGCCACCTCCGGTGCCTAACAACCTGTTTTCGAGGCCCCGGGCCGTGCGTTTTGGCCCCCGAACCCTCGTTTTGCATCGGTTAGGGTTCATTTTTGGCATGGACCCTATTTTCATTGTTTGGAAGGTGGTAGTATAGTGGGAGACAAGAAATTATTTTGAAAACCATTCTCTCTCTCCTCCAGCCGATTTTCTTGGCAGAAAGCTGGTTTTTCCCACTTTTGGATCACAATTTCTGGTCTCCCATACCACCATTGTGTTGTACTCACCTGGGAGGCCACCAATATGGGTAGGCCAACCAGATTTTCTTCCTGACCCTTTTGAACCTTGCTAGAAAGCTAGTTTTTCCCTCTCCTGGGTCACTTTTTCTGGTTTTTCACCATACAGCTGTATTCTACTCATCTGGGAGGCCACCTTTCTGGGGTGGCCGACCAGCATTTCAGCTTGACCCTTTTGAACCCTGGTCGGCCGACCAGGGCATGTGGTCAGCCGACCACCTTCCTGTTTTTTGGCCCTCTCAAGTGCAACACAGTTGTGCCAGCTGTGAAGCACTTGACTCTTTCTCCGAGATTTTGACCCTCTTTTTGGTCCTTTTTGGTTGGTTTTGACCCTTTGGCTTAGCTTCTTAGAGAAGCTTGACTGTTTTGTCAAGCTTCTTGAGGAAGCTTGACCCTTTTGGGCTAGCTTCCTTAAGAAGCTTGACCCTTTTTGTTAAGCTTCTTTGAGAAGCTTTGACCCTCTCTTGAGGCTTCTCCAAGAAGCCTTATCTCTCTCCCTCTATAAAACCAACACTCCTCCTCCATTTGCAAGCGTTAGAAAAACCAACCAAGAGACTTTACATACAACTCTCCATATCTCTCTCATCCAAGCTCAAATACCCCATTATTCTTGGCCATTACACCACACCTCATAGCCTATCACCTCCACCATCCATTCTAGCACCTTGGAGCTATTTTTCAGAGGTTGAAGACGCACCTTCTTGGTCCAGAACTTGCTGCATTGCTGTGCTACAAGGGTAAGTCCTTATTTCCCCATTTTTTGTATTATTTTGCTTCATAACTTAGCCCTATTTGCAAGCATTTCTGGGTTTTGTTATAAACTGAAAAGTGTCTTATTTTTGAGCTCCTCTTGAAGTTTGATTAAGGATACTTTTTTGTTTGAGGTCTTCTACCTCCTTGTATGCTTTATCCCTCTTTGTAGGCTTATTTTGCTTCCTATCTTAGCCTTACTTGTGAGCATTTTCGAGATTTTTTATAAACTGAAAAGAGTCTTATTTTAATCCCCTATTGATGTTTGATTAAGGGCATTTTTCTGTTTGAGGTCATCTACTTCCTTGTATGCTTGATTGCCACTTGTTTTGAGCCTTGCTTGCATGCTTTGTTTGGCCTTCTAGCCACTGAAATCCAGTGGATTTTCAGTGGCTATAACACTGTTTTGAGAGCCAAAATCAGAGGGGGGTGGCCCTCCTCTCTCCTTGTCTTGTTTGTTGGCCCTTTTGGCCTTCCAAAGGGGCTCCATCTTGCATGCTTTGAAGTCTTGTTTCAGGCCCTATTATATGAGTTTTAAGGTCTGCCTTGGTTCTGTCCGGAGCCCATTTTTCCATATTTTGTGTCTATCATGCATGTGTGGAGTAACCCTCCTCAAGGCCTTTCAAGGGGACCTTTCATTGCATACTTCCTTGAGCCATTTCGGGGTCTTTTTGGTGAGTTTTGGTGCCGTCATAACTGATTTCCAGAGTTGGTTTGGTGTGTCCATCATGTATGCGTTGAGTAATCCATCTCATAGCCCTCCAAAGGTGCCCATCATTTTTGCATGCATTGGATGCATTTCAGTGGTTATTTGGGTATATTTTAGCATACGATGTTCCTATTTTTGGCTGGTTTGGTGACCTCTCTTGTGCTTCATGTACATGCCATGTAAACCATGCTTACTAGCCTATGTTGCATGTTGTTTTAGCCCTTCATGTTAGCACTTTTTGGTCATGATTAGAACTGATTTGGTGCATGTTTAGGACTACCTTGGCTTTGTTTTCATGCCTCATGATCAAATAATGCTTGCTTTGCATACTTGTGGTTCAATGCATTTGCCTAGTTTTGGGTTTCGGGGCCTATTTCATGCATTGGGTGACATGTTTCCATGATTCGGGACCATTGAGCATCTTATTTCAGAGCTGGAAATTGCATGTTTGTATGCCATCATTCATCCCTTGCCATGCTTTGGTAGAGTGGCATTCGATGCCTTAGGATCGGTTCCTCGCATCGTGCATGTTTGCATGTGTTTCGGTTGTTTCATTTCCATCATACGGCCACTGATGTGAGTGTAGCTCAGGTCCACTCATATTGGTGTAAGTCCATCGTGCATTGCGTATGCCATTTTAGTCCATAGCATTGCGTATGCTAGGTTGCATGTTAGAGCATTGTGTATGCCGTGTTACATCACGTGCATTGTGTATGCCATTTTAGTCCATAGCATTATGTATGCTAGGTTACATGTTAGTCGCATTGTGTATGCCATCTCATTTGCATTGTGTTTGGGATAGGAGCTAGCCCAAGCACAAGAAACGAGGGACTTTTCGTACTCCAATTGATGAAACGTGTCTCAATTCTTGGTTGCCGACACTCCGGATTAACCATGATGGAGTCTAGGCCTTGTTGTGTTTTCATGTGCATTCATTTCATATTGAGTCGTGCAAATCGACTCCTTGACCATCATGCATCGAGATGCGTGATTGGTGGCACGAGGATCGAGGACTACACTCCCTGAAGAGTAGTCATGCATACATATGTGAAAATACTTTGCCATACCCCTTTCTTGCTCTCTGTTGCAGCAAACCAGAAATCAGCAACTTTCTAAAGCCTTGCACAGCATTCCGGGATTAATTGCAAACAAAGGCAAATCGGGGCATCGCAAGGAATTTCCCGACGAAGGTGACCTGAACATGCATCATTCACCATTCGGAACAGAGCTGAGGCGGTCCATAGCTTGCATGCTAATTTATCCGCTTTCCTAGTTAACTTGTTAATTAATTAGGATTTTGTACTTATTCGGACTGTAATTATTTATTCGGACTGTAGTTATTTATTCGGACTATATTATTTATTCGGACCCTCCGAACGAGGGCACAACTGTAATAAGTGCGCGTGTGTGTGATGCATGTCTTCCAACCCCACGTCTTTCTTCCCTTTTATTTACCAGCTTATGATGTTTAGATTAGGGCATGTTTCAATTAGCATACTTATGATAGCATGTTTGCATCATTCATCTATCTTGCATGCACTGGACTCGGCGCATCATACTAACTGCATTTGTATTTCAATTCTAAGTTGAATACATGTTAGCTGTAGCATCATCATATGCCATCTTAGAATAGCCGAGCCTATCTTAGTTGCATTCCTGTATGTGTTGCATTAGGCATTTCTGTATAGTTAGGATCATGCATGGATTTCTAACATAGCTTCTTTTTTGGCTTGGAGTACTCGGTAAGTGTTTATGCTTTAGCATCCTTGCATGCGTGTGAGTGACTGCCATGATAGCATGCTTAACATGAGGCTAATTGCTTATGTGATATACCTGCCTGAATGCCTGTGGGTGAAGGTTGGATTATCTGAATTGGAATAATGCATTGACTGTGAGTTTAAGCCCACTAGATAGTGGCAAAACGATGTTTTCTAAGCCCACCCAAGGGTGGCAAATCTACGTCTTAGTCTACTTGCGGGTAGCACCATCAAACCATTTTTCAAAATAAACAAACATGAAATGTTTTGTTCCAATTCAGGCGACCCAGTCTATACTTGTTTGCTCTGCACATCACATAATAAATCTAGGCTAATAACCGGAAAAAGAACGCATAATGTTTTCAAAACTAGATATCATGGTTAGTAGAGGCCGATCTTTGATCGGGCGAGCGGGGGTGCTCACGAAGTGACCTTCCCCAATCGTACCCAAGTTCCCCAACCGAGGCAACTTTGGTGATGACGGACACGTGGCCTTAGGCAACGAGTCAGGGTTTCCTAAATTCCCCCAAAACAAATATTTAGGTGGCGACTCTGTATCTGGCAAAGCAGTCCATGTTTGCCACTTCTTTAAAAAAAAAATCTATTTTCAAAAATGATTTGCCGGATTTGGATTCTTTGATGATTCATCGGTCTTGCATTGCACTCTGCGAGATTAGATACAAGACCGTGACACAAATTGAGTCTGAACTGTAGTGAGGCCCAAGGGCGCGTCTACAGGATCGCCAATCGAGGAGGTCACCGGAGGGTGGAATTGCTGGTGGTGGTATGCAAATTGCAAAAAAAAAAAAAAAAAAAAGTCGGGAGTCAAAAAGATATGGGGTATAGTTGGTATTAAGGTGGACTTTAAAGAAAAAATAGAGGGGTTTCATTTTGTTGGGTGGGGGTTCAAAGAAATAGAGGGGCCAAAGTAAAGAGGTAGGTGCCAATAGCAGCCCTTTCATTTTATTTTTTCTCACATAGAAGTCAAAAAAATCAAAATGTCTATTTCGAACGAGGCTTTTTAGTTCCGGATTAAAATAGTTAAAAAACCAAAAAACTAACTCACATCCCAAACAAAGATTAAATATGAATAATGTGAAATAATGCTTCTGAAACAATGAATAAATTCTTATTTATCACAACTCCCTCTAATACACAAAAATGTTTAAGAGCACTAAAAGTAGAGCTCTAACGAGAGCTCTACTTATGTGACAGTAGGCCCAACTCATGGATGATTTGATATATGTGTCTTGTTTTTTTTTTTTTTTTTTTTTTTGTGTGTGCGCTCCATGCCACATTGTTAGAGCTTCAAATTTAAAGCTATGAATCATTGCTCCTCTAATACACACCTTTCAACTTCCGTCAATTATTACCATCTCTTTCTCTCTCTCTCTCTCTCATAATTACACACCATCCAACTACTGTCAATTATTACCAACTCTTTCTCTTTTGGGTCTCGTTTGATAATTATATGTTTTAATTTAAAAATTAAAAAATCACGCTAAATTGTCACATCACTTTCTTTATTTTTTTTGTATAACTTTTTGTAAAAAATTTAAAAATTACTAAAATAATATATTCCCAAATGAGGTCTTAATTACATGAAAAATTCTTTCTCTTCTAAAAAAACAAATGAACAAAAAAACTCTCCCTCTGTTAAGTTTCTCTCTCATCTACAGTAATGTCTGTCTCCTCACATATCGTCCTTTTAGGATGTAATCAATTCGTACGGTCGATATTTTGATACTTTCTCCATCTTAAAATATTCGTTTCTTATTTTATTTTTTATTGTCTTAAAATATTAGTCATTTTTCAAAAATAAAAAATTAAAATAATATAAATTTCTTATTTTGTCATTCTTTTAAATTCATTAACAACAACAAAAAAAAGAGAGTACAATTATAACAATTGATATCCCAAAAAAAAAATATTATCAAAAAGTAATTTTAGAAAAGTAATATTTTTTAAAGTACAGTAATTGTACTGCAAAAAAAAAATTGAATTCCCCAAAATGGACTATTATTTTGAAACGGAATGAGTAATTTTTTTTATTGAATTGATAATATCATTTTTTTTATTTTAAATATAGATATAGATTTTTTTTTTTTTAGAAGTGATCATAAATTCGTCTAATTTGTCCCAGCCGACTGAACCGATTCAACCTTGATGATATAATGGGTTCCAGGCGGAACGGGTCGGTTTGATCCACGCTTCCCAAACTGGTGCCCGAGACGCCAAGCCCACGGAGAGACCTGTAGAAAAGTTCAACGGGGAACGGGGAGTCCCTCAGCAAACCCTCCGACGAGAAAGTTAGAGAGAGAAATAGAATGTATGGATGGATTAGTGATAGAGAAGCTTAATCTCTTTCTTGTCTTCGAAACCCGCTTATATCCTCTACTAATCATTTCCTTGTCCCTTCCGACCTGTCACGTTGGCAGAAAGTCTATGTTCTAGCTTGCCTTGTTCATGGTGAGGCCGTTCTGTTCCGACGGGGAGGGGTTATCGCAATAAATGCTGCAGGAGGCCTCATTAATGGTTGATGTATGATGCAATAACTTTGCAGGATCTTTGTCTGCCGATGTGGCTGGTTCTACTCTTGACAGTTGTCTAGATGTCATTGGTTCTTAATGTCATGTTGAGTTCTAGCACTATTGGGCTTTGGTGTTTGAATTATGTATTGGGCTCTAAGTGATGGGCCAAACGCTCCTATAGGCCCACCTATGTCAGTAGTCCCCCATTCCCAAGTGCAGCTTCAGTCCAACGAAGGCAATAAGAAAGAAAACAAGGGTTGTGAGAGGCCAATTGCGAGGAAAGCCGACCGGGAAGAGTGATCGAGCGAGAGGGCCGATGGAAAAGAGGGCCGACCGCGAAGGGTGACCGAGCGAGAGGGGCGACAGCAAGGAAGGCCGACCGCGAAGGATGATCGAGTGGGAGGGTCGACTGCAATGATGGCCGACCGCCAGGGGTGACCGAGCGAGAGGGGCGACCGCGAAGGGTGACCGAGCAAGAGGGCCGACCGCAATGATGGCTGACCGCAAAGGGTGACCGAGTGAGAGGGAGAAGTGGCGGTGTGCGGGGCTCGAGGGGTGTCAGGGCACGCGGTGATGTGAAGTGGAAAAGACTGGATGGGGGGGCAGTGGATCGTGTTCGTACACGTGGCAGAATCCCGTAATGGGGGAGGTTAGGCATTGGGTAGGAAACGAAGGGATAGGTTAATATAGAGCGTTGAAAAGGTGATTTTGGGAAAAATTTTAAAAATTTTCAAACTAGCATATTTAGTCTTGACCCTTGGAATACAAGCAAGCCTTGGGCATTTGGGGTTATCCGCTTTACTTATTTTATTACAAAAAACCAGAACGTCCCAGAAGTAAACTCATTTGTGTCAAGCGATACACCTTTGCAACACTTTGCGAACTTCCTTGTACCAGGGTCTGAAGCTATACGCAGGCATATAGGAGAGATGGCTCGAGATGATATGTCCACCATGAGATTGGATTCATTGGGGGATGACAACACGGAGGAGCTGGCGGAGCAATACAGGGCGGAGAAGCGAATAGAGAGTGAGGGGGAGCTGGCGGGGCGACCCCACTCGTCCATGCTGATAGCGGCTGCGAAGCCAATTAGTCAGGTAGAGCTAGATCATTGGCACACGAAGGCCGACAAATCGACCTTTACTGTGGAGGAGTTAGAGGGTATGCGCGAGAAGTATCAGATTCTCGCGGAAATAGAGTTAAAGTTGCTGACATCAAATGAGAGGCCATCCGACGCCCGACGAAGGGAGTTTGCCTTCTATAAAGAGGCATTAAAGGGGGGGTTGAGGTTGCCACTCTCGCAGATAGTAGTGGATGTGCTAAACCGGTTGGAGGTGGCGCCGAGTCAGTTGATGCCGAATGCGTAGAAAATATTATTGGCCTGTGCGAATGCGTGGCCACGGGCGAACGAGGGAGTTGCAATGACAGTGGATGAGGTTTTTGCTTGCTACAAGGCTTTAGGCCAGTAAGAAACTTGGGTGACCTTATAGGCGGAGGCGGAGGCGGAGGCGGCGGCGGGTAAGGGTCTGGTGGCGGGGTTACCGTTGTCAGTGAAGGGGTGGAGGCCATGGTGGTTTTTTGTGTCAGCAAATGCGGGAGTGGGAGTGCGCACAGTGTGAAGAGTACCAACCAAGTCGGTGGAGCCAAGGTTGGAGGCAGCGGTAGAGGAGAGAATGAAAAAGGTGAAGGCGTGGAGGGAGAAGGAAGGCGTCAAGTGGGACGACCTCGTTCAACCCTCAGCCTTATTTGCCTCAAAGCTGGGACCGCAGCCGACTGGTGGGGACCTTGCGCCAGTAGAATTGGAGGTGAGGAGGAAGGCGCAAGAGGCGGATGATAGGACGACCTTTGCCAAGGCTGATAAATACAAAGAGTCACAGTTATGCCGTCCGCCGAAATCGATCATGAGGGAAAGAATCTGACCGCGTCCCAAGCCACTAGGGGAAAAGGACTTGGCCGGTTTTGAGCCACTACCGCCCCCAGTGGATCCATTGAAAGAAAGAGGCAACAAGGAGGTAGAGGCTGTGTTGAAGAAGAAGAAGAAGAAAAAGAAGAAAAAGAAGAAGAAGAAGAGAAAGGTGAGGAGGGGCCAGCGTTGAAAAAGATGAAGGAGGGGATGGCGGAGGTCACCCCAGAGGTGGAGTTGGAGGAAGCAAGGGGTGGGGTGGGGTGGGAAATGCCATGGGCCCCGGCACCCAAGTGGAGAGTGGCGCAGTTCGGTCCGAACAGGGGATGGAGCAATCGACCTACGGGGGCTCTGTACCTCAAGGAGAAGCAGGGGACACCAGGTTGAAGACCGCCATATACCATGCCTAAGCGGTGTTCGGTCGATTGGGGGGAGAAGGAGGTGAAGCCAGAACTACCGTAGATCGGCTATTGGGCATAGTGGAGGACACGGCAGTGCGCTCGATGGCGAGTTTTACAGAGGCCGAACTGCTAAGGGGGCTCTGCTCAGCCCAGATGGAGGCGACAACTTTGGCATGAGCCTTGTTAAGCAAGGCGGCATGTGCAAAAGGGGAGGTCGAGCCACTGAAGACAAAGCTGGAGGAGGTGAAGGCCCAGCTGGAAAGTTTGAGGATGGAAACTGGGGGCTAAAGAAAAGCCGCGCGGAGTGCGTGTGCTAGGGGGCTGGAGTATGCCTAGAAGGCCAAGAAGATGGAAGTGTTGGCGATGGTGCAGGGCTATTCAGCAGACCGTGCTAATGCTGAGCTGCTCGCAACCAAGTTAGAGCTGGAGACGGAACGTCGCAAGGTGGTATCGCTCGAGTTCCAATTGGCTGGCGAGCAGAAGAAGTTTGAGGAGGCCCAGAAAGCTTGCACCGTTGCCAACGAAAGGTGGGATGAGGCCATGGTCTGTAATGAAGATCTACGCGCTCAGTCGATCAAGGAATAAAAAGAAGCAGATCAGAAGATCGCTGAGTTGGAGAAAGCGCTGGCGGACGAGCAGGCTAGACTGGCGGCTGAGAGGGCAGGGTATCCCGACCTGTGCAAGGCGGCGGTGGAACAATTCAAGGAGTCTGCTGACTTTCAGATAGCCATCGATGCTGCAGTTGCCAGGAGCATGGCGAGGAAGGGGAATGGGGGGACTGGGCCATCGGGAACGGCCACTGGAAGTAAGAGTGAAGAGGAAGTGATCCAGAGCTTCCAGCGGTCGGACTTCTACAAGCATGAAATGGCTGAGTTCTGGGACAGTGGCTGGAAGACCTTCAAACGCAAAGTGGAAGAGCTGTTCCCAGACTTGGACTTTAGCCAAGTGAAAATTGATGAAGACGACGTTGCCAGACCCTCCTAGACGAGGGGATTGAGGAGGAGGACCTGGCCTCTAGCGAGGACGAATGATTGATGTAAAATTTTTGTGTTTTGCATGTTGTTGTTTGTAAATAAAATTTGTGTTGTTGTTTGTTTGTTTGTTTGTTTTTTTTTTTTTGTGTAATTTCTGTAGCAAATTATGTGTAAATTTGCAAATAAAATAATGAGTTGTGCTTTTCGTACTGTTGTCTTTATTTCTTGTAGATTTGAAAATAATGAGAATGGGCATGAGAATAAGACTTGTGCATAAATCGTAGTAAAAGTTGAGAAGTGGGAAGCCAGTCTAACTTGGGAGAAAACCATGATGCAAAGAATGTTAACAATGAAAATGTTGAAATGTAAAAGTCTTTAAGTGTGAAACTTTAAATCATAGTGTAAAAGTGTTGAGAAATGAGAGATTGGTTTGGGCGACTAAGTGTGTGGATTGTAACTGAATTAAAAATGAAAAGTTAAAAGTGTAAAGAATGTTAAGAAATGTAAAAGTATGGACATGGATTTTTAATTAAGTATGGCCATTAAGCTGTAAGTAACTCAGTCTGGCTGAGGCTTTGAGTAACTCAGTCTGCCTGAGCCCTTCGTGCTCAGTCTGGCAGAGGCTTTGAGTAACTTAGTCTGGCGGAGCCCTTCGTGCTCAGTCGGGCTGAGGCTTTGAGTAACTCAGTCTGGCTGAGGCTTTAAGTAAGTTAATTTAGCAAGACGTTATTGAAATACCACGCAGATAACCGGGATATGAGATCGTTGTCATTTAAGGGGTAGCCCATTGATCACAAATTTACACCATGTGTGAAAAGTACAAAAACAAACACGTGTGTAGATTGTCAAAAAGAACATACATCAATTGATTAATACAAAAAGGGAACATGGCATTTTACTGAAAATAACGCTTTAAGTGCTCGGCGTTCCACGGGTGTGGGAGGTCTCGACCTTCCATGTCTTGAAGTTGGTAAGTGCCTGGTCGAGGCCTGGCCTTAACGACATAAGGTCTTTCCCACTTGGCTGCAAGCTTGCCCTCGGCCGGATTTTTGGTAGCAAGAGTGGCTTCGCGCAAAACTAGGTCTCCCACGGTGAATTCCCTCAGTCGGACTTTGCGATTGCAGTGTATTCGCATTTTCTGTTGATATGAGGCTCGTCTAATAGCCGAGGACTCTTGGAGCTCTTTGATCAGATCTAAGTCAGCCCGATGCAATTCTTCTGTTTGTTCTGGATTCGGGTGTAAAACCCTTGGGGTGGGCAGGCCGATTTCCACTGGGATGACCGCCTCAGTGCCGTATGTTAAGCGAAAGGGGGTCTCCCCAGTGGGGGATCGGGCTGTAGTGTGGTAGGCCCAGAGTACGTTTGGTAATTCCTCAGCCCAGAGTCCCTTAGCGGTTTCCAACTTAGTTTTGATGATCTTCAGAAGAGAACGGTTGGTAACCTCAACTTGGCCATTGGCTTGGGGATGACCTGGAGAAGAGAAACATGGCTGGATTTGAAGTTCTATACTGAATTTCCTGAACTTGGCATTGTCGAATTGCTTGCCGTTGTCGAAGACGATGGCTTGAGCGATGCCAAATCAGCATACGATCGACTGCCAGATGAATCTGGTTGTGTTCCGCTCAGTAATTGTGGCGAGAGGTTCCGCCTCCACCCATTTAGTGAAGTAATCAATTGCGAAGATTGCAAACTTGGTTTGGCCGCGACCTGTGGGCAATGGACCAACTAGGTCGATCCCCCATTTGGCAAATGGATAGGGACTGCAAAATGTGATCAGCTCGGTAGGAGGAGCATGAGGAATGTTGGCAAAGCGCTGGCACTTATCACATTTACGTACGAATTCAGTGGCATCTTGGTTGAGAGTAGGCTAGAAGTAACCGGTGCGAAGTATTTTATGGGCTACTGACCTGGCACCCGAATGGTTACCACATACCCCTTCGTGGACTTCCCTCATCACGTAGGTTGCTTGAGCAGGATTGAGGCATCTCAGATATGGGCGCGAAAAGCCACATTTGTACAAGAGGCCGTTGATAAGAATGTAGTTGGATGACCGGGCCTTGACTTTGGCAGCCTGCTGTTTGTCGTCTGGCAATTCCCCATATGTCAAAAATAGGAGGATGTCTGCCGCTCATGGAATAGGTTCACTTTGGAGGAAGTGGACTTGTTGCTGGTTTGGGGAAATGGCAGGATGGGCCAAGTATTCAAGGCGGACGCCATAGCGGAGGTCTGACTGGTCGGCAGAAGCTAATTGAGCCATTTTATCTGCCTTGGAGTTTTCCATCCGAGGGATGTGCTTGATGTGGAAAGTATTAAAGAGGCGAACAAGAGGGAGTGCAATATCTTTGTAAGCCCGCATTGTGTCTTCCTTGGCCTCGAATTCCTCCATAATTTGTCCGACGATGAGCTGGGAATCGCTGAACACCTAGATATGGCTCACGCTAATGTCTCTGGCTAGGCGCAGACCTGCTATCAATGCCTCATATTCAGAATCATTATTGCTTGCGTCGAACAAGAAACGGAGAGCGCACTTGAAATAACCCCCTTCGAGGGCGGTGAGGATGAGACCAGCCCCACTACCTTCTTTGTGGGATGATCCATCGACATTGAGGGTCCAAAAGTGGGGGTCGTCTGTCTCAGTGTTGAGTTGGTTGGGTGAGGGGTCATGGCTGGAGTGGGATTAGTGAATTCCAGGATAAAATCAGCGATAGCCTGCCCTTTGATCGCTATTCGAGGTTTGTAGGAGATGTCGAATTGGCTTAGCTCGACTGACCATAGCATAAGTCAGCCGGACAACTCAGGTTGTTGCATTATCTTCTTCAAAGGTTGGTTAGTGAGGACGACAATGGGGTGGGCCTGGAAATAAGGTCGAAGTTGTCTTGAGGCTATGACGAAGGCCAGGGCCATCTTTTCAAGTAGTGGGTAATTCTGTTCTGCTCCCCTGACGGCCCGACTAATGTAGTAAACTGGACGCTAGACGGAGTCTTCCTCCCTGATGAGGGCTGCATTGACCGCGGTGTTCGATACGGCTAAGTAGAGAAAAAGGGGCTCACCCGTGATCGCCTGAGAAAGCAGGGGGGGTTGGCCATGCACTGCTTCAATTGCTGAAAAGCTTCTTCGGATTCTGCCGTCCACTGAAAAGCCTGCCGAAAGACTTTGAAAAAGGGGATGCACTTGTTTGTTGCGTGGGAAATAAAACGGTTGAGGGTGGCGACTCTACCCGTAAGCCTTTGAACTTCTCTAACTGTTCTGGGGGACTGCATCTCTATCAGAGCCTTGATCTTTTCGGAGTTAGCCTCGATACCCCGTTGACTGACCATGAAACCTAAAAAATTCCCAGATCCGACGCCGAAGGCGCATTTCTCCGGATTCAGCTTCATTTGATACTTACGTAGAGTGTCGAAGGTCTCCAGCAGGTCTGCTAGATGATCAAAGGAGAGTTTTCTCTTGACAAGCATGTCGTCAACGTATACTTCCATGTTCCGACCTATCTGGTGATGAAAAACGGCATTGACTAACCGTTGGTAAGTTGCTTCGGCGTTCTTCAGCCCGAATGGCATGACACAATAGTGGTAAGTCCCCCGGTCAGTTATGAAGGAGGTGTGCTCCTGGTCCGATGGGTGCATCAGAATTTGATTGTAGCCAGAGAAAGCATCTATGAAGCTGAGCATTTGATGTCCGGACGTGGCATCGACAAGTAGATCTATGCGGGGAAGGGGATAGCTATCTTTAGAGCAAGCTCGGTTGAGGTCGGAGTAATTGACACAGAGTCGCCATTTACCATTATTTTTTCAGACCAGGACCACATTAGACAGCCACCTAGGGTAGTCCACGTTTTGATAAACTGTGCCTCAAGGAGCTTATCTACTTCAGAAGCAATGAGAGTATTACGTTCCGGGTGAAAGATGCGTTGCTTCTAGTGGAATGATAAAAAATGAAGCTCAATGCTGAGACGATGAGTGATGAAGGAGGGGTTAATACCCGGCATGTCGGAGTGGGTCCAGGAAAATACGTCATTGTGCTCACTCAGGAGGGCCGTAAGATCGGCCTTGGCCTGGGAGGATAGTTGGTTGGCGATCTTGGCAGTTTTTGTCGGGTTTGTAGGGTCGATGAGGACCTCGACAAGCTCTTCCACTGGTTCCCCCCTGACCAGCTCGTCTTCGTCTCTGACGTCGAGTCCTTCAATGATCATAGCCTCTTTCAGCTTAACCTCTTTAAGTGAAACGACGTAACACTCTTTGGCTACGGTCTGTTCTCCCCTTACAGTGTCGATCCCAAAGTCGGTTGGGAATTTTATGGCTAGGTGGAAAGTGGATGTGACAGCTTGAAAAGCATTTAGGGCGGTGCAGCCGAGGATAATGTTGTCAGCAGAGAGACGGTCGATGACGAGGAAAGTGAGCAACTTGGTGGTTTGCCGCGGGTATTCTTCAATGGTGATGGGAAGATCGATGGAGCCTATGGAGGTTACCTAGTCTCTAATGAAGCCAACCAGTGGGGTTTGGAGAGGAGACAAACTTTCTTCCCCGACCTTGAGCTGGCGATAGGCGTTTAGGAAAATAATGTCTGAAGAGCTGCCATTGTCGACGAGAACCCCTCTGACTTTGTAATTGGAGAGGAGGGCAGAGATGACGAGGGGGTCATCATGGGGGTAATGGATACTTGTGCAATCGGCCTCCGTAAAGGTGATGGGCTCCATCCATTGCTTGGGGTGTTTGAAAGGGCGGTCCAATGTGTCAACTTCTTTATCTGAGCCATGCCTTCTCTTTATGAGTTCTGTCCGTTAAGCTGAGCGGGATGGCCCTCCCCCTACTAGTAATAACTTTGATCTCTCCAACTGGAGGGGTAGGGTTGCCTTGTGCCCGAGGTTGCTATGGAGGCCTATCATGACCTTGGTTGGGTTGTATGAGTTGTCGAGGAGGGGTGCGCCGGTGGTTGTTTCTGGTAGGTTCAGTTCTTTGCCTTTGTTGAGGGCAGGCTGCCGTGAACCGACTGAGACGCCTCTGGCATATCAAGCCCTCGACCTGGTCTTTGAGGTTAACAAACTCCTCGGTATTATGGCCGTGGTTCTGATGAAAGTGGCAGTATTTGGACTGGTCTCGCCGGTTTGAAGGAGACCGTGACTGTTGGGGCCATTTTAGGGGATAATCTCGTTGGATCTGGTTCAGGACTTGTTCCATGGGGGAATTAAGGGGTGTGTATCGTTCGAACCGGCCGGGCAATCGGGTAGGCGCTGATCGGTCAGCTCGGGCAGGTTAGTCGGTATATAGAGGTGTTTGGTGAGTGTATGGGGTGTTTCTGGTTTCAGAATCCTTTCTCTTCTCTCTGGGGGTCAGGTTTTTGGCTGTAGGATCTTGTCGAGCAACTAGGGAGTCTTCGGAGTTCATGTATTTTTGGGCTTTGGAAAGTAGGGTTGCCATGGAGGTTAGGGGTTTTTGGAGAGGGAGAAGAGGAAATCAGATGATCGTAGACCGGCCATGAAAGCAGTGAGAATGACCTTGTCGTCGTTTTTCGCTACCTGCAGGGCTTCGGTGTTAAAGTGGGTGACGAAGTTGCGCAGCGACTCCCCCCCGGTCTGACGAATGTTGAGGAGTTGGGTTGCCGGACGCCACTGGCGCTGGGCACCAATGAAATGGCTAAAAAAGGAGTCGCTTAGGTGCTAGAAAGTAGAGATAGAGTCTGTTGGCAGTTGACTAAACTAGAGTCGAACTGACCCCTTAAGTGTTACGGGGAATGCCCGACACATGATCTCGTCAGGGAATGCATGGAGGACCATAAGGGTCCTGTAAGTTTCCAAATGGTTGACCGGGTCCGTTGTGCCGTCGAAAGAGTCGAGCGAGGGCATTTTGAACTTAGGAGGTAAGGGTTTGTCCCTGATGGAGGCAACGAACGGTGAGTTGGCTGTGGTAGATGGTTTATTCTGTATGTTCTGCATGACTCCTTGAAGCTGGAGTTTCATGGCGCGGAGTTCCGCATCCCAGAGAGGAACATTGTCACCACCGGAATGCAGTGGAGGCTGAACACTCCTGGCCTCTCCCTCAGAGGTGGCTGCCTGGACCGATAGATATGGGGCCCGAGGTGGCGGGTTCATATTTGGGAGAGGGGGTCACAAGCCTTCCAAGTTGGATCGGTGGGATTGTTGGATAAGATGGCTCGGGGCTCGTTCTTGGTTGGGTGGAATATCTTGAGGTGGTAGAGGAGGTATAGGAAGGTTTCTTTGAAGTAGAGCATTGATCAGGGCTTGGTTTTGTTCGGCTAAGCGATTGATGCTATTGGTGAGTTCTGTGAAATACTGCGGTGGATTGTTTGGGTTAGGAGGGTCGGCTTGGTGGTCGGCAACATTGTGGTGAGAAGCCATGGATCTAGTTGTGACCATCCACCTTGGTGGGTGACAGGTAGGGTTTATCGGGAAGAGGTCTCTAGCGACAATGAGCACAACTGGTGCACGGAGCGAAAGGCTTCCCATAGACGACGCCAACTGATTATACAATGGGTTCCAGGTGGAACAGGTCAGTTTGATCCACGTTTCCCAAACTAGTGCCCGAGACGCCAAGCCCATGGAGAGACCTGCACAAGAGTTCAACAGGGAACGGGGAGTCCCTCAGCGAGTCCTCCGACAAGCAAGTTAGAGAGAGAAATGGAATGTAGGGATGGATTAGTGATATAGAAGCTTAACCTCTTTCTTCTCTTCGAAACCCGCTTATATCCTCTACTAATCATTTCCTTGTCTCTTCCAACCTATCACATTAGCCGAAAGTCTATGTTCTAGCTTGCCTTGTTCATGGTGAGGCCGTTCTATTCCCACGGGGAGGGGTTATCGCAATAAATGCTGTAGGGGACCTCATTAATGGCTGATGTGTGGTGCAATAACTTTGTAGGATCTTTGTCTGCCGATGTGACTGGTTCTACTCTTGACAGCTGTCTGGATGTCATTGGTTCTTAATGTCATGTTGAGTTCCAGCACTATTGGGCTTTGCTGTTTGAATTATGTATTGGGCTCTAAGTGATGGGCCAAACGCTCCTATAGGCCCACCTATGTCAAACCCGATTAATTTTGGGCGGATAAGTGTCTTTTGGCGAACGGACGCGGATGAAATATTTCAAAATTCACGGATACGGTTTGGATGGCAAAATCAACCATCTCGCACCGGATGAAGGCGATCTGCTCGTAGATGAAGTTTAAAAAAAAAAAATACTAACAAGTAACAACATAGAATAAAAATAATAAAATATATATTTTATGTAAATAAAAAATAATATCTTAAAAATATTAATGCGTGGTGCCATGGCCTATTATAAATAAGTAATACATAATTTTTCAAATTGCTAGTTATTGGAGATTGTAAAAAATATGAATTATAATTCAAAAAAATGCTCAAAATTTGTAAATTCCAAACCGCCAAACTAATCACATCCATCCACCAACCTGCTTATTCTGCATCCACAAAACCGGTAGACAGATACAGATTGACTTTTTTCAATTCGTCTAATTTTGGACGGATGGCGGATGGAATGCCGCCCTACCCAACCCGATCCGCGATCACTCCTAGCTTTTCCCATCAAACCTCACTAATTCAAACTATTTGATTTAGTGCAATTTAATTGGTCTAGCCATTTGTCCACTACTTCAAATATATCCAATTTATCCATTTAATAAATATTTTTAAATTCCTAAATTAATAAAAATAATAAATATTAAGATTTCAAGAATAGTGAGTTAGAATTAAGATTATATATAATAAAAATTTATAAACTTAGGTTATAGAGATGATAAAACTAATTAATTAAAATTAATGATTTATTATAATTATTAATATTATTATATTATATATTGGATAAATTACACTTTGTCCCTTTAAGTCTGATTTTTTCTACTTTGGCCATTCATTTTGCAATCCTTCCCACTTTGGCACTTTAAGTTTGATTTTTCTCACTTTAGCTCTTCATACTTGCAATCATTCTCACTTTGCCCCTTCATGTTTATAATCATTTTCACTTTACTCTTAGACTAACTTTCATAAAAAAAATAAAAGAATCTGCCACATCACCAACACATCAGCTTCATGTGCGATGTAAAAAAATCACTAAAGATGCAGAAAATGAAAAATAGAAAACAAAAAAATTGATTTTTTAAAAAAGTTTTTAGCGAACTTTTTTTCAAATTTATTCATAAATATTATTACATTATAGATGCATCTAGATTAGATGCACCTAAAAAAATAAAAACAAATTTAATTAAAAAAGAAAAAGTTCACTAAAGATGAAAAAAAACGATAGTAAACTTTTCATTTCAAATTGACAATACAGGTGTTTGAGTCGGTATATATATATTTTTTCATCTTTAGTAATCTTTTTTTCTTTTTTTAGTTAATTTTTTTAGGTGCATCTAATCTAGATGCATCTATAATATAATAATGTTTATGAATAATTTTTTTTTATTCACTAAATGCATCTTTAAGTGAATTTTTTACATCACACATTGAGCTAATGTGTTAGTAGTGTGGCAGATTCTGTTAATTTTTTGGATGAAAGTTAGTCTAGGAATAAAGTGGGAAAGATTGCAAACATAAAGAGTCAAAGTGGGAAGGATTGCAAATATGAAAGGTCAAAGTGGGAAAAATCAAATTTAAAGGGCCAACGTGGGAAGGATTGCAAACATGAAGGGTCAAAGTAAGAAAAATCAAACTTAAAGGGCCAAAGTTAGAAATGGGCAAAACTTTAGGGGGCAAAGTGTAATTTACCCTTAAATATTATATATACTGAAGCGGTTGGTTTCGTTTAGTTCGATGTATAATGTACTCGAATCGGTACTGAACTAAAAATCGAAAAAAATCATATAAAAAATTGAATAGATTAACTCTTGTTAAAACATAGACCAAATATGATCAGTTCGGTTTGGTTCAACCGATTTGATAGGTTTTTTTTTTTGATTTTTCTTACATCTATACTCTCTTTAGTTTGACTCCACTAGAAAGGTAAAAATCCATCCCTCACTCTCTTAAAGAGACATAATAAATTATAATTAAAGAGACATATAGCTACCTAACGCCCTGAAGCAACCAATAATTTTCCATCCTCCCGGTCATCCCGCATGCGTTCTCCCTTCACACCCCCAATATTCCTCATTTATTTATTTATTTTCCGTTTTCTATATTTTTCACCATAATTATAGCGATTATAATTAAAACAAGAAATTGCACTTCATTTTTTTAAAATATTTAACTCAGTGATAAATCTTATCAATTTTAATAATTAAAGTTATAAATTTACAAATATTTTGAAAAAACACAATTGATTTGTAGTTTTTTCTAAATAAAGTGATGTGTTTAAAGTGTATTAATTGATAAATTATTTAATTTTCGCTACTTTCGAAATTTTAAATTAGTTTATTATTGACTAAAAATTTAATTAAAATTAAAATATCTATTTAATTTTTTTGGTATGTTTCTATAAAAATAAATTAAAAAAACTATTTTATAATCTACGTGGACTTACGTTTACCTTTAACATTTGAGAAATTTTATGTTATCCTTTAATTATGTAACAAGGATTCCATGACAATGTAAAAGTAACATGGTAATTTATAACAAGAGTAAAAGTTTGAAAATATGCACAAACACAAAGCTTTCCTCATAATAGAAAAAGAAAAAAAAATAATAAACACATTAATTTTTTTAGATTCTATAAACAAAGAAATAAAAAAATTATTTAAAAAAATTTGCCAAATTCAATTTTTTATGTATTAAATGTTTGTTAGTTTATTAAATAAATGGATATTTCAATTATATAGTTAAACGGTGGTACTACATGCACTAATTAGTGTATTAACTAGTGTATCAACACTAGTTATGACATTATTATTGACCCACATTCATTAAGCACCTCACAAATTTCAAAAACCTCTTAAATTATGATACATCATCAATTGGTACACCAGTTAGTACACCAATTGGCACATATAGTATTATTCACAGTTAAAATGTGTTAAATAATTACAAAACTAGGGAGAAATTACATTGTGCCTTATCTCTCTCTCTCTCTCTCTGTATAACTTATCTTTTTGAGAACATAGAAAATATTATTATTAATAAACAACATTATATAAATAAGATCTCGAAGGGTCATTCCAATAAAACAAAAAATGAATTCGCCCAAAAAATAGTTACTATTCAAGAAAAATCACCGATCTTTTTAAAGATGTGGTCTGAAAAGTAAGATTTGCTTGAAAATCTGCCATCCCCATCGACGTCATTCTCGTCACTACTGACCAACTCTGTCGCCTCCGGATATCAAACACCGCCATAAGTTAGAATTGAGAAGAAAGTACACCCACAATGGTATGGGAGAAGGTTTCAAAGATGAAGGAACTATTGTAGGTGTCAAAAATCAAAAAATCTATACTGAAATCGGAGGAGAAAACTCTAAAAACCTCTATTTTAGACATAAAAAGTTCAAATCTCTACTCTAATACTATAGATCTATATTTTAAAAGTGTAGATTTACACTTTAAAAATGTAAAGTAAGTCTTCAGAATGTCGCCGACTTGATCTTTCTCTACTCTATCTCAATTGTGGTATAACTTCTATATCATTGGCCTCCTTCACTCTTTGTTTCTATCTTTTCTCTCTCAACCTTGTTAACTTTGTCTCCACGGTTAATAAACATGTTAACATACAAGTTAGGTACTAACTAAGTAACGACGGAATAAAAGTAGATATTGGCAAGCCCGGTAAGTGCTAGTTAAATGAAATTTTTTAACCATTTTAACTAAGCACTTTTTATTTTGCCCTCCTTAATTTGTACTAGGTAAATTTATAAATTTATTTTATTCTTCATATTCCCCCCTCTTATTTGTCTTCCCTCCTTAAAATGTAATTTTTTAAAATGTTGAAAAGTAAGTAGTTAAATTAGATAACATTGTTGAGTAATGCATGGTAAAAAATTAATGTCCGAGTAGAGAAGACACTTTTAGGTTTCGTTTGGGGACTAAATATTTTAGTTAAAAAATCAGTATAAGTTGTCATATTACTCTCTCTACTTTTCTGTACATCTTTTCGTAAAAAGTCAAAAAATTATTAAAATAGCTGGATCCCAAACGAGGCCTTAATGTTTTATTACTAGCTAAAATTGCCCAGCAATTTTTTTTTTGAACATAAGGTAATTAGTATTGGTATAGATGATCTTATTAATATATATACTTTATTTACATTAAAAGTAATATGGGGAGATAGAAAAATGAAAGATGATAGAATTATATATGGGATAGAGACTTGACCACTAAGGCCTATTTTGGGAAGGTGGTAAAAATCAACTTTTTTGCTTTTAACTAAGATTTTTGGGAGTGATTTGGGAAGTTGGTAAAAAGCTGCCTTTTTTTTAAAATTAATATTTATTTATGGTGTCACATCACACCAAAATGACTAAAATTACCTCACCAAACTTAAAAAAAATTACATTTGAACCAAATCCATAAAATATAAATATTGAGGGTAATTATGTAATTTCCTAACCTACTTTTTCTACTTGCCAAATGAATCAAAAAACGCAGCTGTGCGTTTTGCTCTCCAACGCCAACCAGGCGTCTTTATACTTTTCTGTACATCTTTTCGTAAAAGGTCAAAAAATTATCAAAAAATTTTTAGCTAGTTCCCAAACGAGGCCTTAATGTTTTATTACTAGCTAAAATTGCCCAGCAATTTTTTTTTTGAACATAAGGTAATTATTATTGGTATAGATGATCTTATTAATATATATACTTTATTTACATTAAAAGTAATATGGGGAGATAGAAAAATAAAATATGATAGAATTATATATGGGATAGAGACTTGACCACTAAGGCTATCCAAAACCAAACTAGAGTATTATGTTAAAATTAATGTACTCATTCAATCTAAAAACCAATTGATAACCGATGAAGTAACTCTTGAACTATATTAACAAACTTGGGTGACTTTTGGGTGATATAGAGAGATATTGTGAAATCAATCTCTAATAATGTATTTCTCATTAGACCATTTTTTTGATTTGTTTTTAATAATTAATTAGTATAAATAGTATAAAGAACTAGTAGTAACAAACCCCAAATATGAAAAATAAAGAGATTTATATAGTTATTAGGAAATCAATCTTATTTTAGTATTTTTCTTATTTAGCGATTTTATGTTCAGAAATTTTACCATTAATAATTGTTTGTCTTCTGTCAATACTAATATATTGATTGTGTTCATTCAATAGTTATGATCAGAGAATAAAAACGGACAAAATAAACGAATCATAAAATCTTATTAAATGTACACATTTTTACTAAATATGCCGAATTCATGTGATAATTTCATAAACTTTTGATATTGCTATAGCTCAAAAAGTGCCACATGTCTCAAATCTTCTTTTTCGAAACCCTTTTATCTTTATCTTTATCTCCCTCTATTGCTAGAAATCAAGTGTAGTAGTGTTGATATACAATGGTAGTGGTGCTAATCGATGATGGTGGTGGTGCTATTCAACTGTGATGGTAGTACTCAACGAATATGGCAATGCTGTAGATCAACGGTGGCTGTGAACGACACTGGCTGTCTCTTTTTGAGATTTGTGTAGCACCGACCAAGTTGACAGCCAAATCGAAAAGTTCATCTTGGCCGATTTCGATTAGCTTGCCAAACAATATCGAATGATTTTAAGATTTGAAATTTATCCAAAAAAAAGTCATCCATCTTTTTCCAACATAAAAACCTAAAATAACTTATTAAAATAATTAAATAAAAAAAATCAATTAAAATAATATATTTTCAAACGCGCCTTATATGATCCAACTTAAAAAGCAATGTGAAAAGTGGTTTTCTAACACTACTTGGGTAAAAACATAGTCATCGAGATTATATCTAGATCCAACTCTGAAATATTTATGAAATTAAAATTTGTTCGAATAAGTGCATTATATATATATATATTATTTAGTATGTGTAATTTTAGTAAAGTCTAAAATATTAATTTTAATAATCTAAATAATTTCTCAAAACTCTAACGTTAGATTTATTAGAAACATCTAATTCAAAATCAATTGTCTTGAATACACTAGTCTATATACTATCCTTACAAAATTTGAGTACCAATTAAAGGGAAACACTATATATGATGCATACTCTTTAAAATGTGTATATCATGTGCACCTTATAATTAAAGAAGAAAATGTTATAATTTCATATTTTTTGAGTTATAACTTAAAAAAATAGATCATAACTAAACACAATATGAAATATAACTAAAGAACTCATAAATTATAGCTAAAAATAATTTAACAAAAAAGAAAAGGCAAACAAGAAGGGTAAAAAATTTCTCATTATCTAAAAACTCAAAAAACTAATCACATAATCAAACACGACATATATTTCTCAATGATTTTCGAAAATTTTTATCTATTTACAACGTATTCTATTATGTGATCTGCTTCTGTGTCTGTACGATGACTATGATCTCTTGGCAATAAAATCTAACTGCTGTTGGAAGTAATCCTTAGAGCAAGGAAGAACAATCCATTTCTCACTACAGAAGCCATACTCCTCTGCAGCCTTTTCTAGTAATTGCTTGAAAATTGGGTCCTTCAAGTACGATATTGCAACCACAAACCTCGTCATCACCTCTTGATCATCATCACGATCGCGAACATAAACCACGAAGTGGCCCTTTGGAGCTCTCTTGCTTCCATCGCCGTTGCCACATGGAATCTTAGCCATGAGTTTGTTGAACATGTTGATATGTAGATATGTTTGTGCACTGAACAAGAAAACTCTGAGAGAGACAGTACGATGAATGAGTTATGATTTGGTTTCGAATCAATTATGATGATGTATTTATAAGTAGATGTTATTGGGATTTACTAGGAGAGAGAGAGAGAGAGAGAGAGAGGATAAGAAGAAAATATGTCCAAAACCAGCAACACCGTTGACAACGTGATCTTACACTATCCAGGTTTCCAAAATAGTTGCACTCGCTGATGCGGTAGCGTAAAAGTTATAACGGTTGCAATAATTGAAATTGTGATTTTTTTTTAAATTTTTTTCACAATTTGAAAAAATTATTGTTATATATATATTTTTTTTTCAACATCACATTTATTAGGATTTAAAATATCTTTTGATCAATTTTTGTTAATTTTTAAGTATGATTCAATATATTTTATATTTTTAAATTATTATAAAATAATTTTTATATTTTATTTTAATAGTTAAAAAATTTAAGAATAATTTATTTTAAATATCTACAAATTATTTTTGACCAATACTTGAACTAACTGAATAAAAAATATTCACAATTATTAAATAAAATGATTATAAAAATAAAAATTGCGCCATAAATAAAAATTATTTTTGAGGCATTTTTTTGGACTATACTTTACTACTAACTAAATAAAATTATTTACAATTAAGTATTAAATGAAATGATTATAAACATAAAAATTGTGTCACAAATAAAAATTATTTTGAACTACTAATTTTATTTATTTTTGTAAAGATATGTTTTAGATAACATATTACAGTAAAAAAAAATTACAATTAAATATTAAAAGAAATGATTATAAAAATAAATATAATCACAGTTTATATATTTTTTATTTTACATGTTAATGTGATGAAATAAAAATTACAAAATAAATTATAAAGAAAAAAAATTTATATATGATTTTTTTTTTTTGGTAAGCTTTTTTCTTTTTTTTCTTTTGGAAAAAGAAGTTATTCAGAATATTATAAAAATATGTAACGATGTGTAACGGATCGTTATAGTCATTACGGTACTGTTACATAATCCTGAAACGGTCATTACACATTCGAGTTTTCATCATACCACTATAACGACAGTAACAAGTGACCATAACTATCACAACCATTACGTGACGGCGTTATATAATGGTTAGGATTAGTGGCGGAGCCAAGAAATTAAGGTAGAGGGGGCACTTTATAATTTTAATTTTTTTTGGTGATTAACAATAAAATAATAATAATTTTATGAGCTAAATTTAAGCATAAAAATATAATTATTTATTATTAATAGCAACTAATCAAAATTCTATAATAATGTGGAATAACTCGCACAAAATAGTAATGTAAGTATGCAATTTTAACACAAAAAATTACAAACTAAAATTCTTAATTTTAGAAAATAGAAGCAAATCATTTATAGTACAAATCATTATAAAATTTCTATAATTTTTATTTGATAGAAAAATATTAGAGAGATAGTATTGATTATAAAAATGTATTTTAAATAGACACTACTAAAAAAAGTACTTTTTGTGACCGCTATAAACCGTCACAAATAATAAAAATTCAGTCGCAAAAGACCTTTTGTGACTGCCCATGCGACGGCAAATGAGGGTCGCGAATGTGGGGTGGCAAATACTTTTTGCGACCACAAAATAACAGTCGCGAACTATTTGCGACTGTTATTTTGCTTACTTATGGCGACTGATATTTTGCAGTCACAAAAAAGTTTAAAAAATGCCTACAATGTATTAGCGACCATCTTGTTACCGTCGCAAAAAAATTGAAAAAAAAATAAAAAAATAAATTGGTAACATCACCAAATTTCAAACAAATTAACAAATCCATGACCGCTGTGCTATGCCCAATTTCCACCTTTCACCAATCAAATAAAATACAAATTAAATAGCTACACTAACAAGCTAAAAATCCCAATGCCAATTTATTCTTCAAATTTGAAAATCAGGACAAAACTGACTAACCCAACTTCAAATGCCAAAATTAATGCTACACAGACTTCACCAAGCATATAACCTCAGGCTTGTGAGAAATCAATACTGATATGATCATACAAAGATATCATAAAAGAAACCAATCTCAAAGATAAATACCTTAGGCTGCATCACGACAATTGCATACTTGAAAACATTCTCCATATGAAGTGAAAACAACTAGCAAAAGTAGAATTTCAACTCAAGTTGTACTCGATTGGCGCCATACAATAAAATTCCAAATGGAAGCATATATCTGGAATGCAACCTGCACAAAAAACTTCCCTAGCAGCTTTTTTGGTCGTAGGGACAATGAAAGAAAAGACAAAAACAGCAATGAATACACTAAGATTAAAATTTACTCTTACATAAATAGCTACTGGCCCAACTAGCATACATGATTAAAACTACAAAATATAATGGATTATATAGTGGTCTCGATTGATAACATCCCAGGAAAGAAACTAACTGAATAAACCACATGAAATACGAGCTATACAAGGACATCAGTATATGCCACCAAAATTATGAAAGATAAGAAGGTTCAACACAATTGGAGTACGCCCCCACTTCTGCCACTAGTCTGACAAGCAAGAAATAACTGCCCAGGGAGATTATTGTGAATTTAGTAACATCACCAAATTTCAAACAAATTAACAAATCCATTTGACGGATTTTAGCAACAAAGCCAATCTTAAATCTTGAAGCTATCCATAATCTCATTTTCAGCAGAAACTGCACAATAATATAAATCAGTACTTCAATAAATTTGCTAAATTAATATTATTATTAAAAATAATTTGCTTTACAACCGACATTGACCCTGCTCTGATTGAAAATAATTTACCTTTAGAATATAATCTGTCTGAAGAGTTCTTTTTTGCCCCTCAATTGAAGTCGCCTGTTAAATACCATTCTCTTTAGGATTTTCAACAGATCTTTTGAAGTAAAATAATCAATTTATAGTTATGGTTACCTTCATGAAGGTGTCAATGTCTATGTCAGGGACAATTCCTGCTTCTTTCTCCCTTTTGCTAACTTCCTTCATAATTTCTTCATTTCCAGATATGTAAGTTAAATCAACTTGTGTCATTATGAGGGCAAGTTTACACCAATATGGGATATATATAAATTATGAAAGAGTGAAGGAACCCTACCTGCTCTACTTCCAACACCTTGACAGCGTGCAGAAAAATCTATCGTTTCCCTCACAGTCATCTCAGGTATGTGCAGGTCATATTGGCTTATGTAAGCTGATGTTTTCTGAGGTGCAAACTCATCGAGCCTGTAGCCGTTGTAAGAGACTTCCCCTGCAACCTGAAGAAATTAAAAGGATTGAAATACATTACAAACATTGTAATGATTGGCTTTTTCAAATTCATGATTGAGATTTCTGTCTATAGAATCCTTATTAATTTGAATATGTTGAAAAGATTGTAATGATATGATTTTTGATAATAATGTTTCTTTGTCGTTTCATATTACTAACTCTCTTCATAATTAGATTGGTTGGTAGAAATTGCCACCATTTATATCTATGCATTAGCACAGTAGTGGTGTCATATGAATGCAATTGTTTGGTGTCTGTCTATAGAGCCCATAAAATTTAAAAAGGTTTTTTTTTTTTCCTTTTAAAATCATGTGATGTGATGTGATATGCTGGGAAAACTAACCTTGACAGACTGGTTTAGTTTTCCTGCTAGAGCCAATAATAAGGTGGTTTTCCCACAGCCTGGAGGCCCAAGAAGAAGAGTGAGCTTGCATCCAACAAAATCTTCCATGAACATGAATGATGGACTTTCTCTTCTCACATAAATATGAAATCTTCTCCTGTTGATACTATTTTTTTTAACAATTTTATGCTCATCATCCTTTTAATATTACACAACTTGGCTGAATTGGATCCATAAGACAGCCTAACTTTTCTGTCTTCCCCTGCTACACAAAAATTTTAAGTATATTAAAGAACTGTCATTTTCTCTTCTTGTTTTTGTTTTTGTTTTTGTTTTTGTGTGTCATTTTTTCACGCACACACACACAGACGCAGGGAAGGGAAGGGAAGGGAAGAGGGATAGTTTCACTGTGTTATACAAACAAAAGGTTCCCAAAGCTATGCCAAAACTAGCTATTAATGAAGGAATTTGCTAGTTCATCAATCTCGTGACTGTTTCCAAAAATTGTAATATTGGTATTTTGTCAAGCCATCACTGTGTGTTATGATATTCTTTGCTACTGAGCCTAAATTGATGCTGACATTAGATGGGATTCATTCCTCTGTCTGGAGTTGTTGAGATCTCTAGCATTTTTCAATAAGTAATAGTTAAGGGAGGTTACTATATTCACAGTTTTATATCTACAGTATTTCTAAATCTCTTTTATATGGTAAGTTGATTCATATTCTTCATAGCTCTCGATTTTACATGGTAAGGTTCCTTGATATGGGAGAGAGGACAATAGGTACAATCAGTAATAATAATAAAACCCACAAATCTAGTACCATGCATATTTAATTTAATACATAAAAAAGCATATAATCATTTCATCTGTGAAAAGCCTTGTCGACACATCTAATTTTAACTATGGAGGTAAAGCAACTTTACAATTAATTACCAAAGTTAATGACCAACCAAATATTTTTCACAACCTTGTGAACTGGTGACCTCATTGTTCTACCTTTTCTCTCAAATGGAGGGAGAGAAAGGGTGTCGTAGAAAGAGAAAATTGATAGAGAATCTGAAATGGGTACTTAGAGAGAAACAAAACAAAGAGAGTCCAAGGACAAAAAAACGAAAAAACTACATCCCCTTTTGTCTATTATTCCACTTTCCTCTGTGTGTGTGTTTTTTTTCTCCTCTCAGTAGCATAGCGGAATAAAAAATACTGATCTGTAATGACAAAACCTTACTCAAGATAATGGAGTAACATTATCACCAATGTGGGATTATGGTAATGACTAATTCTTCTACAACCAATGTATGTACAAATCCAATTACAGTGTCACTGTTAATGAAAACCAGAAATATACTCATACCTTTATATATACCAGTTTTCAGTTGTTCAGCATATTTGAAAGTTCTCCAGTATAAGCTGAAAACAGTGATTAGCTGCTACCAGCTAGGCCAACTAAATGGCCAATCTCATCTTCAAGGTGTGAAAAGTGAGTCAAGAACTTGTTATGAAGCTCAGAGCAGTCAAAATGATTTTGCTGCAAATGAGGAAGAACATCACAAATAATTTTCAAACCGCTCTGCAGCAATTCCACCCCTTGGTTAATTCCATCAGGAAGTTTCCGTATTTTATAGGCTTGGTTTTCAATGTCAATCTGAGAAAATAACTAGCGGAAAAAGAAAAATGAAAAAAAAAATGTGAACATGTTTGAGCATAGGAGATAAGATGGAAAAACAGTTGTGAACTGGTGTCTTGCAAATAACCATTGAATTTTGCTTGCCAATAGTTGTCATTCTTAGTATCTCAACAAATTATTGTTCATTACAGACTGAATAATTTAATGTCAATTACTGGCATTCAATTTAAGACCTATCCTTAAACATGATTATTTAGTCATCATTGATTCCATAGAGTCGATTTTTACTTTTACATGTAAAAGTTCATTGGTCATATGTAAAGGAATTCATTACTTACAAAGATTGCAGGGAAGCAGACAGAGCAAACACTGGTCCACCAAACACACCAGAACCGCACCCTCTGATTGATACATCATCAAAGCTCTCCATGAACTCGAAGTATTCAATTAAAATTCTTTGTGTAGCAATACTTTTCATTCTATCAGAAAGCAAATTTAGCACACTAATTTAATAATATAAATCGGTATTTTAATAATAATATAAATCGGTATTTTAATGCAGAAACACACTAATGTTTTCTAGAGAAGATAGAAAGCCACTGCTCTACTTAAATAAATGTCCAAAAACGCTTTGGAAGTTCCAAGAAACACTTTCATTTTCCCATGAACTTCAACCCCAAAAACACAGAATCAAAAAAAAAAAAAAATTCAAAAATAAGAAAGATATCAATAGCAAGTAATTCATGGAGCAGATAACAAACAACAATACAAAAACAAACATAACACATGTAACACCCTCAAAATAACAACATAAAACCCAACCATATAGACATGCATTGATATATAAAAGATCCACATTCTTCCATTAACAGAGTTTCATTACAAAAGTATTACATGTTAACAACAAAAGCAAATGCCCTAAGGGCTTACAGCTTTCTAAGTTAACACTTGGTTACAAAAAGTAGAGTACTAACTCATTTACACATTAAGCCCTTGGCTTGAATTTACATGTAATACATCAAAAAAAAAAAAAAAGACAACAAAAAGTCTGCCCGCCCCTAGCCTCCCAAGCTATGTCCTTGGAGGTGGCATGCTACCTGTACCTGAAAATGATGTTCCCATATAGGGTGAGCCACAGCCCAAGAAATACACTAAACCAGTTATGAATAATGACTAAAAGATTAGCAGTTGATAGGTGGCCAACACTTTACACTTTCATTCTCCATTTCCTTACAAATTCTCAATTTATAACCATGGCTCAGAACCTGGCCAACAACTCATGTGGGATAGTAACTCATGTCCAACAATTTCCCATTTCACAAAAGACAAGCATACTAGCTATATCAATACTTCCAAAGACATGCATAAGAGCAATATCACATTTCCAAAGACAAGCATATGAGCTGTGTCAACACATCACTAGATAAGCATATGAGCTATATCTCTGGAGTCCATCCCCTATCTTCTCCCAAACAACATCCGGTTTAGAGGTCCATCCCCTATCATCCCCTAAACCGTGGAGTACATCCCCTATCTCCTCCAACACAACACAAAATGCATATAAACAATTATTATACACATCAATCAATACATAAATTTAATGTATTCCTTCAACCGTCACACTCAATGACACATTTCAATGATCAGTTTTAGTTTGCCTAATCATCATGCATTGTCTACAACAATCAAGACTATCCTCCACCGATAGCCCAAAGCAGTTATTTCTATACAGAAAATAAATGCAACAAATGGATATAAAATCAACATTTCAATTCGGTGAGTGATAAGTAATTCAACTACACCCTTTAATCCCATACACTTCCAATCTCAACATTCCCACTTCAATTCCTCATTTCTTACAATTAATTATCCCAATTAATTAATCAATGTAATTAGGGCATTTTCCATAATTAACATTACAACCCTTAGGTTCCATTTTCTATCACTATTTCAACATTAATCCCATGTTTCTACACCAAACATGCCTCTAGGTTCATTATAAATAAAACCCCAACTTTTGTAAAATTACACAAAGGCCCAAAGTTTTCTCAAAATTACACAACAACTTCCAACACATCAAAATGCTAAAATTTAAAGACAAAATCCATAAAGAGGAGTAGGATATCCATACCTCAAAGTTTGAGCTCAAATGGAGATGAAGACCCAACACCCAACTTGCTCCAAAACCAAAAATTTTCAGATTAAATCGAAGCCCAAGTCACCCTCTATCTTTTTAACAAAGGACTTAGGGTAGGAAATCACCCTAGGTAGATCAAATCTTAGAGAGAGAGTAAGTTTAGAGAGAGAGGGTCTCGAATTTTAGGGTTTGAAGGATGAAAAGCTTTGAAAAAGTGAAGTTTGGGTCGGCTGCTGCTAACTGATATAAACAGGCTCGCTCGAGCGAAGCCTTGGTCGCTCGAGCAACCAGACACAAGAAACTGACCTCGCTCGAGCGAAGACACGCTCGCTCGAGCCAACAGTTCAAATCTTCCGATTTGCAACACGACGCTCGCTCGAGCGAAGAAAGCTCGCTCGAGCCAAGAAATGCAACTTTCAGGTCTGAGCCAGACGCAATCGCTCGCTCAAGCGAAGCCACTCTGGCTCGAGCCACCAGACACAAAAACCAACTCTCGCTCGAGCGACCAAACCTCGCTCGAGCGACCAACCAAAATTCTAGGCAGCAACACTTGGCTCCCAAACACAACCAACCTGTAACAAACCTGCCCAACACATCCTATAACTCAAATACAAAGTAGGAAAGGATGTAAACAAGACAATACTCAACTACTAACATCCACGGACACATGTCCGGATTACTGTACAATAAGGGGTAAACCCGGGATCGCTATAATCTCCCCCCCTTAAAGAATTTCTTCCCCGAAATTAAGAACAAGTTTTTTTTTTGAAAGCAAGTTTTTCTCCATTTTAAACAATGTTATAACACAACATTCAACAACTTGACTCATTACCGGTCATTCCATCTCTTATCAAGAGGCATTTCACTATACATACATTTCAACATGCATTTTCTTTCCATTTCAACCATTTCCAACATACATGGTTCACAATTCATATCATAAGCAATAATCATGATACATTTCCATTTCTACTATAAATTCAACATATACAATGTTATACAAACCTCCAACTGAAACAAGTTTCCAACTACTTTCATTAACAAAAACATGTACCATGTTTTACAACTTAAGACATACTTAATGATCTTAAAGTTCAACAATACATCCATATATATAACATATGTTCAAACTTCTACAAATAGGTCCGGGTATTTCTCTCGGACCTCCAACTCACGTTCCCAAGTGGCCTCCTCCACTCCGTGATGTTTCCACAAAACCTTCACTAAAGGAATGGTCTTGCCACGTAGGACTTGATCCCGCCTATCCAAGACCCGAACCGGTCTCTCCTCATACGAGGCATCCTCATCTACCTCTAAGTCAGTCCAATCCAATACATGTGATTGGATCCGGCTCATACTTCCGAAGCATACTCACATGAAACACGTCATGCACTCCGGACAACTGCGGCGGCAAAGCCAAACGATAAGCAACCTCCCTAATCCTCTCAAGGATCTCAAAGGGGCCAATAAACCGAGGGGATAACTTCCCACTCTTCCTAAACCTCATCAGTCCCCGCCTAGGTGATATCTTCAGAAAGACATGATCACCCATCTCAAATGCCAAAGGTCTCCTCCTACGGTCAGCATAAGATTTCTGACGGACTCTGGGCTGTAACAAGCCTCCTACGGATAAGCTCAACTTCCTCCGTCGTCTCCCTAACCAACTCCGAACCCAACAAAGGTGCATCACCCACTTCGGCCCAACAAACTGGAGACCTACACGGTCGGCCATACAAGGCCTCAAACGGTGCCATACCGATGCTAGACTGAAAACTGTTGTTGTAGGCAAACTCCACCAATGGTAAGTGCCTCTCCCACGTTCCACTGAAATCAAGGACACAACCCCGAAGCATATCCTCAAGGATCTGAATGGTACGCTCGGACTGCCCATCAGTCTGAGGATGATACGCTGTACTAAAGGTCAACTTAGTACCCAAGGCACTCTGCAAACTCTGCCACAACTTGGCAGTAAAACGAGGGTCTCTATCTGAGACAATCGTCACTGGGACCCCGTGCAATCTCACTATGTCCCGAATATACAAGTCGGCAAGATGATCTACCGAATCTCTCACGCGCATAGGAATGAAGTGCGCCGACTTAGTCGACCGGTCTACAACCACCCAAATAGCATCACTACCCCGCTGAGTCCTCGGAAGACCTACAACGAAGTCCATAGTGACATGCTCCCACTTCCACTCGGCAATAGGCAAGGGTTGCAACAAACCCGCTGGCCTCTGATGCTCGGCCTTCACTTGCTGACAAGTAAAGCACTTAGACACGAAGACAGCCACATCTCTCTTCATACCCCGCCACCAAAACTGGCGGCCCAAATCCCGATACATCTTAGTACCTCCCGGATGCACCGCAAGGTGCGAATGATGAAACTCTCGGAGTACCTCCTCTCGGCAAGACTCCGGCACAAACAAACGGTCTCGGTATCTCACACTCTGGTCGGGATACACCGTCAGACCCTTCTCAACCTTCCCACTGGAGATCTTCTCTCGGAGGGATTCTACCTCAAGGTCACCTCTCTGTGCCTCTAACACTCGAGTCACAAGTGTAGGCTGCGCAACAACAGAAAACAAGGCCGCAGCCTCAACGGATTCGCCCAGAAGCAAATCAAACTCGCCAATTGCCCCCAACATCTCCCACTCCCGGATGGCCATACAAGCTACATCACTAACGGATTTCCTGCTAAGGGCATCGGCCACAACATTGGCCTTCCCTGGGTGATAGTGCAACTCGAAGTCATAATCCTCAATAAACTCCATCCACCTCCTCTGCCTCAAATTCAAGTCTTTCTGTGAAAACAGATATTTCAGACTCTTGTGATCCGAGAACACCTCGAATCGCTCACTATAAAGGTAGTGCCTCCAGATTTTCAAGGCAAAGATCACAGCCGCTAACTCTAGGTCATGCGTAGGGTAATTCTTCTCGTGAATTTTCAACTGACGTGAGCCATAAGCTACCACTTTCCCCTCTTGCATCAACACACAGCCTAAACCCTCTTGTGAGGCATCACAATAGACTGCATAACCCAACCCCCTCTCCGGAATAATCAAAATTGGAGCGGTGGTCAATCTAACTTTCAGCTCCTGAAACGACTTTTCACAAGTCTCACTCCATACAAATTTGACTCCCTTCCGAGTCAATCTAGTCAGCGGCGAAGCTAACCTGGAGAAATCCTTCACAAACCGACGGTAATACCCAGCTAATCCCAGAAAACTGCGGATCTCAAACACACTCGTAGGCTGTGCCCAATCTTGCACTGCCTCAGTCTTGGATGTATCAACAGACACCCCTTCCCCGGAAACCACATGGCCTAAGAACTTGACTTCTCCTAGCCAGAACTCACACTTCCCAAACTTGGCGTACAGCCTATGGGCTCTAAGTAACTCAAGCACCACTCTCAAGTGTGCCTCGTGCTCCTCCTCTGAAGGTGAATAGATAAGAATGTCGTCCACGAAGACGACCACAAAACGATCCAAGAATTCCCGGAAGATCCGGTTCATCAAGTCCATAAAGACTGCCGGTGCGTTGGTAAGCCCAAATGGCATTACCAGAAACTCATAATGGCCATACCACGTACGGAATGCCGTCTTCGGAATATCCTCCTCCCTGACCCTCAACTGGTGGTAACCCGATCTCAAGTCTATCTTAGAGAAACAACGGGAACCCTTCAACTGGTCAAACAAATCATCTATACGGGGCATAGGGTACTTATTCTTAACCGTAGCCCGATTCAACTTCCGATAATCAATACACAATCTCAAGGCACCATCTTTCTTTTTAGCAAAGAGGGCCGGTGCTCCCCACAGTGAAACACTAGGGCGAACAAAGCCCTTATCTAGTAATTCCTGGAGCTGAACTTTCAACTCAACCAACTCTACTGGAGCAAAACGGTAAGGTGCCATAGAAATCGGCGCCGTGCCGGGCACTAGATCAATAGAAAACTCTATCTCTCGGTGAGGTGGCAAATCAACGAGATCCTCGGGAAAGACGTCCGAGTACTCACAAACTACCCTCGGCAACTCAATCTGGGTCTCATCACACTCACCACTCTTAAAGCTAGCAAGTAAACCACTAAGCTCACTCCGCCCTCGCGGATCATACCCCGGTGGCACAACACTACCAACCCGGTCTCCCAAGAAATGGAAACACTCCCCGCTCACGGTACAACAAGTAACCCTCTGGCGGTAGCAATCAATAATAGCCCGGTATGACGATAACCAGTCCATACCCAAAATAACATCAAAGCCCTTCATGGGCATAAGTACAAATGGAAACGGAAGCCTATGATCGTCGACCTCTATATCACAACGTCTACATCCGTGTTTCAAAATCAAATCACCCCCAATAGGTGACACAACACAAATAGGAGATGCTAATAGTGCTAACTCCAATTCCAACACAGATGCAAATGCAGCAGATACAAAAGAATGAGATGCACCCGTATCAATCAACACTCTAGCAACCGAGTTGCAAAACAGAAAGGTACCTCTCACTACTGATGGAGCCGGTACTAGGTCCTGCGCGGTAACAGCATACACGCGCCCTGTAGGCCCCTGATCAACCTGCTCACCTCTAGGAGCATACGACTGCTGCACTGACTGGGACGACGAAGCCCCCGGATTGGCCCTCGAGGCCTGCACAAACTGAGCTGGCTGAAATCCCTGTGTCTGCCTAGAATCAGACGCTCCTGAAGTGGCACTCAACTGTGGGCAGAACCTCTTCAGGTGCCTAGGCTGTCCACACTGATAACAAGACAAGGGCTGCCCCCTGCCCAAACTCTGACTCTGTGGTCTAGCTGAAGAAGATGCAGCTCTCTGACCTCCGCCCTTCAGCGGGCAAACCGAAGCCTTGTGACCCAAATGGCCACACTTGTAACAAGTGAACTCTCCCTGATTGCCTCTCCCCGAGCCTGCACTCGGCACTGGAAAGGTCGATCTAGAAACTCCACCCTGAGACTGCTGAGGGTTATAACCCCTCTGTCTCCTGCCATCACCCTGGCCCTCTTGGCCCCTCTTGGAGCCTCTATGTTTCTCCTCATCCTCCTCTTGCATCATAAGCTCCATGTGAGCTGCAGCATCTACCAAATGTCTATACTCCCGAATATAAGAACCACCAACCCTCAACTTGAGGCCACGCCTCAACTTCCACTCAAACTCGTAGCAACGGCGTTCCTCTGTCGCCACAAGTTCAGGTGCAAACCTGGACAAGCTAGTAAACGTAGCCTCAAACTCGGCCACCGTCAAACCCTCCTGTTTAAGCCGGCTAAACTGATCTCTCAGCTTTTCCCTAACAACTGCAGATAAGAATCTCTCCTGGAAAGCATTTACAAACGCCTCCCATGTACCACCCACACGGACCTTCTCGTATTTCCACCATTGACCCGCATCTCTCTTCAGCTGGAAGGATGCCAAGGTCACTTTCAGTGCTCCATCCTCGATGCCAAGCATCTCGAATGTCTTGCTCATTTGTTCTAACCACTCGTCTGCCTTCAGTGGTTCCTTTGGATCCCCAACAAACTCCTCCGGGTTAGACCGGAAGAACTCCATTTTCAAGAAGGAAGGCCCTGCCTCAACTACCTGATTTCCAGCCCTGGGGATACCCAAGGCTCCCGCTATCTCTCGGGCCAAAGCACTCATCGCCTGCTGACCCGCTGGCTCGGCCACATTGGCCTGACCAACTCCCTCCTGCACTACCGGAATCTCATCCGGTATAGGCACTTCCTGTTGCCTAGGCCTACCACGCCTACCACCTCTTCCTCGTCCTGACATCTAATAAAGGAAACGAAGAACCATTAGCACATTTAAAAAAAAAAAAAAATGTGCCGAAACTAAACACTCGCGTCCTAATGCATGGACAACTGTAATTCATTCCACGTAAGCACATAAACACATAAGCACTTACGAATTTCAATTCCGGATAATGATAGTCCCGAGGCGTTACTAGAGTTCCGGTTAGAAACAGCATTGATCAAGTGCTTTTCCAACAAGACTCCCAGAAACCCAATGATCCAATCAACATCCTAGAAATTAAATCCCATACCCAAATAATCACATAAGCATGTTATCAGTTTAAACACATAGTATATGACTCCACATCTAAGTCTCTATCAAGCGAGACAAACCCATTGTGATCCTAATCACTTCCCACGTACCCAAAGTATTCGAACCCGGTATGCTCTGATACCAAGTTGTAACACCCTCAAAATAACAACATAAAACCCAACCATATAGACATGCATTGATATATAAAAGATCCACATTCTTCCATTAACAGAGTTTCATTACAAAAGTATTACATGTTAACAACAAAAGCAAATGCCCTAAGGGCTTACAGCTTTCCAAGTTAACACTTGGTTACAAAAAGTAGAGTACTAACTCATTTACACATTAAGCCCTTGGCTTGAATTTACATGTAATACATCAAAAAAAAAAAAAAGACAACAAAAAGTCTGCCCGCCCCTAGCCTCCCAAGCTATGTCCTTGGAGGTGGCATGCTACCTGTACCTGAAATGATGTTCCCATATAGGGTGAGCCATAGCCCAGTAGAAATACACTAAACCAGTTATGAATAATGACTAAAAGATTAGCAGTTGATAGGTGGCCAACACTTTACACTTTCATTCTCCATTTCCTTACAAATTCTCAATTTATAACCATGGCTCAGAACCTGGCCAACAACTCATGTGGGACAGTAACTCATGTCCAACAATTTCCCATTTCACAAAAGACAAGCATACTAGCTATATCAATACTTCCAAAGACATGCATAAGAGCAATATCACACTTCCAAAGACAAGCATATGAGCTGTGTCAGCACATCACTAGATAAGCATATGAGCTATATCTCTGGAGTCCATCCCCTATCTTCTCCCAAATAACATCCGGTTTAGAGGTCCATCCCCTATCATCCCCTAAACCGTGGAGTACATCCCCTATCTCCTCCAACACAACACACAATGCATATAAACAATTATTATACACATCAATCAATACATAAATTTAATGTATTCCTTCAACCGTCACACTCAATGACACATTTCAATGATCAGTTTTAGTTTGCCTAATCATCATGCATTGTCTACAACAATCAAGACTATCCTCCACCGATAGCCCAAAGCAGTTATTTCTATACAGAAAATAAATGCAACAAATGGATATAAAATCAACATTTCAATTCGGTGAGTGATAAGTAATTCAACTACACCCTTTAATCCCATACACTTCCAATCTCAACATTCCCACTTCAATTCCTCATTTCTTACAATTAATTATCCCAATTAATTAATCAATGTAATTAGGGCATTTTCCATAATTAACATTACAACCCTTAGGTTCCATTTTCTATCACTATTTCAACATTAATCCCATGTTTCTACACCAAACATGCCTCTAGGTTCATTATAAATAAAACCCCAACTTTTGTAAAATTACACAAAGGCCCAAAGTTTTCTCAAAATTACACAACAACTTCCAACACATCAAAATGCTAAAATTTAAAGACAAAATCCATAAAGAGGAGTAGGATATCCCTACCTCAAAGTTTGAGCTCAAATGGAGATGAAGACCCAACACCCAACTTGCTCCAAAACCAAAAATTTTCAGATTAAATCGAAGCCCAAGTCACCCTCTATCTTTTTAACAAAGGACTTAGGGTAGGAAATCACCCTAGGTAGATCAAATCTTAGAGAGAGAGGGTCTCGAATTTTAGGGTTTGAAGGATGAAAAGCTTTGAAAAAGTGAAGTTTGGGTCGGCTGCTGCTAACTGATATAAACAGGCTCGCTCGAGCGACCAGACACAAGAAACTGACCTCGCTCGAGCGAAGACACGCTCGCTCGAGCCAACAGTTCAAATCTTCTGATTTGCAACACGACGCTCGCTCGAGCCAAGAAATGCAACTTTCAGGTCTGAGCCAGACGCAATCGCTCGCTCGAGCGAAGCCACTCTGGCTCGAGCCACCAGACACAAAAACCAACTCTCGCTCGAGCGACCAAACCCTCGCTCGAGCGACCAACCAAAATTCTGGGCAGCAACACTTGGCTTCCAAACACAACCAACCTGTAACAAACCTGCCCAACACATCCTATAACTCAAATACAAAGTAGGAAAGGATGTAAACAAGACAATACTCAACTACTAACATCCACGGACACATGTCCGGATTACTGTACAATAAGGGGTAAACCCGGGATCGCTATAACACACCAGAAATTCAAATCAAACTATCAGTCAAGAAGCGTCTTTAACAGAAAATATAGCAAATTAGAATGTTTGAATCAATTCAGAAAACAAAGTTACATGAGAGAACGGTTTTGAATACCAAAGTACAATTTGCTCAATTTGTTTAACATGCATTGCACCAGATCTGGTACATATATATGTACCAATTAGTTCGGTTTTAGGAGAATTTGATCAAATGATCGAAAATCTAAAATAAATAACAAATAAATATAGTTTCTGTTTGCTAGCATGACCAATTCGAAAGTCCAAATCTTAGATTTAATTTAACATAGCAAAAAATTCAATCAAATTTTCAGCAGGTATTAAAACAGACGAAAATTTTCAGCAGGTATTAAAACGGAGCACATGCCGATCCAATTACTATACATGCAAAACCACATAAATCCATCACCGATCATGACTATTGAACCTACAGTAAAGATATATAGACAAACATTAAAAGCAGATCAGAAAGATATGTGAATCTCGGTATAAATCAAAGTTACTTAGCAATGAATGAACACAGATATATACATATAACCAATTTTTATGTACTGTTAGCTGCAAAGAGAAGAAAGTGTACATGCTTAAATTGTTGCAAAATACAAAGAATATATAGATAGAGAGAGAGAGAAGGGGAAAAAAACATGCCAGAGATTAATCGAAAGAAATACCTAAAAATGTTGATTTTGTGTTGCGAGAGATCATTTTGGACAATCCAAGGGCAATCTGAGTTATAATGAATGAAAAATATAGATTTCAAAAGAACCATAAAGAGAGAGCAAGAGATTGAGAAACAGAGAGAGAAAGCAAGATTGACAGAGACAAAGAGAGATATAGAACGAGATTGAGAGGTCGAGAGAGTTCGTAATGCCATTTCCTTGTTTAATCTCAAAAGTGAGCTGTGGAGAAGAGGTTGAAGTTGGATTCGACGGTGAAGATGACAGAATCGGGGCTGGCGTCTCGAGGTCTGAATGCGGATGATCTCTTCTGGTTTCTGATCATCAAACCCTAGTAGCTCCGGCGTTGTTGTCTGTTGCTTCTCATCACAATCTTAGAGAGAGAGAGAGAGAGAGAGAGAGAGAGAGAGAGAGCGCGACCATGGCGAGCGAAAGTGACAGAGATCTCCGTTTGTGAATTGTCGGGAAAGTCACAGTGAAAAGGATTAGGGCATAGGAATAAGAAAAATGCAAAATAAATAGTAAAAGAAAAAATTATGAACCTGTGCTTGCAAATATTATTTTTTGCGACGGTGAAATAGTCCGTCGCAAAAAGTTTAGTCGCAAAAAACCACTTTTCTAGTAGTGAGAATTTATTAGATAATCCCAGAATATTATGTGTTGTTAATGACGTGGTGCTTTGGATATAAGAAATCACAACTCACACTAAGTGATTCACCTATCATCTTCGAATTACCTAATAATAATGAGTTACTATGTTCCATTCATAAAATTTGACACTATATTATTAATTTAGACCACCACATAAATAACACCATATGGTACTCCAAGAGTACTAAATAAATTATATATTGTGTGAATAATGAAAAAAAAAAAAAATCAAAACTGAGGGGGGGTACGTGACCCCCATCGGCCTGCCGTGGCTCCGTCACTGACGGTAACCACGTGTTCGGATCAATTTTGTGTGAACCGTTTATCAGAGCATATGATTACCGTTATTCGATGAACTTATTTTTTTTGCAAGAATGATATTTATACAAAACTGATGTTAATATGTAATTGCTGTTATCCAATCAATTTAAATTTTTACAAAAATAATATACTCACCAAATTCTAAAATATGAATAATTAAAATTATCAGAAACAATTCAAAAATAAGTCTATCAATGATAAACTGAAGAGAAGTACAATCCTTTTACGTAATTAATTTTATGATTAGTTAGGTACACGTGAATTTATTTGTAAACCCATTATTGGTACAATTGATGAATTGTACAGATCTGAATTATATAGATTATTACAGGTGCTGCAAAAAGGGTGACATCTGAGATTTTTTTGGATCTAATTGTTGGAGATGTTGAGTCCGAATCCTCTCCAGCTAGTGTCTCTAGACTTTCCTCCGGGTGACGGGCCCAGATTGGGCCACGTCACCCCACTCAAACTACACAGCTTAGATCAACTTTCAAAAAAAAAAAAAAAAAAAAAATTCAAAAACAAAGAGAAATTACCTCTCTCTCTCTCTCTCTCCCCCCAATCTTCCATAGATGCTCTGCTTTTATCTTCTTCCTTTCTCCATCTCTCTCTTCTTAATTTTACATTTGATACGTACATACACACACACACACAAATATATATATACCACATTCTTCCTTTTTCCAAACCCTTCGGCGACCCTCATGCACCACCGCGACCGCTAGCACCCGCCGGACCCCTCTCCCCCACCCTCACGCCCACCCCCACCCCCACCCCCATCCCCACCCCTACCAACTTCAGCTGATCCAACATCGCCCTCCCTCATTCTTCTTCAAGATCTGAAATTTTTAGATATATTTTTTCAGAGCAAAACCCATGTACAAATAAATAACTCTCCAAAAACAATATAAAGAAAGAAAAGAAAAAATCAAAGAAAAGAAAGAAATTGAAGCAACTAGAATTAGAGTGTTGAATTTGGATGATTTATGTGGCTTGAATTTTAGAGAGAGAAAGTGGGTTTGCTTCAGATTTTGATGATTTTAACATTTGTGGCATGATGATCTGTTGGTGTTCTTCTAAATCTCTGAAGCTTTGGTGGTAAATTTGCAGATTCCATCAATGGCAATGGGCTCCCAAAGGTGGAACAAAATTTGCAGATATGGAAATTATGGGTTGGGTTTTTTTAACCAAATCTCAAAATTTGTAAAATCTGACTCTCTCTCCGATTTGAGACACTACATTAAATTAAGAGTTGGGTTTTTTAAGAGTTTGAAGCAGAGAAAGAAAGAAGAAGAACAAACTCAACTCTGTTTTTTATTTTATTTGATTTTTTTAAGCTGATCGGAGCCGTATATTTTGAGTGGGGTAACGTGGCCCAATCTGGGTCGTCACCCGGAGTAAAGTCTAGAGACACTGGCTGGAGAGGATCCAGACTTAGAGATGTTCCAGAACTAGTGGTGGAGATTTGCGGATTTATCTTGGGTGTGCATGTGTATGATGTACAATCTATATATAATTTTTTTAAAATTTTTTTTTCTACAATTCACATAAATTATCTAATAAAAATATGTAAAGTAATACAATTTTGTATAAATAAATTTATAAAAAAAAATTAAATTACAAAATTATGTAATTTCTCATGAATTTATGTAAATAATTTCACAAAAATATGTAATTTAACACAAATTCTCATAAGTTATCGAATAAAATTTTAAAAATCACCAAATTTCATAAATTTTCATGAACTAATGTAAGTGATTTCACAAAAACGTACAAGTTAACATAAATTTTCAATAACGCTGTGTTTGGTTGGGAGATTTGGGGAGGGATTTGGAAAAGAAAAGGAAAAATGTGTGTGAAACTAGGTGTAATATAGGCATGCTTTATTCATATTTCACCTACCTTTTCCATTTCCCTTTCCAAATCCCTTTTCAAATCTTCCAACCAAACACAACATAAGTGAACTCATAAAAGTCTTGAAAATCACTCAAGTTTTTATGAACTCGTGTAAGTGATCTCATAAAAACTCATAACTAACACAAATTAGCGTAAGTTATCTAAAAAAAAAATTAAAAATACAAAATTACATAAATTTTCACGAATTTACTTTAATAATCTCACAAAAATACGTAAATTAACACTAATTCTCTGTATGTGAACTCATAAAAGGGGTTGCACAACCAAACACTACCCTTTAGTCATATATATGATTAGAATTGTGCAAAATATCATCTAATCCGCTAATAATTAATGGTATACTTTATCAACTTTATAAATTTACAAATATTTTAGAAATACAGTTAAGGCCTCTTTTGAAAAATGATTTATAAGTTAACTTATTAACTTTTTAACTTATTTAAATTACATTATCTTTTTACTTTTTACGCATTCTCTTAAAAAATAAAAAATAAAACAGTTAACTTATTTGACCCTTCTCTTATCACAACTTTCTCTCTCATCCAATTACACAGCTTCTAATTTCATTATTCATCAATAAAACATCACATTGAAGCGCCACTCTCTCTCTTTATCGAGAGTCTCTCTCTCTACTTTTCTAGGTTTTGTCTGGAGCGTCGTCTGAAGAGGGATAGGGGGCCTCCGTCCTCTACCACCTCTCATCTTTCTTCCTCCCCTTGTTTTTCCTCTTCTGCTTGTTGTAAATAAGTTTTGGGAGCTATGTTGTTCCACTTCTCTCCCTCCATGAGATGTTTTTTTTTCCCCTCTTGGTGGAAGTTTTTGCTGGTTTTCCTCTCTCTTTTGTCCATCGACGCCAGATCTGCCGTGTTTCACCTTCGCTGAATCACGCCGAAGCCACTTTCTATATTGTGCCACTAGATCTGCTCAGATCTGACTCGCCTTCACAGATCTGGCCGCTTAGGACCTGAGGTTTCGTTTTTCTTCTTGTTTTGCTTTGATTATTTGGTTTTTGGTTGTGTTCTTGGAGTCCTTTGGCGCTTGATTGTAACCTACATACTCTGTGGTTGTTATCTATAATGCATCTCAGACATGCTCTAACGCCAAACTTTTATGATCGGCTCTACTTTGCAGTATGAGCATGAGCACAATTGTGCGTCTGGATATGTTTATAGTTTTTGCCTTTGCGTTTCTTGTAATATTTCTACTTTGTTTGGTGTATGCTTTTTAGCGGTTGGACTCTGTAAGTGCCATTTGGCTATTTCCTCAATGGAATTCTCTTATGATCAAAAAAATAAAATAAAAATAACTTCATCATTTATCACGAGAAATTACTATTCATTGTTTGGCAAATTTAAGTGGTATCCCAACCTAAATATTATGGAAAAACAAAATGTTATATGTCTCAAATTTTTTACTAAATAAATAACCAAATGTCTCATATGGGTGTGGGTCTACAAGACATTTGGTCATTTATTTGGCAGAAAATTTAATATCCCTACCATTACCCAAATAGTATTGGTTGAAATAATAGATCCTATTACTTATTTATCTCCTTTAGAAAGATAACTAGACACTAATCTAAGGCTATGTTTGGCATAGACTTTTCTTTTCTTTTTTTTGTATATTTTAGTCACAAAAAGATAAAATAGACTAAAAAATTAATAAAACAAAATATCACATTTAAACCATAATCATTTAGAGTGCTACTATTAGCACCTACCTTTCTTCTTTGAACCCCTCATTTCTTTTATTTTTTTTAATTCCAATTTTGTCCAAACATAAAATTACATTTTTACCCTTATCCCTAACATTCAAACCCGAATTTTCCAAACCCTACCCCACCAACCTTTTCACCACCATCTCCATCGGTGATCACTACTGCCATTGCCGCCGGCGACCTCTCCTCCCGTCTCTTCATGGTCTACACCCTCCTTCACACAAATTAGGAGAAGCAAAAAAGGCATTATATCATTCTAAACTTGCTGGTGCTGAATCTGAACCTAATGTCATTACTAAAGCTAAAAATCTCTAGGTTTATCTAAGTAAGTGTACAGAAGCAAATAAACAACGAGATTGGAACACACTGCTTAAAGAAACTGGGCTTGCCATATCAGCGGGAAATCCCGTGACTCCGATGATAACCCATCTGGGTCCTCTGTCAAACGCATGGGCGCAACAGCCAATGACGACGGTGAACTGCTCGTCAAACTGAAACCTTGAAGAATGAGAAGCTAGATCTCAGGACAAAGAAGAAGAAGAAGAAGAAGAAGAAGAAGAAGAAGAAGAAGGAGAAGAAGAAGACAGAGACAAGATATGGAAAAAAAAAAGAAAAGGAAGGGGGTCTGTAGACACCCCATTTTTGACCGACCTTAAAACTCAGACGTCACTGATTAAGCACTTGGTGATGGTGCATATTGTGCTCGTTCTGAAGTTGCAGAGTCTCGGTTGCGAGCCTTGCCTCCGGACTTCGGGTCTCTTTTGTGCTTTGCCTCGGTTTGTGAACCAGGTCCTGTTTTCTCCATTTTCTTTTCCCGAAGGGAGGGAGAGGTCTCATAGACCATCTCTCAGTGGCTGTAGGCTACGTTTCGTGGTCGTAGGCCATTTTTCCCGTTTGGAGACCAGTTACCGATTTTCGGAGCCGTCGGCCGTGTGCCTCGGTTCGGGACCGCTTAACTACCTCCGTTTGCTCTGGTTTTTGGCACACCTTGTTTCCTCTCCCTAGAGGGACACTGTGGCCCGAGAGACCATCTTTGTGGTCATACGCCACCTTCGGTGCCTAACAGCCTATTTTCGGGGCCCCGGTTCGCACGTTTTGGCCCCCGAACCCTCGTTTTGCATCGGTTAGGGTTCATTTTTGGCATGGACCCTATTTTCATTGTTTGGAAGGTGGCAGTATAGTGGGAGACCAAAAATTATTTTGAAAACCATTTTCTCTCTCCTCCAGCTGGTTTTCTTGGCAGAAAGCTGGTTTTTCCCACTTTTGGATCACAATTTCTGGTCTCCCATACCACCATTGCGTTGTACTCACCTAAGAGGCCACCAATATGGGTAGGCCGACCAACTTTTCTTCCTGACCCTTTTGAACCTTGCTAGAAAGCTGGTTTTCCCCTCTCCTAGGTCAGTTTTCTGGTTTTTCACCATACAGTTGTATTCTACTCATCTAGGAGGCCACATTTCTAGGGTGGCCGACCAGCATTTTAGCTTGACCCTTTTGAACCCTGGTCGGCCGACCAGGGCATGTGGTCGGCCGACCACTTGAACTGGTCGGCCACCTTCCTGCTTTTTGGCCCTCTCAAGTGCAACACAGCTGTGCCAGCTGTGAAGCACTTGACCCTTCCTCTGAGATTTTAACCCTTTTTTTGGTCCTTTTTGGTTGGTTTTGACCCTTTGGCTTAGCTTCTTAGAGAAGCTTGACTGTTTTGTCAAGCTTCTTGAGGAAGTTTGACCCTTTTGGTCTAGCTTCCTCAAGAAGCTTGACCCTTTTGGTTAAGCTTCTTTGAGAAGCTTTGACCCTCTCTTGAGGCTTCTCCAAGAAGCTTTATCTCTCTCCCTCTATAAAACCAACACTCCTCCTCCATTTGCAAGGGTTAGAAAAACCAACCAAGAGACTTTACATACAACTCTCCATATCTCTCTCATCCAAGCTCAAATACCCCATTGTTCTTGGCCATTACACCACACCTCATAGCCTATCACCTCCACCATCCATTCTAGCACCTTGGAGCTGTTTTTTAGAGGTTGAAGACTCACCTTCTTGGTCCATAACTTGCTGCATCGCTATGCTACAAGGGTAAGTCCTCATTTCTCCCTTTTTTGCATTATTTTGCTTCATAACTTAGCCCTATTTGAAAGCATTTATGGGTTTTGTTATAAACTGAAAAGTGTCTTATTTTAAGCTCCTCTTGAAGTTTGATTAAGGATACTTTTCTGTTTGAGGTCTTCTACCTCCTTGTATGCTCTATCCCTCTTTGTAGGCTTATTTTGCTTCCTATCTTAGCCTTACTGGTGAGCATTTTCGAGATTTGTTATAAAATGAAAAGAGTTTTATTTTAAGCCCTTGTTGATGTTTGATTAAGGGCATTTTTCTATTTGAGGTCATCTACTTTCTTGTATGCTTGATTGCCTCTTGTTTTGAGCCTTGCATCTAGGCCTTTGTTGCATGATTTGTTTGGCCTTCTAGCCACTGACTGTTTTGAGAGCCAAAATCAGAGGGGGGTGACCCCCCTCTCTCCTTGTCTTGTTTGTTGGCCCTTTTGGCCTTCCAAGGGGGCTCCATCTTGCATGCTTTGAAGTCTTGTTTCAGGCCCTATAATATGAGTTTTAAGGTCTTCCTTGGTTCTTTCCAGAGCCCATTTTTCCATATTTTGTGTCTATCATGCATGTGTGGAGTAACCCTCCTCAAGGCCTTTCAAGGGGACCTTTCATTGCATACTTCCTTGAGCCATTTCAAGACCTTTTTGGTGAGTTTTGGGGCTGTCATAACTGATTTCCAGAGTTGGTTTTGCCATTTGGTGTGTCCATCATGTATGTGTTGAGTAATCCATCTCATAGCCCTCCAAAGGAGCCCATCATTTTTGCATGCATTGGATGCATTTCAGTGGTTATTTGGACATATTTTAGCATACCATGTTCCTATTTTTGGCTGGTTTGGTGACCTCTCTTGTGCTTCATATACATGCCATGTAAACCATGCTTACTAGCCTATGTTGCATGTTGTTTTAGCCCTTCATGTTAGCACTTTTTGGCCATGATTAGAACTGATTTGGTGCATGTTTAGGACTGCCTTGGCTCTGCTTTCATGCCTCATGATCAAATAATGCTTGCTTTGCATACTTGTGGTTCAATGCATTTGCCTAATTTTGGGTTTCGGGGCCTATTTCATGCATTGGGTGACATGTTTCCATGATTCGGGACCATTGAGCATCTTATTTTAGAGCTGGAAATTGCATGTTTGTATGCCATCTTTCATCCCTTGCCATGCTTTGGTAGAGTGGCATTCGATGCCTTAGGATCGGTTCCTCGCATCGTGTATGTTTGCATGTGTTTCGGTTGTTTCATTTCCATCATACGGCCACTGATGTGAGTGTGGCTGAGGTCCACTCATATTGGTGTAAGTCCATCGTGCATTGCGTATGCCATTTTAGTCCATAGCATTGCGTATGCTAGGTTACATGTTAGTCGCATTGTGTATGCCATCTCATTTGCATTGTGTTTGGGATAGGAGTTAGCCCAAGCACGGGAAACGAGGGACTTTTCGTACTCCAAGTGACGAAACGTGTCTCAATTCCCCGTCGCCGACACTCCGGATTAACCATGATGGAGTCTAGGCCTTGTTGTGTTTTCATGTGCATTCATTTCATATTGAGTCGTGCAAATCGACTCCTCGGCCATCATGCATCGAGATGCGTGATTGGTGGCACGAGGATCGAGGACTACACTCCCTGAAGAGTAGTCATGCATACATATGTGAAAATACTTTGCCATGCCCCTTTCTTGCTCTCTGTTGCAGCAAACCAGAAATCAGCAACTTTCTAAAGCCTTGCACCGTATTACGGGATTAATTGCAAACAGAGGCAAATCGGGGCATCGCAAGGAATTTCCAGACGAAGGCGACCTGAACATGCATCATTCACCATTCGGAACAGAGCTGAGGCAGTCCATAGCTTGCATGCTAATTTATCCGTTTTCCTAGTTAACTTGTTAATTAATTAGGATTTTGTACTTGTTCGGACTGTAATTATTTGTTCGGACTGTAGTTATTTATTCAGATTGTATTATTTATTCGGACCCTCCGAGCGAGGGCACAACTGTAATAAGTGTGTGTGTGTGATGCATGTCTTCCAACCCCACGTCTTTTTTCCCTTTTATTTACCAGCTTATGATGGTTAGATTAGGGCATGTTTCAATTACCATACTTATGATAACATGTTTGCATCATTCATCTATCTTGCATGAATTGGGCTCGGCGCATCATACTAATTGCATTTGTATTTCAATTTCAAGTTGAATACATGTTAGCTGTAGCATCATCATATGCCATCTTAGAATAGCCGAGCCTATCTTAGTTGCATTCCTGTATGTGTTGCATTAGGCATTTCTGTATAGTTAGGATCATGCATGGATTTCTAACATAGCTTCTTTTTTGGCTTGGAGTACTCGGTAAGTGTTTATGCTTTAGCATCCTTGCATACGTGTGAGTGACTGCCATGATAGCATGCTTAACATGAGGCTAATTGCTTATGTGATATACTTGCCTGAATGCCTGTGGGTGAAGGTTGGATTATCTGAATTGGAATAATGCATTGACTGTGAGTTTAAGCCCACTAGATAGTGGCAAAACCATATTTTCTAAGCCCACCCGAGGGTGGCAAATCCACGTCTTAGCCTACTTGCGGGTAGCACCATCAAACCATTTTTCAAAATAAACAAACATGAAATGTTTTGTTCCAATTCAGGCGACCCAGTCTATACTTGTATGCTGTGCGCATCACATAGTAAATCTAGGCTAATAACCGGAATAAGAACGCATAATGTTTTCAAAACTTGATATCATGGTTAGTAGAGGCCGATCTTTGATCGGGCGAGCGGGGGTGCTCACGAAGTGACCTTCCCCAATCGTACCCAAGTTCCCGAGCTGAGGCAACTTTGGTGATGACGAACATGTGGCCTTAGGCAACGAGTCAGGGTTTCCTAAATTTCCCCAAAACAAATATTTAGGTGGCGACTCTATATCTAGCAAAGTAGTCCATGTTTGGCACTTCTTTAAAAAAAAATCTGTTTTCAAAAACGATTTGCCGGATTTGGACTCTTTGATGATTCATCAGTCTTGCATTGCACTCTGCGAGATTAGATACAGAACCATGACACAAATTGAGTCCGAACTGTAGTGAGGCCCAAGGGTGCGTCTACAGTTTCTGGCGACTCTTTTAGGGATCTAGAGAACTTGACTCGAACTCATGATATCTTGTTTTGATTACACTTATGTGTCTCTTTGCATTGCATTTGCATTGGTGCGCCTAGGACACCGTGTTTGCCGTATGCTATTCCTGAACGGTTTGCCGGAGGCTCGCTTTGAGAAGCGTGCCATAAGGCTAACCGGTTGCGGGCTCTGCCATGACAGGAACACAAACCCCGGTTTTACCGGGGCACCCTTTTGACCATTCGACCTAGTGCATATCGAAATCTGTAGTGACCATTCCAAACTAGGACAGGTTGCTTACCCGATCATAGGTTGTTTGAAACCGTTGCGTGCATAGTGAAACCCTAGCTCCTGACAAAATAGGACAGGGAAACCCTAACCCAACATAGGGGTGTTTTGGCTCTCACTTATCTGTTATGTGCTTTTAAAGTGCGTCTCTATAGGAATGCATGTATCAGTTTGCGAGTTTGGGCATCAGGCCTGCGGGCACCAGTTCAGTGTTTGAGAATCAGTTATCTGCGGGTATCAGATTCAGTTTTCGGGGACAGTGATTTGGGAATAATGACCAGTGTTTGAGAACAGTATTTTCAGCTTATCGACCGTGTGTTATGATGCCCAACTATGTGTTGTGTGTTTATTCTAAGCCGTTATGCTGTCCGTTTGTCGGGTTATTTATTTCCTTATTGCTTTATTTATCTTTTTGCTAGGGCAGTTTTAGCACAATTGCTTCAGACCAAGCAGATATTCTCCAAGCACCCTGGACAAGAGGTCGCCGACTCAATCGATCTGAGGATCTGGTTGACGGACAGCCAGTGTTTCATTCTCTACCCCCGGTTATCAGACGGAGGCCGAGAAAGCGCAGTGTGTCTGAGCAGAGATTACCAGAGCAGTGGTCTACCCTAGCAGTGAATAGTCAGACCGAGGTCTCAGTTTCTGCCATGGAGATAAACATACCAGTCAGCCAGCAGGATCAGCAGAACATGGCCGGAATGGAAGAAATGATGCACCAGCTCCAAGATAGTATGAAGCAAATGTAGGAGGACATTGTCCGCCAAGCGGAGTTCTCTAAACAGCAGGCCACAATCATGGCCCAGCAGGCCGAGCTCATCACTAGACTGCAACAGCAGAACGGAGCATCTGCTTCACATCAAGCTCCTCCCCCACCAGGGGTCCCGCTACCTGAGCAGACACCAATTGTCCAGAATATCCTGCCGAATGCCCAGAACATCTTGCCAAATGTCCAGACCATCCAGGAGGACAGAGACATTCCAACGGGGCCAGCTCCGTCCCCGCTTCTACCTCAATTATCTAAGGCACATACGCCTATCAACCACCCGGACTCTCCCTTCGAGTTCGAAGTAGACCCTACAGCACTGAAATTGAGCCAGCTCGAGAAGTTGTTCAAGAAATCCCAAGGGGTAAAGGCTATCCCAGATATCGAGGACGGATATACCGACATGGCTGTAACGCTACCAGATAGGTTCAAAATGCCGCAAATCGATCGCTTCGACGGACCTGGGGATCCCATGGTGCATCTCCGGTTATTCTCAGATATACTACGGCCAATGGGCCTCACCCGACCGCAGAAGCTTTCATTATTCGGCCGGACCCTATCGGGTGTGGCCGCTATCTGGTATGCGAAATTAGAGGATGATGTCAAGCGAAGTTGGGATGAAATGGCCGAGGCCTTTGTTGCGCAATACTCTTACAATACCCAAATCGAGATTATAACCTGTGATCTTGAAACAACAAGGCAGGAACCTAAGGAGAGCTTCTCGGATTTCGTAACTTGGTGGAGGGCGAAGGCTTCAATGATGACCCTAAGGCCTACTGACAAAGATCAAATCCGGATGATTGTGCGCAATCTCCAGCCGAAACTGATGCAAAAAATGATCATGCTCCCCTTCCCTACCTTTTTTGATCTGCATGAGATGGGAGTACAGATCGAAGATGCAATGAAACACGGTCTGATTGACCAAGCTAAAGAGCAGCCCTGAAGGACTTTCAACCGCAACAACAACGCAGGCCTGAGCAGCGCTGCAACTGCAAGAGCTTCGGAAGTAAGCATGGTCACCACCATCCCCTCTCCAAGACCCATGGTAGCCACACCTTTCTCCGGCGCGTCCGGAAGCAATACACAAACAACCAAATACCAACCCCGAGGCCAAAGAACCTTCACCTCATTGTATATGCCCTTGTCCAAGGCTCTAGGGGTATTAATCAAGAAAGGACATCTAAAGCCCCTGGAGCCGAGGCCATTACCGAATCCACTTCCTCCCTCTCATAACCCAGCCAAATACTGCGCATATCACCAACAACATGGTCACGACATCGACCAATGTTATTGATTGCATCACGAGATTTAAGATCTCGTTGACAAACAGGTGATTTTGCCGCCAGAAAAACCCAATGTCACAACAAACCCTCTCCCACCGCACAACCAAGCTCCACCTCCCAAAAAAGTCAACTTTATCTAGACTGGGGTCATGTCTTATGATCCTAGCATATATATCACCCCATCCCACCTACCCAAGCCGGAGGTGCTCCTTCCTGACTGCACTGACTTTTTATGCATGTTGGACATCTCCAGAACCCAACCCGAGCCAATGGTGGTGACTGTCGAGGATAGAATAGGGGAAATTACAGAGGAGAATAGGGTTGTTGAGTCAGAATCCGAGGAATTTGGGAGTTTTGCTGGGAAGGTATACAGTCCGAGTGACTACATTCTATCAGTAGGCCAGGTTGGGCCAAACGTGGAATTGACGGCAGGGGCAGAGCTGTGTGTGATCCAGGGAGATGAATTTGAGCAGGGAACAGATGATTTGGCGGCTGTGGAAAAGGACTTAGCCAACCTCCAGTTTTTCAATGAACAGGATCCAGGGGACGCGGTAGTCAATTGGTTTGATTATAAGGAATCAGCAGAGGCTACCGGGTGGCTTAATGACTACCAGACGTCGTCGAAGAATCTCAGTTGGAATAGGGCCCGACAGGGGCAAGAATATCAATTGTGGTCGGAAGGGCCGGAAGTCAAAATGTATTGCCGGAGAGCGCCGGTACTAAGAATTTCGCTCAAAATCTGGGCATTGTGAATGCAGAGAAAGTTGTACAACAAACTGCACTGACACAGTCGAAACAAGAAAAGTTTGGGGATTCTGAGAGAATCAGGAAAGCTAAGGCCCCCGTGGAGAATGAAATTGCTGTGCACCCAAAGACAGACAATGTTGCGAGCATGTGGATGGAAAGTACTACGAGTACAATCATACCGGAGCCGGACAGGTGCCTGTCGGTTGCCGACAGAATGTGGTGGGAGGACGATGACTTATGTCTTGCCCACACGAATGAGGATTTGGGGAGCAATCAACCCGACGATACCTGGTATATCGGTGAAGTCGACCATATGACTAGGAGAGGACGGTATTTCAAGCCTCCACATCTAGATCAACCAGAGGCGTCTGGGAAAGATAAAGAGGCAGAGAAGCAAAAAGAGAAGCAGATCGAAGAAGAGGCTGTACTGAAGCAGTTAAAGAAGATACAGGCAGACATCTCCATCTGGGGACTGCTTATGGCATCACGAGTACATCGACAAGCTGTCTTATCGGCCATGGATAGGGCCAAGCTCTCAATAGACACCACGCCCGAACAACTGGTGGGCTTAGTTTTCCCGGGAGGAGCTACCCCGATGCTGACTTTCTCCGACAAAGAATTGCCACCTGAGGGTGCGAACCATAACAAGCCACTCTACATCTCCGTAGAGTGTAGAAACAAATGGATACCCATGGTGTTGGTCGACATAGGGTCCGCCATCAATGTGTGCCCGGCGAGAACTGCATATGCAATCAGTTTAAAGACCGCGGACTTTGTGCCGACAGCCCAGGTAATTCGGGCATATGACAACACGAGCCGAGAAGTGATGGGGACAGTAAAAATTCAAACCAAGGTTGGGCCGGGACAACATGAAATAGACTTTCACGTCTTAGAAGTTCCTACAACCTTCAATCTGCTCTTGGGGCGGCCGTGGTTGCACCAAGTGAAGGCAGTTTCGTCCACCTTGCATCAGATGGTGAAATACCCCCATGGGAAGGGAGTAGCCATTGTTTTCGGGAATTCATCGATCCATCCACTGCCAGAAGTTTCTACGCTAGTTCTAGAAATTGAGCACGGTATGAAGGATGTGTTCTTATCTGGTTTTACTTTGGCTGAGGCCCGGGTCGTGCAGAATATCTTAGTTGTTAATGAGGGAGTGTATGCCAGTGCTCAATCAGTATACCTCATGAACAAGCTTCAACACATCCCCAGGATGGGATTGGGAAAGAGCGGCTGGAAGGGCGTTGCAGCGTTAGCGGAAGTGCCACACAACCCACGTACCTTTGGCTTGGGTTATCTGCCCACCAAAGAGGATTGGGTGAGGAAGGTAAGGAGATGGCTGGGAGAGCCAGAGCGAAGCAGGCGGGAAAGCCTTTTGAGCTAATGCATAGACCCATTCAGGGTACCCTAAACGGACGCTTCGTCCTGGAGGGGGAGGACTTTCTATTTTGTGGCTTCCCAGAGCCGTGGCTGAACGCGGAGAGGAAGCGTGTGCCAGGTTTTGAGATTTTCTTTGACCTGCAGTTATCCAGGGATGATGTTGCCGAAGAGCACACAGACCCATTGGCTGAGGCTGAGCAGAGTAAGAAAGTGGAGTCTAAGGACACCGAAAGTGAAATGGGGGTAGCACTGGCGTGTCTACTTTCAGATCCTCTGATCGAACAGAAGTGCTTGGGGGATAACTTCTCGGTACGCGTGATCGGGAATGGAATGGCTGCGGGCCTACCAGCAAACATTTTGGATGCATCTATCGCACCCTCTCTTATTTGGCAGTATGAAGAGGGATTTTTGTCAAGCAGCACCGGGTCAGGTAGTGAGCCGGAGTCTGATTCCACCGAGTCTGTGGAGTCGGAATCAGATTCCAACTCGACTGAGTCTGAGTCTGGTATTCCTAGGGATGATAACCCGGATGCCACAGTCCTGTCCAAGTCGTCTTTTTCTTTCTCTTTTGAGTCTGTTGTAATTGAAGAATCGGACGATTTGGATGTACTTAATGAGAATGTTGTGGCTGTGGTTTCCGAGTATTTTTCTGTGCCTTTGATTTATTGCTTGAATCAGGACTTTCAAAATTTTGATAAAAACGACGAGGAAGAAATTCCTCCGGTTTTGCAACGATTAATTGATCAAGAACAGGAAAGATTTGTTAAACCTTTAGTTGACGAAATCACTACAGTGAATATTGGTACTGAGGAGGACCCGCGGCTGGTCCAGATCGGGTCCATGTTGTCTTCGGAGGAACGCGAGCGCTTAGTCGCTTTATTAAAAGATTTCAAAGATGTTTTTGAGTGGTCCTACGAAGACATGCCTGGAATCGATCCTGAGATTGTACAGCACCGGATCCCTCTTGACCCCGAGGCCAGACTTGTTAAACAGAAACTCAGGAGGATCCGCCCGGACTGGGCTCTCAAGATTAAGGAAGAGGTCACCAAGCAAATTGACGCAGGGTTCCTGCTAGTATCCGAATACCCGACTTGGTTGGCCAACGTAGTTCCGGTGCCGAAGAATGATGGCAGGATCCGAGTATGCATGGATTTTAGGGATTTGAACAGAGCTAGTCCGAAGGACGACTTTCCCTTGCCGCATATCGATGAGTTGGTGGACTTCACAGTGGGGCATGCTTTGCTTTCGTTCATGGATGGCTTCTCGGGCTACAATCAGATAGTGATGGCACCTGAAGACCGGGAAAAGACTACTTTCACCACCCTGTGGGGGACATACTGCTATAGAGTGATGCCATTTGGGTTGAAGAATGCTGGATCTACATATCAACGGGCCACGACCACAATATTACACGACATGATCCACAAAGAGGTTAAGGTGTACGTGGACAACATGATTGTCAAGTCCAAAGAAAGAGAGGGCCACTACACCGCCTTGCAAAAGTTCTTTCAAAGGATCAGAGAATTTTGGTTGTGGCTGAACCCTCAAAAGTGTACATTTGGTGTTACAGCGGGAAAAATGATGGGGTTTCTGATTACACAGAGAGGTATCGAAGTCGACCCTTCCAAAATCAAGGCCATCTTAGAAATGCCACCACCAAGGATTGAAAAGGAGGTGCGAGGCTTTCTGGGTAAAGTGCAATTCATAAGACGGTTTATCTCAAAATTAACCTTGACTTGTGAGCCACTTTTTGGCCTCCTGAAGAAAGGAAAGAAATTCCAGTGGGACGACCGATGCTAAGCTACTTTTGAACAGATCAAGGAGTACTTACAGAACCCACCCGTGTTGTCACCGCTAGAGCCGGGGAGACCGTTGATATTGTACCTTTCAGTAACTAAAACTACAATGGGCTGCATGCTCGCGCAAGAATCAGAGGACAAAGTGGAGAGAGCCATCTACTATCTGAGCAAGAAGATGCTAGAGTATGAGACTCGCTACACACCGCTGGAGAAGGCTTGCTTAGCCTTGGTATGGGCTACCAGGAAGCTGCGGCACTACCTGTTAGCTCACTCCGTAATGTTGGTTTCACGACTCGATCCCATCAAATATTTGTAATAACCCTCACCACTGATTACCGATAAGTTACTGACTACTGTTAAACTGAGACTGATTATGACTGATAATTGAATTGATTGAAATACTGAACTGACTAACTGAGATCCGAGACTGATTGATTGACTGTAACTGTTTAAATGCATAATCTATCTGTCTGACTGCCAAATTATCTGTTCTCGTCTTATGCATTAAACTGCAAATTGAAGGCCTTATCGGCGGTCAAATCTAGAATTGATTGATGTTCTGTGTTCCTTATAATTAACGTGATTTTATGGCATGTTTGTCAGAAAATTGATTTGGTATGATTAAATTAGATCAAATGATGTAAATTACAAGAGTTGGCCTTATTTACCGTTTTGCCACCTAGTGGCCCTTTTCATATAAAACATATTGAGCCTTATTACATCCAAAACAAAACATTTGCTCAGCCATTTCTTACTCCCAACCGACCAAGAGAGAGAGGAAGTGAGAGAATTGAGTTCCTTCTTGAGTTTTGCTTGGAGAATTAAAGAAATTGAAGGATAATTGTCTAATTGAGCTTCTAGTCTTGTGATTGAAGACCTAAGGTAGATCATTGACCTTCTTTATTGTGCATTTGAGTTTATTCTTGCATGATTCATGGGTCTTTAGTGATCTAAGGCATGAATTGGTTCAATGGTGTTGAGTTGAAGCTCATTCCATGCATGCATGCATGCTTGTATTGATAAGTTTGAAGTTGTTTTCATGGCAAATGTTATATACATGCTCATATTTATGTTTAAGCCCATGAATTCACCATGTTCTAAGAAGAATTGACTCATCAAAGACGTGAAATAGCTTCATATGTTGAGTTGAGTTAGAATTCATGCATGCATGTGTTTATCCTTGCATTGTGAGGTTTGATTTCATGGAAATCTTGCATGCATGTTCATATTCATGTTAAAGACCATGATTTCATCTTGTTCTTGAAGAAATGAGCTCAGTTGAGCTAACATTTGAGGCTTTGAATTGATTGAATTCATGGATATTGCATGTTCATCATGTCTATGAAATTGTTTTGAAAATGGGTTTAATCGAACTACCCTTGGGCTTTGATTTTATAAATTGAGCTTGGAATCATGTAATATTATGAGTTTACAAGAGTTTTCTAGAAATTCAGCCCAAGAGGATCGATTTTGATGCTTTGAAACTTGATTTTGATCTTGGAGTTCAAATCTGGAATTTCCAGATTTTGGTCGTCCGCTCGAGCGGGGGAAGTGCCGCTCGAGCAGGGAAATCGAGCTCCCAGCATCTCTCACTGTTTTACAGTCCGCTCGAGCTGACGATTGTACGCTCGAGCAGAGGCTTGTGTCACGCGCTCGAGCGGGGGAGTTGCCGCTCGAGCGGGGACCTTTGTTGCATGTCCGCTCGAGTGGGGAAATCCACGCTCGAGCGGGACTCTATTTTTCTAAAAATTCTGAAAACTATTTTCTGTGCACATCTTTGCATCCTCATCCCATTCTAGGCATTCTTAGGCCTAGTTTAAGACATCTTAATGAGGATATAGATGTAGAACCACACCAAGGCAATTAGGGGTTAAGTCATTATCTTTCCCAACTGTATAGCTTAGTGTGTGTTCAATCTGTTAACTGTGTAGGGTTGGCATTCCGAGGAGACGCTCTAGCTTACTGTAGCCCAGAACTCTGTGAGTAACAACTGTGTAAAGATATGTTCAACTATGAATATTGTCTGACTGTTAAACTGAACTGTTTACTGAACTGATATTGTTTAATGAATGAATGTATGTCCTATATTCTGAACTGTATTGTGGCATCCTTAGCACCTACTGTTTACTGTTACTGCTACTGTTACAGAGATCTCTATCGGTTTCCATGTTGGAACCACTACTGTTTACTGTTATGATGGCTATCATTCACTGTTTGGTCTGTTAAGACCCGGTCTTTTAAGACCTACTATTTACTGTACTGTTATGCTAATGGATGTACCACATATGACTGAATGACTGAAATACTGCACGATTGAAATACTGATTTAATGAACTATTTTCATTACTGTAAGGACATTCATTCTAAACCTCTTTACATATTATGTTATTTACTGGGCTTTAGCTCACTGCTTATATATATATATATATGTAGGTGTACAGGCACCGGACCAATGCTAGAAACGTCGGGGTAAACTCCAGTTTTGTCAAGCCAACCACTGTGCCTCACTGCGAGGTTCCGAGCCTGCCAGGCTATGGCTCAAGGGTGTTTTATTTCCCCCGTCTGTCTCTGTACCGTTTTGTGATACTGTATAAACTGTTAGCACTGTACTGTACTGTTTATTAGGGATCGGGTCCCTGTTCTGAATGATTCTAAATATTGCGCATACTGTTTTGTCACTGACTGTATAAATGTATGAAAAGTCTTTTTACATATAGACTGTCACAGCTCATTGGACATTGTTTATTTACTGTTTTGGCTTCCGCCATGCCCCCGCACTCTATTTTACTATATTACTGTTAAGCAGGCCTTCGGTAATGCCAAATTACTGGCCGGTTATGGTACTAAACCCATAGGGGCGGGTTTGGGTCGTGACAATATCTTTTCGAGAAACCGGCACTTACGGGTAGGCTAGCTCATTGGTTGCTGTTTCTCTCCGAATTCGATCTGAAATATGTGACGCGCAAGTCAATCAAGGGAAGAGCAGTAGCAGAATTCTTAGCCGATCATCCAATGGAAGGGGGTGAAGCAGTTGAGTACTTATTCCCAGATGAGGCCATTTTGCATATCGACGATGAAACTTGGACAATGTACTTTGACGGAGTGTCAAACCAGTATGGGTATGAGATAGGGGTGTTGCTGATAGCACGCGACAATTCCCGTATCCCTTTAGCCTTCAAACTCCGATTCAAATTCTCGAACAACGAAGCAGAATATGAGGCATGCATTGCCGGTCTAGAAGCAGCCCTGGAACTAGGGGCAAGACGGTTGGACGTCATCGGGGACTCGAACCTTATTGTGTCTCAAGCAAATGGAGACTGGAAAGTCAAAGAAGAAAAGATGATAATGTATCACCAGACCTTGGACCTGTTAATTTCTCAGTTTGAGAAGCTAAATTTCGCTCATCTATTAAGAGAGAACAACAGGTTCGCAGATTCATTAGCAACTCTATCTTCCATGATAGACATCCCGTTTGGAGTCCAGATGCGTCCGATCATCATTGACCAGAAGTTTATGCCAGCATATGAATCAATTGCTGCTATAGATGAGGTTCAAGACGAAAACCCCTGGTATTACGATATTTGGAATTTCTTGGAGAAGGAAGCATATCCACCAGGGGCAAATGCCAAGGATAAAAGGGCAATCAGAAGAATGGCCGCTCAGTTCATCATCTACGGAGGTAAATTGTACAAGAGAGGTCATCTGGGAATGCATAAGCTGTGCGTTGAAGCCGAAGAATCGAAGCGTCTAATGGAGGCCATCCATGGAGGAGAATGCGGTGCGCATATGAACAGAGTAATGCTAGCACCCTCAGACAAGGTTACTACTGGTCTACCATGGAGGAGGATTGTATTGGCTTTGTTCGGCGATGCCACAAATGTCAGATCCATGAAAACCGCATGAACATCCCGCCATTGAAGCTGTACAACATGACTTCGCCATGGCCATTTTCAGTTTAGGGAATCGATGTGATCGGGGCTGTCACTCCAAAGGGGTCTAATGGGCATGAGTTCATCCTGGTCGCGATAGATTATTTCACGAAGTGGGTTGAGGCCCAGTCTTATGCGGTGTTGAAGGCGTCGCACGTTGCAAAGTTTATCAGAAACAATATCATCTGTCGCTACGGGGTCCCGAACGAGATAATTTCAGATAACGGTTCCCACTTCAAGAAGGAAGTGAATGACTTGTTGGAAAAATACAACGTGGCTTTTCATAAGTCATCCACATACCGGCCACAGACCAATGGAGCGGTTGAGGCCGCCAACAAGAATATCAAACACATACTACAGAAGATGGTGAAAACCTACCGGGATTCGCCAGATAAGCTGCCGTTTGTTCTGTGAGGCTACAGGACTTCAATTAGAACTTCTACTAGGGCGACTCCGTATTCATTAGTTTATGGGATGGAGGCCGTTCTACCTATTGAAATTGAGGTTCCGTCGTTGAGAGTACTGGCTGAATGTCAGATAGCTGAAGCAGATTGGCAGCAGAGTAGATTTGAGGAGCTCATGCTCTTTGATGAAAGAAGACTGAAAGCACTGTACCATGTTCAAGGTTATCAGCGCAGAATTACCTGGGCTTTCAACAAAAAGTTAAGTCCAGGAATTTGAAAGAAGGAGATTTGGTGCTCAAGGACAACCGAGCTCCTGTTCATGACCCTAGGGGCAAGTTCAGACCCAATTGGACTGGCCCTTACATCATCAAAGCTATCTGGTCAGGCGGAGTTGTGGTTCTGATGGACCTAGATGGCCTAGAGTTCTCCCAACCGATCAACATGGACAAGTTGAAGAAATATTACCCCTGAGAGGCTCGCTAGGCTGAAAACCCGAAAGGGCGACCTAGGCAAAAGTTAGAGCATAAAAAAATTGGAAAATATAAAAACTGAGCTCGCAAGGTTAAAAACCCCCAAAGGGCGGCCTTGGCAAAAGTTAGAGCATAAAAGGAGAGTGAAAATACTCGAGTGAACCCTAGCCTGAACTACGTAAGGCTTGATTCCCATCTTTGGGATACATAGGCAACTTTACCCTGAAGTTCCGCCATAAACTTTTCCCCGATCAATTTTGTCCATTTGATCACCTCGGTCATCTTTGTCTATTCAGCATTCAAGAGCTTTGATTGTAATCTCCGGTGCAGTGCTATTCAAACTAGGGGCAACTTTCCGTTACCATGCAATGTCGCGGTACTATTCAGACTAGGGGTAACTTTCCAGTTGCTAGGATTCGGGGTTGTGCATCTCAGTGACAGATCTCAGGCGTGTCCAGTTCAGATCCATATCGAAAATGGTTTTGAAAAGTTTTAATAAAAGTTGACTTTGTTCAAATTAATCTTTTTACAACTTAGACCATTTTTGGACCAAAGCGGAAAATTTTCAATACCCACAACCTTCAATTTCATTGATTTCAATACAGAGTCTTCCTGCTCTTGCATACAAATTGAAGTTGTTTTTTATTACATTCATAAAGAAAACTTGAAAGTACTAATAAAGCAATAAATCCGGGACATAAATAAGTCAGGTGTTCCTGCGCCCCCTCCTAGAGCTGGTCGAAGTCTCTGTTGTCAAAATAGGCCCTTCCTGTGCCTCTTCATTTAGCCAATCCAAGCACTCGTCAAACAAAGTGCAACTGAAAGTGGGAGTGGGGGCCAGGAGTTCTCTCGTCCTCCATGCCGTGGCATATCGGGCAAGCTGTGCGCCTCGGACTAGGAATGCAGCAGGGTACTCTATCCCCTCTGGCGGGCAAGTCTGATCATGTCCGAACTGGCACCGGAACCAGAACGGAAAATAGAAGACACAGTGTGTCATGCCAATCAGTTGAATCCCAGGTTGACGGGTCATGTTGTAACTCATTGCCGGCAGGTTAAGCCAAGGACAGCGCCAAGCAATGCGATCTGTGGACAAACCGCACATCTAGTTGTACCACCACTCCTCATCCAGGGCATCGACCAAACGTTGTCGAAAAAAGTAGCCGCGAGCTGAGAATGATGGGCAAGACTCCACAATCTGTAACTTGTCCATCAACCACACCTGGGGAGGGATGAAAAATGAGAGATTAAAGAATAGAGAGATATACGATGAGAGAAAAGTAAGAAAAGGGTTTTGTGAGAAAAACCAAGCCTGAGGGTTGAGTGATGTGAGCAATACATATGTGAGATTGGGTGGGAAACATTACCTGCAATAGTAGTGGGCTCCCTACAAGCCTAGCCGTCTCCCAGTGATGGAAAGCATCCAAGCCCATCAATGTCTCAGCCAACGTCATGGCAATGCAGCTCTTGCCCTCCTTCAAACCTTGGGCGACCTCGATCAACCAGACACTGAATCCTCTGAAACCTGAGGCAAGCAAGAAATGAGATAGTAAGCACAGGCAAAGCGCGTGTTCCTGATAGCCCTGCCAATGATGGTCACCGCGGTCACCAGCATCAGAAAACCGGCAAACCAAGCTTGGGATGTCCAGTCCCCCGTCATGAATCAATGATCGAGCATCATGCAAAGTGAGGCTGCACATTTGTCCTAAGGCTTGGACGTGGCCGAATCGGAGTTGAGGCAAGATTTCCTCGTTGCGCTCGGACTCCATCAAAACTTGGAAATCCTCGAAAGTAGGACACATCTCTTACCCGCTAAAGCTAAAGACGTGTGTTACCGGATTCCAAAACCTTGCCGCGACATGGAGGAAAGGAAGATGCAGCGGAGTACGGCCCAGCATGAATAGTGCATTCAAGCCGAAGCCCCGGAAGTTCAACTTTTCCGAGCCATCTAGAGAAGCGATCCAAACTGTGAGATTTCGGACGAGAAATGCCTCCATTTTGATGTAAAATTGAGATGAAATGAATGAACCACGAAGCTAGGACTTTTATAGAGGATAAGGCACTGTTCGGGGGACACGTGCCAACAAACTGGTGGCTGCCAAGCTAGGTGGTTGGCCGACCACGTTTTCTGGTAGGCCAACCACCCCCTTTGGTCTCTGATGAAAAAAGCTGGTCGGCCAGCTTCCTTAGGTGGTCAGCCATGGAGGAAAGTGGGGCTTTGGCCCTGTCCTAGCTTCTAGAAGAAAGTTCCTAGCATTTCCATGCATCGGGAGTGTTGAAGGTGCGAGTTTTCCTCAGTTTCGGATGCGTTCCATCACCCAGATCATCTGAAATGCATTTTGTTTATCAAGTTGTTGTTAAGTCTTGCTTATCGAGTTGTTGTTTTGCTTATTCAGTTGTTGTTCCGTTTGTCGAGTTGTTAAATTTATCAAGTTGTTAAGTTTTGCCGAGCTGTCGAGTTTTGTATTTTGAGTTGTTACTCTTTGTTTAATCAACGTTGTTGTGTCTTGTTTATTGAGTTGTAAACTTGCTAAGGTTTTGTTGTTTCTTAATAAGTTAGGTTGTTTAGTTTGTTGTGTCGATTCACTACCTGACTTGGCAAATTTTCGATGCTTAATTTTCATTCAATTTCATTTTTGTGCAAAATGATGCGATGCGATGCTAGAAACATAAAATACAACACTTTTTCAACAAAAGCTGTTTCATTCCATCATGCTCCCTTTGTTACAACATTTTACAACAAGGGTACAAGTTTTACAGAAAATACAACTGCCTAATAATTTACAATGTGCTACAACTACTAGTAAAAAAAGGCAAATAAAGCAGGGAACAGCTGCATCAGTGCTATCAACTGCAGGAATAAGAGGCCATCTTCGTCCTCTTCTGCAGAACAGCCTCTGCACCACTAGCACCATCTGAGTCGGAGCTGTCATCCTCGGGATCCTCCTCGGCCTCATCTCCATACCGGAACCGGAACCGGAGCCACCCTCTCTGTCAGCAGATATCTCTGATTGGGGATGCGCAGGCTCCTCCTCCTCGCTAGACTCCTCCTCTATGACATGCGCTCTGTGTCTACCTTGTCTGCGAGACGACTCCCCTCTCCCAGCTCCTCGAGAAGGCCTAGATGGCCCAGCTCCTCGGGAAGGCCTAGATGGCCCGGCCTGTGGTCCAGTATGTAGCGGAGGCATCTGAAAAGAAAGAGCGCAATACATCAGCCAAAGTATGTATATCAGATGCAGATGCAAGAAAACTACATGTGGGTGCATGTAGATACAATACATGAATGTGGTGTGTGCCAGACGTGCTCTATACATACAGTTAATCAATGTAGTGAGATGTTCAAGATCAACATGTCATCAAAAGTGCAATAAATGCGAGAAAACTAAAGAGTACCGAGAAATCGAGGATGGACAGTTGCGCCTCTCTCCGCAAGACCATGCCCTCAAGTGAGGCCACCAACCCGAGCATCCCATCCATGTACTCTCTGGGTGGCTGCAGATACAAGCTCAAATCATCAATGACTAAATGAATGTCTAAATATCTGAGTGATAAATGAAAAGCAGTGGAGCATACTGGTGGTGAGTCAGGATCACTGACGTATCGGTGATCAGGCATAGGAGGCTCTATCGGAATCGGGTAGGAAGTCCCGTATCGCCATCCCATCAACTCGGTCGGCATGTCTGGCCTCCGGCATGATGATAAGTCGGAGGAATCGAGGGGACCAGTCCAGCCCCACCTCTTGATGTACCAGCCCCGCTAGTAGAACGGGCACCTGCAGCCCGGGGTCGGCTCGACGATGGCATGTCAGCAGACCTCCTCGTAGGAGTACGAACACCTGTCAATGGGGGCATCAAGTATGTGTGACGGTAGGTCGCGTACTCCCCCTTCTCCAAATGTAGCAATACATCGGTGCCCAGCATGGCACTAGCAACCTCCTGGGGAGTGAGCCTCCCGGTAGTCCGCATATTATCCGGAGGTGCTGAGGAGACATCCTGATAAGGTAGCCCATCGTCTGGCGCATAAAGCGATCCCCTAGAAACCAGGCCCTACCAGCTGGTCCCTCGAAGAGGATCCTATACCGAGAAGCGGCCCACCCTCCAGCAAACTGAAATCAGGGTGTCTCCACCCAAAGGCAACCAGGGCTGCCATGTGATCTGCGGATAACCAATGCATAAGCCGATTAGAAATCGCAAATGTGCAAGCTAAATCAAGGATGCAAACATGGAGAACTGAGAGTTCTGAATTACCTCTGTCGGCCGCACCGTGTCAAAATCCTGTCGCAGGTAAGGGAGAGTCTTCCGAGGTCTCGACCGGTACTAGCCCTCAAATACGAGCGAATAGGGGGTCATGAGAGGCACCTCCACCTCAAGCTCCGGGGCTAGTGTGAGAAAGTATGCAAAAACCCAACGCTGTTGAGAACAGGGCAATAGCCATCAGAATACAGAATGCTGAGTGCAGAATGTGAATACAGAATATATAGAGAATGCAGAATGCCGAGAGCAGAATGCAGAATACAGAATGTAAAGTGTGCCGTGTGTGCAACATACAGATAATGAAAAGCAAAAATGTAAATCAGGAGGGTAGAAAGTACCTCCCAGGCTCTCCAATAGCCGCCGACTATGTTCCCCCGTCCGCAGGAGGTCGCGCTCATGTAGCAATAAAGGGTAGCCAAGCCGGCGCCACCTCAATCATACTGGCTGACCCGCGATAGGTCCACCAAAGCACTCAGCAAGTAGAGTCCAACAGTGTTGCCCCTATCGGTGAACAGAATGGTCCCGAGGAGGAACATCAAAAACCCCCGAGTGTACTGCGCTACCTCTCCGGGAGTGTCGGGCACCCTCCCCCTAAAGTGTGTAGAAAACCAGGTATACCGGACTCTGCCTGAGGATTTGTCAACCGGCAGACGAGCTCCCAATAAATAGATCCAAGCGGCCTCCCACTCGTCCATATCCTTATCATAAGGGATCGGCCAGCCTCCCATGTCGAGGCCTGTCAGTATGGCAAAATCAAATAGGGTTATAGTCATGTCCCTGGTGGCTGAAAAATGGAAGGAGTTGGTAGTGTCCCACCATCTCTCTACAAGCGCGCCCACCAATGTCCTGCTAGCAGGATAGCGGGATATCCCTGTGTAGAAAGGTCCGAATCCCGCCTGGTCAACCCAATCACGGACAGCCTCCGGGAGCTCTGCATACCACTCCCTCGCAACAATGGAGCCATATCCTCGTGTAACACGGGAAGACACCTGCATTCATAATAAATATATGTATTCAGTTTCAGAATGAAATGAATAAGCTGCGTGCAAATGAAATGTATTGAGTTGTGTGCAAACTAAATTAGATACAATGCTGTGAGCTGTGTGCAAATGAAGTATATGAGCTGTGTGTTTAGAATAGAAGTGTAAGAGCTACGTGCAAATACAAGTGTGTGCTGTGTGTTCACCTCAAATTTGGGCTGCGTGTTCAGAAACTCAGAGTTTGGGCTTCGTGTTCAACTTTCAACAAGTGTGGGCTATGTGTTCATCTCAAAGTTCGAGCTGTGTGTTCAACGTCAAGTATTTGAGCTGTGTGTTCATCTCAAAGTTCGAGCTGTGTGTTCAACGTCAAGTATTTGAGCTGTGTGTTCAGATTTCAAAATCAGTGGGCTGCGTGTTCATCTCAAAGTTCGAGCTGTGTGTTCAACGTCAAGTGTTTGAGCTGTGTGTTCAGATTTCAAAATTAGTGGGCTGCGTGTTCATCTCAAAGTTCGAGCTGTGTGTTCAACGTCAAGTGTTTGAGCTGTGTGTTTAGATTTCAAAATCAGTGGGCTGCGTGTTCATCTCAAAGTTCGAGCCGTGTGTTCAACGTCAAGTATTTGAGCTGTGTGTTCAGATTTCAAAATCAGTGGGCTGTGTGTTCATCTCAAAGTTCGAGCTGTGTGTTCAACGTCAAGTATTTGAGCTGTGTGTTCAGATTTCAAAATCAGTGGGCTGTGTGTTCATCTCAAAGTTCGAGCTGTGTGTTCAACGTCAAGTATTCGAGCTGTGTGTTCAGATTTCAAAATCAGTGGGCTGTGTGTTCATCTCAAAGTTCAGGCCGTGTGTTCAACATCAAGTATTTGAGCTGTGTGTTCAGATTTCAAAATCAGTGGGCTGTGTGTTCATCTCAAAGTTGGAGCTGTGCGTTCAATGTCAAGTGTTTGAGCTGTGTGTTCAAATTTCAAAATCAATGGGCTGAGTGTTCATCTCAAAGTTCGAGTTGTGTGTTCAATATCAAGTGTTTGGGCTGTGTGTTCAGATTTCAGAAATAGTGTGTGCTGCGTGTTCACAATCAAATATGGGCTGCGTGTTCAGAAATTCAAAGCTTGGGCTGCGTGTTCAACTCTCAACAAGTGTGTGCTGCGTGTTCACAATCAAATATGGGCTGCGGGTTCAGATATTCAAGTGATTGTGCTGTGTGTTCAAAATGCAGAACAGAATACTGTGTTATGGACTAAGTATTCAGAACAAGCTATTTGCTAGGATGAGCCAAAGTGTGGTGTGCGAATGTGTTCAGAACGAGCAGATAAGCATGCATAGCGAAAGCATGAAATGCGCGGAAAATGCAGAATATGTTGCAGGAAATGTAAAAAGTGAAGTACATACCTCCCATGCCTGATAGGAGAGGTGGGACTCCGGCACCCGCAATAACAAATCCACAGGCGCCCGCTCGTCAAAATCAGTGAAATGATAGAAAACTGCCCACGGGAGGATATGCGTCGGAGGGTCGTACCTCTCGGGAATAAAGGGGCGAATCCTCGGCGACAAAGACATAATATCTGGATCGCCTCTGGCACCTGAAGGACCTCTGCCATGGGGGAAATGACCTGTCATTTCGAAAAATCTGCAAAAAGGAGCAAAAATGAGCAAAATGAGCCAAAATTGGAAAAAGTCAACAAAAGTCAACTCTCGGGAAATGAATACGTCAACAAAAGTCAACTCCTGAGAAAATGTTCCAAATGTTGAGACAAACTTACCTTAAGTGGTGGAAATGAGGAAAAGAGCTCCCAAAATCAAAATCTAATCGGTTCAAAGTGAAGAAAACCGAAAGATTTCGCGAAACAACTTTGCGTGGGGCATTGGAAAACGCGTATAGAGTGCAGATCTGAGAGGGAAAATGCTCTAGGAAGGGAGAGGGACCGATTTTGGACCTGATGTTGTGAAGAAAAGAGCTTTGGCCGAGTGTGTTTAAAGAAATGAGGGTGAAAGGACAAATTTGCCTCGGATTTGGGCTAGGTGGTCGGCCGACCACCTTTTTTGGTAGGCCGACCACCCCTCTTCACTAAACCTGGTCGGTGGCCTCCAATGGACTCAAAACCTGGTCGGTGGTGTTCCCAAGGTGGTCTCCAAGGTCTCTTTGAACTCCCTGCAAATTTTGGTAGTGATCGGAGTCCCCAGCACTCGAGAAAGTACAAAGAAAGTGCACTCGTCGCAAAATCCCTCCGTGGGAACTTCAACTCCAACTTTCGATGCGTGTTTCATTGTTACTCATCAAAAGCAAGGTGTATCCTTTGTGAATATGTTGTGACCCTTTCGGGAGGTAAACCGGAGGCCGCGATTGAGTCGTCCTCGTTGAAACTTGCATTTCTTTGCTCGTTGTTTTGTGTCAAATATGCATTCGAGTTTGCACCTATCCTGCATTGTCTTGCACGTCACTTGCATTCTCATGCACACCACTTACATTGTTGTGCACATTTCATTGGTATTGTCAAGCCTCCATGCTTAACTTGCGTTGTCACACACGTTTCTTCTTGCATTGCGATGCACTTCCTAATCGGAACCACGTTTGTCTGCGTTCGATATAGCGTTGGACATATGTTGCTAACTATGTTGTGCTTGTTAAGTTTCTCTCTTTTACAGGCACGATATTGTATGTACGGTTCATTTGAGGCTGGTGCGACCAGACGAGCCGTGCAGGTATTGTATCTTCTCCGTGTGAGACGTGGCGAGAATTGAATAATTCTCTGCATTCTGAAACTGCATGAAATGTAGTTGTTGCTTTGCATTCTTGCTTAAAACTGTTGCATCTATTTTGAATACTTGCTTCATTACAACTTACTGCTTTGCATGATCATGAGTTACGTCCGGCTTGGTGCATATCATTCTGCATTTTGCCCCCGCCTGCGGGCATGCCTACGAACACATCTTTGTTTATCTCGCCTGTTTGTCTAAGTCTTCGGCCTTGTCAAAAATGGGTCGTCTCTAGGCTTTGACATTCACTCCCGTCAATTACGACTTTCGAGTTCTGTCAAAGAGAGGCAACTATAGACACCCCATTTTTGACCGACCTTAAGACTCAGACGTCACCGATTGAGCGCTCGGTGATGGTGCATATTGTGCTCGTTCTGAAGTTGCAGAGTCTCGGCTGCGAGCCTTGCCTCTGGACTTCGGGGCTCTTTTGTGATGTGCCTCGGTTTGCGAACCAAGTCCTGTTTTCTCTGTTTTCTTTTCTCGAAGGGAGGGAGAGGTCTCGTAGACAATCTCTCAGTGGCCGTAGGCTACGTTTCGTGGTCGTAGGCCATTTTTCCTGTTTGGAGACCAGTTACCGGTTTTCGGAGCCGTCGGCCGTGTGCCTCGGTTCGGGACCGCTTAACTACCTCCGTTTGCTCCAATTTTTGGTACACACCTTGTTTCCTCTCCCTAGAGGGACACTGTGGCCCGAGAGACCATCTTTGTGGTCATACGCCACCTTTGGTGCCTAACAGCCTATTTTCGGGGCCCCGGGCAGCGCGTTTTGGCCCTCGAACCCTCGTTTTGCATCGGTTAAGGTTCATTTTTGGCATGGACCCTATTTTCATTGTTTGGAAGGTGGTAGTATAGTGGGAGACCAGAAATTATTTTGAAAACCATTTTCTCTCTCCTCCAGCCGATTTTCTTGGCAGAAAGCTGGTTTTTCCCATTTTTGGATCACAATTTCTGGTCTCCCATACCACCATTGTGTTGTACTCACCTGGGAGGCCACCAATATAGGTAGGCCGACCAGCTTTTCTTCCTAACCCTTTTGAACCTTGCTAGAAAGCTGGTTTTTCCCTCTCTTGGGTCACTTTTTCCGGTTTTTCACTATACAGCTGTATTCTACTCATCTGGGAGGCCAGCATTTCAGCTTGACCCTTTTGAACCCTGGTCGGCCGACCAGGGCATGTGGTCAGCCGACCACTTGAACTGGTTGGCCACCTTCCTGCTTTTTGGCCCTCTCAAGTGCAACACAGCTATGCCAGCTGTGAAGCACTTGACCCTTCCTCCGAGATTTTGACCCTCTTTTTGGTCCTTTTTGGTTGGTTTTGACCCTTTGGCTTAGCTTCTTAGAGAAGCTTGACTCTTTTGTCAAGCTTCTTGAGGAAGCTTGACCCTTTTGGTCTAGCTTCTTAGAGAAGCTTGACCCTTTTGGTTAAGCTTCTTTGAGAAGCTTTGACCCTCTCTTGAGGTTTCTTCAAGAAGCCTTATCTCTCTCCCTCTATAAAACCAACACTCCTCCTCCATTTGCAAGGGTTAGAAAAACCAGCCAAGAGACTTTACATATAACTCTCCATATCTCTCTCATCCAAGCTCAAATACCCCATTGTTCTTGGCCATTACACCACACCTCATAGCCTATCACCTCCACCATCCATTCCAGCATCTTGGAGCTGTTTTTCAAAGGTTGAAGACTCACCTTCTTGGTCCAGAACTTGCTGCATTGCTGTGCTACAAGGGTAAGTCCTCATTTTCTCCTTTTTTGCATTATTTTGCTTCATAACTTAGCCCTATTTGCAAGCATTTTTGGGTTTTGTTATAAACTTAAAAGTGTCTTATTTTGAGCTCCTCTTGAAGTTTGATTAAGGATACTTTTTTATTTGAGGTCTTCTACCTCCTTGTATGCTCTATCCCACTTTGTAGGCTTATTTTGCTTCCTATCTTAGCCTTACTTGTGAGCATTTTTGAGATTTGTTATAAACTAAAAAGAGTCTTATTTTAAGCCCCCCTTGATGTTTGATTAAGGGCATTTTTATGTTTGAGGTCATCTACTTCCTTGTATGCTTGATTGCCTCTTGTTTTGAGCCTTGCATCTAGGCCTTTGTTGCATGCTTTGTTTGGCCTTCTAGCCACTGAAATCCAGTGGATTTTCAGTGGCTATAACACTATTTTGAGATCCAAAATCAGAGGGGGGTGACCCCCCTCTCTCCTTGTCTTGTTTGTTGGCCCTTTTGGCCTTCCAAAGGGGCTCCATCTTGCATGCTTTAAAGTCTTATTTTAGGCCCTATTATATGAGTTTTCAGGTCTGCCTTGGTTCTTTCCGGAGCCCATTTTGCCATATTTTGTGTCTATCATGCATGTGTGGAGTAACCCTCCTCAAAGCCTTCAAGGGGACCTTTCATTGCATACTTCCTTGAGCCATTTCAGGGCCTTTTTGGTGAGTTTTGGGGCTGTCATAACTGATTTCCAGAGTTGGTTTTGCCATTTGGTGTGTCCATCATGTATGTGTTGAGTAATCCATCTCATAGCCCTCCAAAGGTGCCCATCATTTTTGCATGCATTGGATGCATTTCAGTGGTTATTTGGGTATATTTTAGCATACGATGTTCCTATTTTTGGCTGGTTTGGTGACCTCTCTTGTGCTTCATATACATGCCATGTAAACCATGCTTACTAGCCTATGTTGCATGTTGTTTTAGCCCTTCATGTTAGCACTTTTTGGCCATGATTAGAACTGATTTGGTGCATGTTTAGGACTGCCTTGGCTCTGTTTTCATGCCTCATGATCAAATAATGCTTGCTTTGCATACTTGTGGTTCAATGCATTTGCCTAGTTTTGGGTTTCGGGGCCTATTTCATGCATTGGGTGACATGTTTCCATGATTCGGGACCATTGAGCATCTTATTTCAGAGCTGGAAATTGCATGTTTGTATGCCATCTTTCATCCCTTGCCATGCTTTGGTAGAGTGGCATTTGATGCCTTAGGATCAGTTCCTCGCATCGTGCATGTTTGCATGTGTTTCGGTTGTTTCATTTCCATCATATCGCCACTGATGTGAGTGTGGCTGAGGTCCACTCATATTGGTGTAAGTCCATCGTGCATTGTGTATGCCATTTTAGTCCATAGCATTGCGTATGCTAGGTTGCATGTTAGAGCATTGTGTATGCCATGTTACATCACGTGCATTGTGTATGCCATTTTAGTCCATAGCATTGCGTATGCTAGGTTACATGTTAGTTACATTGTGTATGCCATCTCATTTGCATTGTGTTTGGGATAGGAGTTAGCCCAAGCACGGGAAACGAGGGACTTTTCGTACTCCAAGTGACGAAACGTGTCTCAATTCCCAGTCGCCGACACTCCGGATTAACCATGATGGAGTCTAGGCCTTGTTGTGTTTTCATGTGCATTCATTTCATATTGAGTCGTGCAAATCGACTCCTTGGCCATCATGAATCAAGATGCGTGATTGGTGGTACAAGGATCAAAGACTACACTCCCTGAAGAGTAGTCATGCATACATATGTGAAAATACTTTGCCATGCCCCTTTCTTGCTCTCTGTTGCAGCAAACCAGAAATCAGCAACTTTCTAAAGCCTTGCACAGCATTTCGGGATTAATTGCAAACAGAGGCAAATCGGGGCATCGCAAGGAATTTCCCGACGAAGGTGACCTGAACTTGCATCATTCACCATTCAGAACAGAGCTGAGGCGGTCCATAGCTTGCATGCTAATTTATCCGCTTTCCTAGTTAACTTGTTAATTAATTAGGATTTTGTACTTATTCAGACTGTAATTGTTTATTCGGACTGTAGTTATTTATTCGGACTGTATTATTTATTCAGACCCTCCGAGCGAGGGCACAACTGTAATAAATGTGCGTGTGTGTGATGCATGTCTTCCAACCCCACGTCTTTCTTCCCTTTTATTTACCAGCTTATGATGGTTAGATTAGGGCATGTTTCAATTAGCATACTTATGATAGCATGTTTGCATCATTCATATGTCTTGCATGCACCGGGCTCGGCGCATCATACTAACTGCATTTGTATTTCAATTCCAAGTTGAATACATGTTAGCTGTAGCATCATCATATGCCATCTTAGAATAGCCGAGCCTATTTTAGTTGCATTCCTATATGTGTTGCATTAGGCATTTTTGTATAGTTAGGATCATGCATGGATTTCTAACATAGCTTCTTTTTTGGCTTGGAGTACTCGGTAAGTGTTTATGCTTTAGCATCCTTGCATGCGTGTGAGTGACTGCCATATGATAACATGCTTAACATGAGGCTAATTGCTTATGTGATATACCTGCCTGAATGCCTGTGGGTGAAGGTTGGATTATCTGAATTGGAATAATGCATTGACTGTGAGTTTAAGACCACTAGATAGTGGCAAAACCATGTTTTCTAAGCCCACCTGAGGGTGGCAAATCCACGTCTTAGCCTACTTGCGGGTAGCATCATCAAACCATTTTTCAAAATAAACAAACATGAAATGTTTTGTTCCAATTCAGGCGACCCAGTCTATACTTGTATGTTGTACGCATCACATAGTAAATCTAGGCTAATAATCGGAATAAGAACGCATAATATTTTCAAAACTAGATATCATGGTTAGTAGAGGCCGATTTTTGATCGGGCGAGCGGGGGTGCTCACGAAGTGACCTTCCCCAATCGTACCCAAGTTCCCGAGCCGAGGCAACTTTGGTGATGACGGACACGTGGCCTTAGGCAACGAGTCAGGGTTTCCTAAATTCCCCCAAAACAAATATTTAGGTGGCGACTCTGTATCTGGTAAAGCAGTCCATGTTTGGCACTTCTTTTAAAAAAATCTGTTTTCAAAAACGATTTGCCGGATTTGGACTCTTTGATGATTCATCGGTCTTGCATTGCACTCTGCGAGATTAGATACAGGACCATGACACAAATTGAGTCTGAATTGTAGTGAGGCCCAAGGGCACGTCTACAGGGTCGCCAATCAAGGAGGTCACCGGAGGGTGGAATTGCTGGTGGTGGTAGGCAAATTGCAAACAAAAAAAAAAAAAAAAAAGTCGAGAGTCAAAAAGATATGGGGTATAGTTGGTATTAAGGTGGGGTTTAAAGAAAAAATAGAGGGGTTTCATTTTGTTGGGTGGGGGTTCAAAGAAATAGAGGGGCCAAAGTAAAGAGGTAGGTACCAATTGCAGCCCTTTCATTTTATTTTTTCTCACATAGAAGTCAAAAAAACCAAAATGTCTATTTCAAACGAGACTTTTTAGTTCCGGATTAAAATAGTGAAAAAACTAAAAAACTAACTCACATCCCAAACAAAGATTAAATATGAATAATGCGAAATAATGCTTCTGAAACAATGAATAAATTCTTATTTATCACAACTCCCTCTAATACACAAAAATGTTTAAGAGCACTAAAAGTAGAGCTCAAATGAGAGCTCTACTTCTATGATAGTAGGCCCAACTCATGGATGATTTGATATATGTGTCTTGTTTTTTTTTTTTGTGTGTGTGTGCTCCATGCCACATTGTTAGAGCTTCAAATTTAAAGCTATGAATCATTGCTCCTCTAATACACACCTTTCAACTTCCGCCAATTATTACCATCTCTCTCTCTCTCTCTCTCTCATAATTACACACCATCCAACTACCGTCAATTATTACCAACTTTCTCTTTTAGGTCTCGTTTGATAATTATATGTTTTAATTAAAAAATTAAAAAATCACGCTAAATTGTCACATCACTTTCTTTACTTTTTTTGTACAGCTTTTTGCAAAAATTTAAAAATTACTAAAATAATATATTCCCAAATGAGGTCTTAATTACATGAAAAATTCTTTCTCTTCTAAAAAAACAAGCGAACAAAAAAACACTCCCTCTGTTAAGTTTCTCTCTCATCTACAGTAATGTCTGTCTCCTCACATATCATCCTTTTAGGATATAGTCAATTCGTACGGTCGATATTTTAATACTTTCTCCATCTCAAAATATTCGTTTCTTATTTTATTTTTTATTGTCTTAAAAATTTAGTCATTTTTCAAAAATAAAAAATTAAAATAATATAAATTTCTTATTTTGTCATTCTTTTAAATTCATTAACAACAAAAAAAAAAGAGAGTACAATTATAACAATTGATATCCCAAAAAAATATATATTATCAAAAAGTAATTTTAGAAAAGTAATATTTTTTAAAGTACAGTAATTGTACTACCAAAAAAATTTGAATTCCCCAAAAGGGACTATTATTTTGAAACGGAATGAGTAATTTTTTTTATTGAATTGATAATATCATTTTTTTTATTTTAAATATAGATATATATATATTAGAAGTGATCATAAATTCGTCTAATTTGTCCCAGTTGACTGAACCGATTCAACCTTGATGATATAATGGGTTCCAGGTGGAACGGGTCGGTTTGATCCACGCTTCCCAAACTGGTGCCCGAGACGCCAAGCCCATGGAGAGACCTGTACAAGAGTTCAAGGGGGAGCGGGGAGTCCCTTAGCGAACCCTCCGACGAGCAAGTTAGAGAGAGAAATGGAATGTAGGGATGGATTAGTGATAGAGAAGCTTAATCTCTTTCTTGTCTTCGAAACCCGCTTATACCCTCTACTAATCATTTCCTTGTCCCTTCCGGCCTGTCACGTTGGCCGAAAGTCTATGTTCTAGCTTGCCTTGTTCATGGTGAGGCCGTTCTGTTCCGACGGGGAGGGGTTATCGCAATAAATGCTGCAGGAGGCCTCATTAATGGCTGATGTGTGGTGCAATAACTTGCAGGATCTTTGCCTGCCGATATGGCTGGTTCTACTCTTGACAGTTGTCTAGATGTCATTGGTTCTTAATGTCATGTTGAGTTCCAGCACTATTGGGCTTTGGTGTTTGAATTATGTATTGGGCTCTAAGTGATGGGCCAAACGCTCCTATAGGCCCACCTATGTCAGTAGTCCCCCATTCCCAAGTGCAGCTTCAGTCCAACGAAGGCAATAAGGAAGAAAACAGGGGTTGTGAGAGGCCGACTGCGAGGAAAACCGACCAGGAAGAGTGATTGAGCAAGGGGGCCGATGGAAAAGAGGGCCAACCGCGATGGGTGACCGAGCGAGAGGGCCAACTGCAAGGAGGGCCGACCGTAAAGGATGACTGAGTGAGAGGGTCTGAGAGGGTCGACTGTAATGATGGCCGACTGCCAGGGGTGACAGAGCGAGAGGGCCGACCGCGAAGGGTGACTGAGTGAGAGGGAGAAGTGGCGGTGTGCGAGGCTCGAGGGGTGTCAAGGCACGCGGTGATGTGAAGTGGAAAAGACTGGATGGGGGGCAGTGGATCGTGTTCGTACACGTGGCAGAATCCCGTAATGGGGGAGGTTAGGCGTTGGGTAGGAAACGAAGGGATAGGTTAATATAGGGCGTTGAAAAGGTGATTTTGGGAAAAATTTTAAAAATTTTCAAACTGGCAAAATTTAGTCTTGACCCTTGGAATACAGGCAAGCCTTGGGCATTTGGGGTTATCCGTTTTACTTATTTTATTACAACAAACTAGAACGTCCCAGAAGTAAACTCATTTGTGTCAAGCGATACACCTTTGCAACACTTTGCGAACTTCCTTGTACCAGGGTCTGAAGCTATACGCGGGCATATAGGAGAGATGGCTCGAGATGATGTGTCCACCATGAGATTGGATTCATTGGGGGACGACGACGCGGAGGAGGTGGCGGAGCAATACAGGGCGGAGAAGCGAGTAGGGAGTAAGGGGAAGCCGGCGGGGTGACCCCGCTTGTCCACGCTGATAGCGGCTGCGAAGCCAATTAGTCAGGTAGAGCCAGATCATTGGCATAGGAAGGCCGACAAATCGACCTTTACCGTGGAGGAGTTGGAGGGTATGCGCGAGAAGTATCAGATTCCCACAGAAATAGAGTTAAAGTTGTCGACATCGAAGGAAAGGCCATCCGACGCCCGACCGGGGGGAGTTTGCCCTCTACAAAGAGGCGTTGAAGGGGAGGTTGAGGTTGCCGCTCTCACAGATGGTAGTGGATGTGCTAAACCGGTTGGAGGTGGCGCCGGGTCAGTTGATGCCGAATGCGTAGAAAATATTATTGGCCTGTGCGAGTGCGTGGCCACGGGCGAACGAAGGAGTTGCAATGACAGTGGATGAGGTTTTTGCTTGCTACAAGGCTTCAGGCCAGTAAGAAACTTAGGTGACCTTATAGGCAGAGGTGGTGGTGGGTAAGGGTCTGGTGGCGGGGTTGCCGTCGTCAGTGAATGGGTGGAGGCCACGGTGGTTTTATATGTCAGCAAATGCGGGAGTGGGAGTGTGCACAGTGTGGAGAGTACCAACCAAGTCGGTGGAGCCAAGGTTGGAGGCAGCGGTAGAGGAGAGGATAAAAAGGTGAAGGCGTGGAGGGAGAAGGAAGGCGTCAAGTGGGACGACCTCGTTCAACCCTCAGCCTTATTTGCCTCGAAGCTGGGACCCCAGCCGACCGGTGGGGACCTCACGCCAGCAGAATTGGAGGTGAGGAGGAAGGCACAAGAGGCGGATGATGGAACGACCTTTGCCAAGGCTGATAAATACAAAGAGTCACAGTTAGGCCGTCCGCTGAAACTGATCATGAGGGAAAGAATCTGACCGCGTCCCAAGCTATTGGGGGAAAAGGACTTGGGCAGTGTTGAGCCACTATCGCCCCCAGTGGATCCATTGAAAGAAAGAGGCAACAAGGAGGTAGAGGCTGTGTTGAAGAAAAAGAATAAGAAGAGAGTAGAGAAAGGTGAAGAGGGGCCAGTGTTGAAAAAGATGAAGGAGGGGATGGCGGAGGTTACCCCAGAGGTGGAGTTGGAGGAAGCAAGAGGTGGGGTGGGGTGGGGAATGCCATGGGCCCCAGCACCCAAATGGAGAGTGGCGCAGCTGGGTTCGAACAAGGGATGGAGCAATCGACCTAGGGGGGCTCTGTACCTCAAGGAGAAGCAGGGGAGGCCAGGTTGAAGACCGCCATATACCATGCCCGAGCGGTGTTCAGTCGATTGGGGGGGAGAAGGAGGTGAAGCCAGGACTGCCACAGATCCGCTCTTGGGCGTAGTAGAGGAGGAGGCAGTGCGCTCGATGGCGAGTTTTACAGAGACCGAACTGCTAAGGGGGCTCTGCTTGGCCCAGATGGAGGCGACGACTTTGGCAGGAGCCTTGTTGAGCAAGGTGGCACGTGCAAAAGGGGAGGTCGAGCCACTGAAGACAAAGCTGGAGGAGGTGAAGGCCCAGCTGGAAAGTTTGAGGATGGAAACTGGGGGCTGGAGAAAAGCCGCGCGGTGTGCGTGTGCTAGGGGGTTGGAGTATACCTAGAAGGCCAAGAAGATGGAAGTGTTGGCGATGGTGCAGGGCTATTCAGCAGACCGTGCTAATGCTGAGCTGCTCGCGACCAAGTTAGAGCTGGAGACGGAACGCCGCAAGGTGGTATCGCTCGAGTTCTAATTGGCTGGCGAGCAGAAGAAGCTTGAGAAGGCCCAGAAAGCTTGCATCATTGCAAATGAAAAGTGGGATGAGGCCATGGTCTGTAATGAAGATCTACGCGCTCAGTCGATCATGGAAAAAGAATAAGCAGATCAGAAGATCACTGAGTTGGAGAAAGCGCTGGCGGACGAGCAGGCTAGACTGGCGGCTAAGAGGGCAGGGTATCCCAACCTGTGCAAGGCGGCGGTGGAATAATTCAAGGAGTCTGCTGACTTTCAGATAGCCATCGATACTGCAGTTGCCAGGAGCATGGCAAGGAAGGGGAATGGGGGGGGCTGGGCCTTCGGGAACGGCCACAGGAAGTAGGAGTGAAGAGGAAATGATCCAGAGCTTCCAGCGGTCAGACTTCTACAAGCATGAAATGGCTGAGTTCTGGGACAGTGGCTGGAAGACCTTCAAACGCAAAATGGAAGAGCTGTTCCCAGACTTGGACTTTAGCCAAGTGAAAATTGATGAAGACGACGTTGCCCAGACCCTCCTGGACGAGGGGATTGAGGAGGAGGACCTGGCCTCTAGCGAGGACGAGTGATTGATGTAAAATTTTTGTGTTTTGCATGTTGTTGTTTGTAAATAAAATTTTTGTTATTGTTTGTTTTTTTTTGTGTAATTTCTGTAGCAAATTATGTGCAAATTTGAAAATAAAATAATGAGTTGTGCTTTTCGTACTGTTGTCTTTATTTCTTGTAGATTTGAAAATAATGAGAATGGGCATGAGAATAAGACTTGTGCATAAATCGTAGTAAAAGTTGAGAAGTGGGAAGCCAGTCTAACTTGGGAGAAAACCATGATGCAAAGAATGTTAACAATGAAAATGTTGAAATGTAAAAGTCTTTAAGTGTGAAACTTTAAATCATAGTGTAAATGTGTTGAGAAATGAGAGATTGGTTTGGGCGACTAGGCGTGTGGATTGTAACTGAATTAAAAATGAAAGTTTAAAAGTGTAAAGAATGTTAAGAGATGTAAAAGCATGGACATGGATTTTTAATTAAGTATGGCCATTAAGCTGTAAGTAACTCAGTCTGGCTACGCCCTTCGTGCTCAGTCTAGCAGAGGCTTTGAGTAACTCAATCTGGCTGAGCCCTTCGTGCTCAGTCGGGCTGAGGCTTTGAGTACTCAGTCTGGCTGAGGCTTTAAGTAACTTAATTTAGCAAGACATTATTGAAATACCATGCAGATAATTGGGATATGAGATCGTTGTCATTTAAGGGGTAGCCCATTGATCACAAATTTACACCATGTGTGAAAAGTACAAAAACAAACACGTGTGTAGATTGTCAAAAAAGAACATACAGCAATTGATTAATACAGAAAGGGAACATGGCATTTTACTAAAAATAACGCTTTAAGTGCTCGGCGTTCCACGGGTGTGGGAGGTCTCGACCTTCCATGTCTTGAAGTTGGTAAGTGCCCGGTCGAGGCCTGGCCTTAACGATGTAAGGTCTTTCCCACTTGGCTGCAAGCTTGCCCTCGGCCAGATTTTTGGTAGCAAGAGTGGCTTCGCGCAAAACTAGGTCTCCCACGGCGAATTCCCTCGGTCGGACTTTGCGATTGTAGTGCATTCACATTTTTTGTTGATATGAGGCTCGTCTAATAGCAGAGGACTCTCGGAGCTCTTTGATCAGATCTAAGTCAGCCCGACACAATTCTTCTATTTGTTCTGGATTCGGGTGTAAAACCCTTGGGGTGGGCAGGCCGATTTCCACTGGGATGACCGCCTTAGCGCCGTATGTTAAGCGAAAGGGGGTTTCCCCAGTGGGGGATCGGGCTGTAGTGCGGTAGGCCTAGAGTACGTTTGGTAATTCTTTAGCCCAGAGTCCCTTAGCGGCTTCCAACTTAGTTTTGATGATCTTCAGAAGAGAACGGTCGGTAACCTCAACTTGGCCATTGGCTTGGAGATGACCTGGAGAAGAGAAACATGGCTGGATTTGAAGTTCTACACAGAATTTCCTGAACTTGGCATTGTCGAATTACTTGCCGTTGTCGAAGACGATGGCTTGAGCAATGCCAAATCAGCATACGATCGACTGCCAGATGAATCTGGTTGTGTTCCGCTCAGTAATTGTGGCGAGAGGTTCCGCCTCCACCCATTTAGTGAAGTAATCAATGGCGACGATTGCAAACTTGGTTTGGCCGCGACCGGTGGGCAATGGACCAACTAGGTCGATCCCCCATTTGGCAAATGGATAGGGACTGCAAAGTGTGATCAGCTCGGTAGGAGGAGCGTGAGGAATGTTGGCAAAGCGCTGACACTTATCACATTTACGTACGAATTCAGTGGCATCTTGGTTGAGAGTAGGCTAGAAGTAACCGGTGCGAAGTATTTTCTGGGCTAGTGACCTGGCACCCGAATGGTTATCACATACCCCTTCGTGGACTTCCCTCATCACGTAGGTTGCTTGAGTAGGATTGAGGCATCTCAGATATGGGCGCGAAAAGCCACATTTGTACAAGAGGCCATTGATAAGAATGTAGTTGGATGACCGGGCCTTGACTTTGGCAGCCTGCTGTTTGTCGTCTGGCAATTCCCCATTTGTCAAAACTAGGAGGATGTCTGCCGCCCATGGAATAGGTTCACTTTGGAGGAAGTGGACTTGCTGCTGGTTTGGGGAAATGGCAGGATGAGCCAGGTATTCAAGGTGGACGCCATAGCGGAGGTCTGACTGGTCGGTAGAAGCTAATTGAGCCATTTCATCTGCCTTGGAGTTTTCTGTCCGAGGGATGTGCTTGATATGGAAAGTGTTAAAGAGGCGAACAAAGGGGAGTGCAATATCTTTGTAAGCCCGCATTGTGTCTTCCTTGGCCTCGAATTCCTTCGTAATTTGTCCGACGATGAGCTGGGAATCGCTGAACACCTAGATATGGCTCACGCCAATGTCTCTGGCTAGGCGCAGACCTGCTATCAATGCCTCATATTCAGCCTCAGTATTGCGGTGAGGATGAGACCAGCCCCACTGCTTTCTTTGCGGGATGATCCATCGACATTGATGGTCCAAAAGTGGCGGTCGGCTGTCTCAGTGTTGAGTTGGTTGGGCGAGGGGTCGTGACTGGAGTGGGATTAGTGAATTCCAGGATAAAATCAGCGACAGCCTGCCCTTTGATCGCTATTCGAGGTTTGTAGGAGATGTCGAATTGGCTTAGCTCGACTGACCATATCATAAGTCGGCCGGACAACTCAGGTTGTTGCATTTTCTTCTTCAAAGGTTGGTCAGTGAGGACGACAATGGGGTGGGCCTGGAAATAAGGTCGAAGTCGTCTTGAGGCTATGACCAAGGCCAAGGCCATCTTTTCAAGTAGTGGGTAATTCTGTTCTGCTCCCCTGAGGGCCCGACTAATGTAGTAAACCAGACGCTAGACGGAGTCGTCCTCCCTGATGAGGGCTGTATTGACCGCAGTGTTCGATACGGCTAAGTAGAGAAAAAGGGGCTCACCCGTGATCGCCTGAGAAAGCAGGGGGGGTTAGCCATGTACTGCTTCAATTGCTGAAAAGCTTCTTCGGATTCTGCCGTCCACTCAAAAGCCTGCCGAAAGACTTTGAAAAAGGGGATGCACTTGTCTGTTGCGTGGGAAATAAAACGGTTGAGGGCGGCGACTCTACCCGTAAGCCTTTGAACTTCTCTAACTGTTCTGGGGGACTGCATCTCTATCAGAGCCTTGATCTTTTCGGAGTTAGCCTCGATACCCCTTTGACTGACCATGAAACCCAAGAATATTCCAAATCCGACGCCGAAGGCGCATTTCTCCAGATTCAGTTTCATTTGATACTTACGTAGAGTGTCGAAGGTCTCCCGCAGGTCTGCCAGATAGTCAAAGGAGAGTTTGCTCTTGACAAGCATGTCGTCAACGTATACTCTCATGTTCCGACCTATCTGGTGATGAAAAATGGCATTGACTAACCATTGGTAAGTTGCTCCGGCGTTCTTCAGCCCGAATGGCATGACATGATAGTGGTAAGTCCCTCGGTTAGTTATGAAGGAGGTGTGCTCCTGGTCCGATGGGTGCATCAGAATTTGATTATAGCCAGAGAAAGCATCTATGAAGCTGAGCATTTGATGTCCGGATGTGGTATTGATAAGTAGATCTATGCGGGGAAAGGGATAGCTATCTTTAGGGCAAGCTCGGTTGAGGTCGGAGTAATCGATACAAAGTCGCCACTTACCATTATTTTTTCAGACCAGGACCACATTAGACATCCACCTAGGGTAGTCCACGTTTTGATAAATTGTGCCTCAAGGAGCTTATCTACTTCAGAAGCAATGAGAGTATTACGTTCTGGGTGAAAGATGCGTTGTTTCTAGCGGAATGATCAGAAATGGAGCTCAATGCTGAGACGATGAGTGATGAAGGAGGGGTCAATACCTGACATGTCGGAGTAGGTCCAAGAAAATACATCATTGTGCTCAATCAGGAGGGCAGTAAGATCGGCCTTGGCTTGGGAGGATAGTTGGTTGCCAATCTTGGCAGTTTTTGTCAGGTTTGTAGGGTCGATGAGGACCTCGACAAGCTCTTCCACTGGTTCCCCCCTGACCAGCTCGTCTTCGTCTCTGACGTCGAGTCCTTCAATGATCATAGCCTCTTTCAGCTTAACCTCTTTAAGTGAAACGACGTAACACTCTCTGGCTACGGTCTGTTCTCCCCTTATAGTGCCGATCCCAAAGTCGGTAGAGAATTTTATGGCTAGGTGGAAAGTGGATGTGATAGCTTGAAAAGCATTTAGGGTGGTGCGGGCGAGGATAATGTTGTCAGCAGAGGGACGGTTGATGACGAGGAAAGTGAGCAACTTGGTGGTCTGCCGCGGGTATTCTCCAATGGTGATGGGAAGATCGATAGAGCCTATGGAGTCACCTGGTCTCTAGTGAAGCCAACCAGTGGGGTTTGGAGAGGGGACAAACTTTCTTCCCCGACCTTGAGCTGGCGATAGGTGTTTAGGAAAATAATGTCTGAAGAGCTGCCATTGTCGACGAGAACCCCTCTGACTTTGTAATTGGAGAGGAGGGCAGAGATGACGAGGGGGTTATCATGGGGGTAATGGATACTTGTGCAATCGGTCTCCGTAAAGGTGATGGGCTCCATCCATTGCTTGGGGTCTTTGAAAGGGCGGTTCAATGTGTCAACTTCTTTATCTAGGCCATGTCTTCTCTTTTTGAGTTCTGTCCGTTAAGCCGAGCGAGATGGCCCTCCACAAGTAAGCCCGCCAGCAATAACTCTGATCTCTCCAACCGGAGGGGCAGGGTTGCCTTGTGCCTGGGGTTGCTATGGAGGCCTATCATGACCTTGGTTAGGTTGTACGAGTTGTCGAGGAGGGGTGCGCCGGTGGTTGTTTCTGGTAGGTTCAATTTTTTGCCTTTGTTGAGGATAGGCTGTCGTAAACCGACTGAAACGCCCCTGGCGTATCAAGCCCTCGACCTGGTCTTTGAGGTTAACACACTCCTCGGTATTATGGCCGTGGTCCTGATGAAAGCGGCAGTATTTGGACTGGTCTCGCCGGTTGGAAGGAGACCATGACGGTTGGGGCTATTTTAGGGGATACTCTCGTTGGATCTGGTTTAGGACTTGTTCCATGGGGGAATTAAGGGATGTGTATCGTTCGAACCAGCCGGGCAGTCGAGTAGGCGCCGATCGGTCAGCTCAGGCAGGTCGGTCAGTATATAGAGGTGTTTGGTGAGTGTACGGGGTGTTTCTGGTTTCAGAATCCTTTCTCTTCTCTTTGGGGGCCAGGTTTTTGGCTGTAGGATCTTGTCGAGCAGCTAGGGAGTCTTCGGCGTTCATGTATTTTTGGGCTTTGGAAAGTAGGGTTGCCATGGAGGTCGGAGGTTTTTAGAGACAGAGAAGAGGAAATCAGATGATCGTAGATCGGCCATGAAAGCCGTGAGAATGACCTTGTCGTCGTTTTTCGCCACCTGCAGGGCTTCGGTGTAAAAGCGGGTGACGAAGCTGCGCAGCGACTCCCCCTCGGTCTGACGAATGTTGAGGAGTTGGGTTGCCGGACGCCGCTGGCGCTGGGCACCAATGAAATGGCTAAAAAAGGAGTCGCTTAGGTGCCGGAAAGTAGAGATAGAGTCTGTTGGCAGTTGACTAAACTAGAGTCAAGCTGACCCCTTAAGTGTTACGGGGAATGCCCGACACATGATCTCGTCAAGGAATGCATGGAGGACCATAAGGGTCCTGTAAGTTTCCAAATGGTCGACCGGGTCTGTTGTGCCATCGAAAGAGTCGAGCGAGGGCATTTTGAACTTAGGAGGTAAGGGTTTGTCCCTGATGGAGGCAACGAACGGTGAGTTGGTTGTGGTAGATGGTTTATTCTATATGTTCTGCATGACTCCTTGAAGTTGGAGTCTCATGGCGCGGAGTTCCACATCCCAAAGAGGAACATTGTCACCCCCGGAATGCAGTGGAGGCTGGGCACTCCTGGCCTCTCCCTCGGAGGTGGGTGCCTGGACCGATGGATGTGGGGCCCGAGGTGGCGGGTTCATATCTGGGGGAGGGGGTCGCAAGCCTTCCAAGTTGGATCAGTGGGATTGTTGGATAAGATGGCTCGGGGCTCGTTCTTGGTTGGGTGGAATAGCTTGAGGTGGTAGAGGAGGTATAGGAAGGTTTCTTTGAAGTAGTGTATTGATCAGGGCTTGGTTTTGCTCGGCTAAGCGATTGATGCTGTTGGTGAGTTCTGTGAAATACTGCGGTGGGTTGTTTCGGTTAGGAGGGTCGGCTTGGTGGTCGGCAACATTGTGGTGAGAAGCCATGGATCTAGTTGTGACCATCCACCTTGATGGGTGGCAAGTAAGGGTTATCGAGAAGAGGTCTCCGGCGACGATGAGCACAACTGGTGCACGGAGTGAAAGGTTTACCACAGACGGCGTCAACTGATTATACAATGGGTTCCAGGTGGAACGGGTCAGTTTGATCCACGCTTCCCAAACTAGTGCCCGAGACTCCAAGCCCATGGAGAGACCTGCACAAGAGTTCAACGGGGAATGGGGAGTCCCTTAGCGAGCCCTCCGATGAGCAAGTTAGAGAGAGAAATGGAATGTAGGGATGGATTAGTGATAGAGAAGCTTAACCTCCTTCTTGTCTTCGAAACCCACTTATATCCTCTACTAATCATTTCCTTGTCCCTTCCGACCTGTCACGTTAGCCGAAAGTCTATATTCTAGCTTGCCTTGTTCATGGTGAGGCCGTTCTATTCCCACGGGGAGGGGTTATTGCAATAAATGTTGTAGGGGACCTCATTAATGGCTGATGTGTGGTGCAATAACTTTGCAGGATCTTTGTCTGCCGATGTGGCTGGTTCTACTCTTGGCAACTATCTGGATGTCATTGGTTCTTAATGTCATGTTGAGTTCCAGCACTATTGGGATTTGCTGTTTGAATTATGTATTGGGTTCTAAGTGATAGGCCAAATGCTCCTATAGGCCCACCTATGTCAAACCTGATTAATTTTGGGCGGATATGTGTCTTTCGACGAACGGACGCAGATGAAATATTTCAAAATTCACGGATACGGTTTGGATGGCAAAATCAACCATCTCGCACTGGATGAAGGTGATCTGCTCGTAGATGAAGTTTTAAAAAAAAAATACTAACAAGTAACAACATAGAATAAAAATAATAAAATATATATTTTATGTAAATAAAAAATAATATCTTAAAAATATTAATGCGTGGTGCCATGGCCTATTATAAATAAGTAATACATAATTTTTCAAATTGCTAGTTATTGGAGATTGTAAAAAATATAAATTATAATTCAAAAAAATGCTCAAAATTTGTAAATTCCAAACCGCCAAACTAATCGCATCCATCCACCAACCTGCTTATTCTGCATCCACAAAATCGGTAGACAGATACAGATTGACTTTTTTTAATTCGTCTAATTTTGGACGGATGGCGGATGGAATGCCGCCCTACCCAACCCGATCCACGATCACTCCTAGCTTTTCCCATCAAACCTCACTAATTCAAACTATTTGATTTAGTGCAATTTAATTGGTCTAGCCATTTGTCTGCCATTTGTCCACTACTTCAAATATATCCAATTTATCCATTTAATAAATATTTTTAAATTCCTAAATTAATAAAAATAATAAATATTAAGATTTCAAGAATAGTGAGTTAGAGCATCCGCATCAAGCTAGATAAATTTTAGTCAAATTTTGGCTAAAAAAGTTATTTTTTTATTTTAGCTAGCTGTGTTTTTGAATGTCTTCTGCATCAAACTCTATATTTAAAAATATATATTTTATTTAAATAACATTTATTTGTTTTTTTATTCCTATTGGCAATTATTGTATTTTTTAAATCATCAATTTTGGGACAATCATATTTTATAATGGTAATATTTTAACAGTTACATTTTTTATACAGTCACTTTTCCTAGATTAAGAAATCGCACTTTCATAACTGTTTTGTTAACTTTAATTTCAAGAATTAATTTATGAGATGTGCAAAAACTAAAATAATTCAAGTTTATATGTGGATAAAAACTATAAGTAATAACAAAAAGAATAATCTTACGTTTATCATCTATTTTGATTATTTATATTTTACTATTTGATGTGACGTACTTTATTACCATTAATATAATAAATCTCACATGCATATAATTGGTATCTAAGAATTATGGGGTGTATCACATCATATGGTAAAATAAATACTAATTATAGTATTTAAAAAAAATAAAAACAAAACAGTGGGAGATAGCTGAACACTGTTTCATATATTTTATTTTTTAAAATTCAGTGTTGAGCCTCCATAGGCTGGCTACATGTGGCGCGGAAGTGCAGCTTGTTCTAAAATGGCACAAGCACTAGCGAGCTTGATGCAGAAGGAAATTAATGGCTTTACTCCACAAATTAACAGAAAAAATGTTTTGGCGAGATTGATATTGAT